>CM059576.1:56471951-56825889 GCA_030386875.1 Morinoia aosen | reverse complement strand
GTACAGGAAATATCTCTAGAACGTACAAAGGAGTACACGAGGTATCTCTACAGCGTACAAAGGAGTACAGAAGGTATCTCTACAGCGCACAAAGGAGTACAGAAGGTATCTCTACAGCGCACAAAGGAGTACAGAAGGTATCTCTACAGCGCACAAAGGAGTACAGAAGGTATCTCTACAGCGCACAAAGGAGTACAGAAGGTATCTCTACAGCGCACAAAGGAGTACAGAAGGTATCTCTACAGCGCACAAAGGAGTACAGAAGGTATCTCTACAGCGCACAAAGGAGTACAAAAGGTATCTCTACAGCGCACAAAGGAGTACAGAAGGTATCTCTACAGCGCACAAAGGAGTACAGGAAATATCTCTAGAACGTACAAAGGAGTACACGAGGTATCTCTACAGCGTACAAAGGAGTACAGAAGGTATCTCTACAGCGCACAAAGGAGTACAGAAGGTATCTCTACAGCGCACAAAGGAGTACAGAAGGTATCTCTACAGCGCACAAAGGAGTACAGAAGGTATCTCTACAGCGCACAAAGGAGTACAGAAGGTATCTCTACAGCGCACAAAGGAGTACAGGAAATATCTCTAGAACAAACAAAGGAGTACACGAGGTATCTCTACAGCGTACAAAGGAGTACAGAAGGTATCTCTACAGCGCACAAAGGAGTACAGAAGGTATCTCTACAGCGCACAAAGGAGTACAGAAGGTATCTCTACAGCGCACAAAGGAGTACAGAAGGTATCTCTACAGCGCACAAAGGAGTACAGAAGGTATCTCTACAGCGCACAAAGGAGTACAAGAAATATCTCTAGAACGTACAAAGGAGTACACGAGGTATCTCTACAGCGTACAAAGGAGTACAGAAGTTATCTCTACAGCGCACAAAGGACTACAGAAGGTATCTCTACAGCGCACAAAAAAGTACAGAAGGTATCTCTACAGCGCACAAAGGAGTACAGAAGGTATCTCTACAGCGCACAAAGGAGTACAGAAGGTATCTCTACAGCGCACAAAGGAGTACAGGAAATATCTCTAGAACGTACAAAGGAGTACACGAGGTATCTCTACAGCGTACAAAGGAGTACAGAAGGTATCTCTACAGCGCACAAAGGAGTACAGAAGGTATCTCTACAGCGCACGAAGGAGTACAGAAGGTATCTCTACAGCGCACAAAGGAGTACAGAAGGTATCTCTACAGCGCACAAAGGAGTACAGAAGGTATCTCTACAGCGCACAAAGGAGTACAGGAAATATCTCTAGAACGTACAAAGGAGTACACGAGGTATCTCTACAGCGTACAAAGGAGTACAGAAGGTATCTCTACAGCGCACAAAGGAGTACAGAAGGTATCTCTACAGCGCACAAAGGAGTACAGAAGGTATTTCTACAGCGCACAAAGGAGTACAGAAGGTATCTCTACAGCGCACAAAGGGGTACAGAAGGTATCTCTACAGCGCACAAAGGAGTACAGAAGGTATCTCTACAGCGCACAAAGGAGTACAGGAAATATCTCTAGAACGTACAAAGGAGTACACGAGGTATCTCTACAGCGTACAAAGGAGTACAGAAAGTATCTCTACAGCGCACAAAGGAGTACAGAAGGTATCTCTACAGCGCACAAAGGAGTACAGAAGGTATCTCTACAGCGCACAAAGGAGTACAGAAGGTATCTCTACAGCGCACAAAGGAGTACAGAAGGTATCTCTACAGCGCACAAAGGAGTACAGGAAATATCTCTAGAACGTACAAAGGAGTACACGAGGTATCTCTACAGCGTACAAAGGAGTACAGAATGTATCTCTACAGCGCACAAAGGAGTACAGAAGGTATCTCTACAGCGCACAAAGGAGTACAGAAGGTATCTCTACAGCGCACAAAGGAGTACAGAAGGTATCTCTACAGCGCACAAAGGAGTACAGAAGGTATCTCTACAGCGCACAAAGGAGTACAGAAGGTATCTCTACAGCGCACAAAGGAGTATAGAAGGTATCTCTACAGCGCAAAAAGGAGTACAGAAGGTATCTCTACAGCGCACAAAGGAGTACAGAAGGTATCTCTACAGCGCACAAAGGAGTACAGAAGGTATCTCTACAGCGCACAAAGGAGTACAGAAGGTATCTCTACAGCGCACAAAGGAGTACAGAAGGTATCTCTACAGCGCACAAAGGAGTACAGAAGGTATCTCTACAGCGCACAAAGGAGTACAGGAAATATCTCTAGAACGTACAAAGGAGTACACGAGGTATCTCTACAGCGTACAAAGGAGTACAGAAGGTATCTCTACAGCGCACAAAGGAGTACAGAAGGTATCTCTACAGCGCACAAAGGAGTACAGAAGGTATCTCTACAGCGCACAAAGGAGTACAGGAAATATCTCTAGAACGTACAAAGGAGTACACGAGGTATCTCTACAGCGCACAAAGGAGTACAGGAAATTTCTCTAGAACGTACAAAAGAGTACACGAGGTATCTCTACAGCGTACAAAGGAGTACAGAAGGTATCTCTACAGCGCACAAAGGAGTACAGAAGGTATCTCTACAGCGCACAAAGGAGTACAGAAGGTATCTCTACAGCGCACAAAGGAGTAGAGAAGGTATCTCTACAGCGCACAAAGGAGTACAGAAGGTATCTCTACAGCGCACAAAGGAGTACAGAAGGTATCTCTACAGCGCACAAAGGAGTACAGAAGGTATCTCTACAGCGCACAAAGGAGTACAGAAGGTATCTCTACAGCGCACAAAGGAGTACAGAAGGTATCTCTACAGCGCACAAAGGAGTACAGAAGGTATCTCTACAGCGTACAAAGGAGTACAGAAGGTATCTCTACAGCGCACAAAGGAGTACAGAAGGTATCTCTACAGCGCACAAAGGAGTACAGAAGGTATCTGCGCACAAAGGAGTACAGAAGGTATCTCTACAGCACACAAAGGAGTACAGAAGGTATCTCTACAGCGCACAAAGGAGTACAGAAGGTATCTCTACAGCGCACAAAGGAGTACAGAAGGTATCTCTACAGCACACAAAGGAGTCCAGGAAATATCTCTACAGCGCACAAAGGAGTACAGAAGGTATCTCTACAGCGCACAAAGGAGTACAGAAGGTATCTCTACAGCGCACAAAGGAGTACAGGAAATATCTCTAGAACGTACAAAGGAGTACACGAGGTATCTACAGCGTACAAAGGAGTACAAAAGGTATCTCTACAGCGCACAAAGGAGTACAGAAGGTACCTCTACAGCGCACAAAGGAGTACAGAAGGTATCTCTACAGCGCACAAAGGAGTACAGAAGGTATCTCTACAGCGCACAAAGGAGTACAGAAGGTATCTCTACAGCGCACAAAGGAGTACAGAAGGTATCTCTACAGCGTACAAAGGAGTACAGAAGGTATCTCTACAGCGCACAAAGGAGTACAGAAGGTATCTCTACAGCGCACAAAGGAGTACAGAAGGTATCTGCGCACAAAGGAGTACAGAAGGTATCTCTACAGCACACAAAGGAGTACAGAAGGTATCTCTACAGCGCACAAAGGAGTACAGAAGGTATCTCTACAGCGCACAAAGGAGTACAGAAGGTATCTCTACAGCGCACAAAGGAGTCCAGGAAATATCTCTACAGCGCACAAAGGAGTACAGAAGGTATCTCTACAGCGCACAAAGGAGTACAGAAGGTATCTCTACAGCGCACAAAGGAGTACAGGAAATATCTCTAGAACGTACAAAGGAGTACACGAGGTATCTCTACAGCGTACAAAGGAGTACAAAAGGTATCTCTACAGCGCACAAAGGAGTACAGAAGGTATCTCTACAGCGCACAAAGGAGTACAGAAGGTATCTCTACAGCGCACAAAGGAGTACAGAAGGTATCTCTACAGCGCACAAAGGAGTACAGGGAATATCTCTAGAACGTACAAAGGAGTACACGAGGTATCTCTACAGCGTACAAAGGAGTACAGAAGGTATCTCTACAGCGCACAAAGGAGTACAGAAGGTATCTCTACAGCGCACAAAGGAGTACAGAAGGTATCTCTACAGCGCACAAAGGAGTACAGAAGGTATCTCTTCAGCGCACAAAGTAGTACAGAAGGTATCTCTACAACGCACAAAGGAGTACAGAAGGTATCTCTACAGCGCACAAAGGAGTACAGAAGGTATCTCTACAGCGCACAAAGGAGTACAGAAGGTATCTCTACAGCGCACAAAGGAGTACAGAAGGTATCTCTACAGCGCACAAAGGAGTACAGGAAATATCTCTAGAACGTACAAAGGAGTACACGAGGTATCTCTACAGCGTACAAAGGAGTACAGAAGGTATCTCTACAGCGCACAAAGGAGTACAGAAGGTATCTCTACAGCGCACAAAGGAGTACGGAAGGTATCTCTACAGCGCACAAAGGAGTACAGAAGGTATCTCTACAGCGCACAAAGGAGTACAGAAGGTATCTCTACAGCGCACAAAGGAGTACAGGAAATATCTCTAGAACGTACAAAGGAGTACACGAGGTATCTTTACAGCGTACAAAGGAGTACAGAAGGTATCTCTACAGCGCACAAAGGAGTACAGAAGGTATCTCTACAGCGCACAAAGGAGTACAGAAGGTATCTCTACAGCGCACAAGGGAGTACAGAAGGTATCTCTACAGCGCACAAAGGAGTACAGAAGGTATCTCTACAGCGCACAAAGGAGTACAGAAGGTATCTCTACAGCGCACAAAGGAGTACAGAAGGTATCTCTACAGCGCACAAAGGAGTACAGAAGGTATCTCTACAGCGCACAAAGGAGTACGGAAGGTATCTCTACAGCGCACAAAGGAGTACAGAAGGTATCTCTACAGCGCACAAAGGAGTACAGAAGGTATCTCTACAGCGCACAAAGGAGTACAGAAGGTATCTCTACAGCGCACAAAGGAGTACAGGAAATATCTCTAGAACGTACAAAGGAGTACACGAGGTATCTCTACAGCGTACAAAGGAGTACAGAAGGTATCTCTACAGCGCACAAAGGAGTACAGAAGGTATCTCTACAGCGCACAAAGGAGTACAGAAGGTATCTCTACAGCGCACAAAGGAATACAGGAAATATCTCTAGAACGTACAAAGGAGTACACGAGGTATCTCTACAGCGAACAAAGGAGTACAGGAAATATCTCTAGAACGTACAAAGGAGTACACGAGGTATCTCTACAGCGTACAAAGGAGTACAGAAGGTATCTCTACAGCGCACAAAGAAGTACAGAAGGTATCTCTACAGCGCATAAAGGAGTACAGAAGGTATCTCTAAAGCGCACAAAGGAGTACAGAAGGTATCTCTACAGCGCACAAAGGAGTACAGAGTGTATCTCTACAGCGCACAAAGGAGTACAGAAGGTATCTCTACAGCGCACAAAGGAGTACAGAAGGTATCTCTACAGCGCACAAAGGAGTACAGAAGGTATCTCTACAGCGCACAAAGGAGTACAGGAAATATCTCTAGAACGTACAAAGGAGTACACGAGGTATCTCTACAGCGTACAAAGGAGTACAGAAGGTATCTCTACAGCGCACAGAGGAGTACAGAAGGTATCTCTACAGCGCACAAAGAAGTACAGAAGGTATCTCTACAGTGCACAAAGGAGTATAGAAGGTATCTCTACAGCGCACAAAGGAGTACAGGAAATATCTCTAGAACGTACAAAGGAGTACACGAGGTATCTCTACAGCGTACAAAGGAGTACAGAAGGTATCTCTACAGCGCACAAAGGAGTACAGAAGGTATCTCTACAGCGCACAAAGGAGTACAGAAGGTATCTCTACAGCGCACAAAGGAGTACAGAAGGTATCTCTACAGCGCACAAAGGAGTACAGAAGGTATCTCTACAGCGCACAAAGGAGTACAGAAGGTATCTCTACAGCGCACAAAGGAGAACAGAAGGTATCTCTACAGCGCACAAAGGAGTATAGAAGGTATCCCTACAGCGCACAAAGGAGTACAGAAGGTATCTCTACAGCGCACAAAGGAGTACAGGAAATATCTCTAGAACGTACAAAAGAGTACACGAGGTATCTCTACAGCGTACAAAGGAGTACAGAAGGTATCTCTACAGCGCACAAAGGAGTACAGAAGGTATCTCTACAGCGCACAAAGGAGTACAGAAGGTATCTCTACAGCGCACAAAGGAGTACAGAAGGTATCTCTACAGCGCACAAAGGAGTACAGAAGGTATCTCTACAGCGCACAAAGGAGTACAGGAAATATCTCTAGAACGTACAAAGGAGTACACGAGGTATCTCTACAGCGTACAAAGGAGTACAGAAGGTATCTCTACAGCGCACAAAGGAGTACAGAAGGTATCTCTACAGCGCACAAAGGAGTACAGAAGCTATCTCTACAGCGTACAAAGGAGTACAGAAGGTATCTCTACAGCGCACAAAGGAGTACAGAAGGTATCTCTACAGCGCACAAAGGAGTACAGAAGGTATCTCTACAGCGCACAAAGGAGTACAGAAGGTATCTCTACAGCGCACAAAGGAGTACAGAAGGTATCTCTACAGCGCACAAAGGAGTACAGAAGGTATCTCTACAGCGCACAAAGGAGTACAGGAAATATCTCTAGAACGTACAAAGGAGTACACGAGGTATCTCTACAGCGTACAAAGGAGTACAGAAGGTATCTCTACAGCGCACAAAGGAGTACAGAAGGTATCTCTACAGCGCACAAAGGGGTACGGAAGGTATCTCTACAGCGCACAAAGGAGTACAGAAGGTATCTCTACAGCGCACAAAGGAGTACAGAAGGTATCTCTACAGCGCACAAAGGAGTACAGGAAATATCTCTAGAACGTTCAAAGGAGTACACGAGGTATCTTTACAGCGTACAAAGGAGTACAGAAGGTATCTCTACAGCGCACAAAGGAGTACAGAAGGTATCTCTACAGCGCACAAAGGAGTACAGAAGGTATCTCTACAGCGCACAAGGGAGTACAGAAGGTATCTCTACAGCGCACAAAGGAGTACAGAAGGTATCTCTACAGCGCACAAAGGAGTACAGAAGGTATCTCTACAGCGCACAAAGGAGTACAGAAGGTATCTCTACAGCGCACAAAGGAGTACAGAAGGTATCTCTACAGCGCACAAAGGAGTACGGAAGGTATCTCTACAGCGCACAAAGGAGTACAGAAGGTATCTCTACAGCGCACAAAGGAGTACAGAAGGTATCTCTACAGCGCACAAAGGAGTACAGAAGGTATCTCTACAGCGCACAAAGGAGTACAGGAAATATCTCTAGAACGTACAAAGGAGTACACGAGGTATCTCTACAGCGTACAAAGGAGTACAGAAGGTATCTCTACAGCGCACAAAGGAGTACAGAAGGTATCTCTACAGCGCACAAAGGAGTACAGAAGGTATCTCTACAGCGCACAAAGGAATACAGGAAATATCTCTAGAACGTACAAAGGAGTACACGAGGTATCTCTACAACGAACAAAGGAGTACAGGAAATATCTCTAGAACGTACAAAGGAGTACACGAGGTATCTCTACAGCGTACAAAGGAGTACAGAAGGTATCTCTACAGCGCACAAAGAAGTACAGAAGGTATCTCTACAGCGCATAAAGGAGTACAGAAGGTATCTCTAAAGCGCACAAAGGAGTACAGAAGGTATCTCTACAGCGCACAAAGGAGTACAGAATGTATCTCTACAGCGCACAAAGGAGTACAGAAGGTATCTCTACAGCGCACAAAGGAGTACAGAAGGTATCTCTACAGCGCACAAAGGAGTACAGAAGGTATCTCTACAGCGCACAAAGGAGTACAGGAAATATCTCTAGAACGTACAAAGGAGTACACGAGGTATCTCTACAGCGTACAAAGGAGTACAGAAGGTATCTCTACAGCGCACAGAGGAGTACAGAAGGTATCTCTACAGCGCACAAAGAAGTACAGAAGGTATCTCTACAGTGCACAAAGGAGTATAGAAGGTATCTCTACAGCGCACAAAGGAGTACAGGAAATATCTCTAGAACGTACAAAGGAGTACACGAGGTATCTCTACAGCGTACAAAGGAGTACAGAAGGTATCTCTACAGCGCACAAAGGAGTACAGAAGGTATCTCTACAGCGCACAAAGGAGTACAGAAGGTATCTCTACAGCGCACAAAGGAGTACAGAAGGTATCTTTACAGCGCACAAAGGAGTACAGAAGGTATCTCTACAGCGCACAAAGGAGTACAGAAGGTATCTCTACAGCGCACAAAGGAGAACAGAAGGTATCTCTACAGCGCACAAAGGAGTATAGAAGGTATCCCTACAGCGCACAAAGGAGTACAGAAGGTATCTCTACAGCGCACAAAGGAGTACAGGAAATATCTCTAGAACGTACAAAAGAGTACACGAGGTATCTCTACAGCGTACAAAGGAGTACAGAAGGTATCTCTACAGCGCACAAAGGAGTACAGAAGGTATCTCTACAGCGCACAAAGGAGTACAGAAGGTATCTCTACAGCGCACAAAGGAGTACAGAAGGTATCTCTACAGCGCACAAAGGAGTACAGAAGGTATCTCTACAGCGCACAAAGGAGTACAGGAAATATCTCTAGAACGTACAAAGGAGTACACGAGGTATCTCTACAGCGTACAAAGGAGTACAGAAGGTATCTCTACAGCGCACAAAGGAGTACAGAAGGTATCTCTACAGCGCACAAAGGAGTACAGAAGCTATCTCTACAGCGTACAAAGGAGTACAGAAGGTATCTCTACAGCGCACAAAGGAGTACAGAAGGTATCTCTACAGCGCACAAAGGAGTACAGAAGGTATCTCTACAGCGCACAAAGGAGTACAGAAGGTATCTCTACAGCGCACAAAGGAGTACAGGAAATATCTCTAGAACGTACATAGGAGTACACGAGGTATCTCTACAGCGTACAAAGGAGTACAGAAGGTATCTCTACAGCGCACAAAGGAGTACAGAAGGTATCTCTACAGCGCACAAAGGAGTACAGAAGGTATCTCTACAGCGCACAAAGGAGTACAGAAGGTATCTCTACAGCGCACAAAGGAGTACAGAAGGTATCTCTACAGCGCACAAAGGAGTACAAGAAATATCTCTAGAACGTACAAAGGAGTACACGAGGTATCTCTACAGCGTACAAAGGAGTACAGAAGGTATCTCTACAGCGCACAAAGGACTACAGAAGGTATCTCTGCAGCGCACAAAAAGTACAGAAGGTATCTCTACAGCGCACAAAGGAGTACAGAAGGTATCTCTACAGCGCACAAAGGAGTACAGAAGGTATCTCTACAGCGCACAAAGGAGTACAGGAAATATTTCTAGAACGTACAAAGGAGTACACGAGGTATCTCTACAGCGTACAAAGGAGTACAGAAGGTATCTCTACAGCGCACAAAGGACTACAGAAGGTATCTCTACAGCGCACAAAAAGTACAGAAGGTATCTCTACAGCGCACAAAGGAGTACAGAAGGTATCTCTTCAGCGCACAAAGGAGTACAGAAGGTATCTCTACAGCGCACAAAGGAGTACAGGAAATATTTCTAGAACGTACAAAGGAGTACACGAGGTATCTCTACAGCGTACAAAGGAGTACAGAAGGTATCTCTACAGCGCACAAAGGAGTACAGAAGGTATCTCTACAGCGCACAAAGGAGTACAGAAGGTATCTCTACAGCGCACAAAGGAGTACAGAAGGTATCTCTACAGCGCACAAAGGAGTACAGAAGGTATCTCTACAGCGCACAAAGGAGTACAGGAAATATCTCTAGAACGTACAAAGGAGTACACGAGGTATCTCTACAGCGTACAAAGGAGTACAGAAGGTATCTCTACAGCGCACAAAGGAGTACAGAAGGTATCTCTACAGCGCACAAAGGAGTACAGAAGGTATCTCTACAGCGCACAAAGGAGTACAGAAGGTATCTCTACAGCGCACAAAGGAGTACAGAAGGTATCTCTACAGCACACAAAGGAGTACAGAAGGTATCTCTACAGCGCACAAAGGAGTACAGGAAATATCTCTAGAACGTACAAAGGAGTACACGAGGTATCTCTACAGCGTACAAAGGAGTACAGAAGGTATCTCTACAGCGCACAAAGGAGTACAGAAGGTATCTCTACAGCGCACAAAGGAGTACAGAAGGTATCTCTACAGCGCACAAAGGAGTACAGAAGGTATCTCTACAGCGCACAAAGGAGTACAGAAGGTATCTCTACAGCGCACAAAGGAGTACAGAAGGTATCTCTACAGCGCACAAAGGAGTATAGAAGGTATCTCTACAGCGCACAAAGGAGTACAGAAGGTATCTCTACAGCGCACAAAGGAGTACAGAAGGTATCTCTACAGCGCACAAAGGAGTACAGAAGGTATCTCTACAGCGCACAAAGGAGTACAGAAGGTATCTCTACAGCGCACAAAGAAGTACAGAAGGTATCTCTACAGCGCACAAAGGAGTACAGAAGGTATCTCTACAGCGCACAAAGGAGTACAGGAAATATCTCTAGAACGTACAAAGGAGTACACGAGGTATCTCTACAGCGTACAAAGGAGTACAGAAGGTATCTCTTCAGCGCACAAAGGAGTACAGAAGGTATCTCTACAGCGCACAAAGGAGTACAGAAGGTATCTCTACAGCGCACAAAGGAGTACAGGAAATATCTCTAGAACGTACAAAGGAGTACACGAGGTATCTCTACAGCGCACAAAGGAGTACAGGAAATATCTCTAGAACGTACAAAAGAGTACACGAGGTATCTCTACAGCGTACAAAGGAGTACAGAAGGTATCTCTACAGCGCACAAAGGAGTACAGAAGGTATCTCTACAGCGCTCAAAGGAGTACAGAAGGTATCTCTACAGCGCACAAAGGAGTACAGAAGGTATCTCTACAGCGCACAAAGGAGTACAGAAGGTATCTCTACAGCGCACAAAGGAGTACAGAAGGTATCTCTACAGCGCACAAAGGAGTACAGAAGGTATCTCTACAGCGCACAAAGGAGTACAGAAGGTATCTCTACAGCGCACAAAGGAGTACAGAAGGTATCTCTACAGCGCACAAAGGAGTACAGAAGGTATCTCTACAGCGTACAAAGGAGTACAGAAGGTATCTCTACAGCGCACAAAGGAGTACAGAAGGTATCTCTAAAGCGCACAAAGGAGTACAGAAGGTATCTGCGCACAAAGGAGTACAGAAGGTATCTCTACAGCGCACAAAGGAGTACAAAAGGTATCTCTACAGCGCACAAAGGAGTACAGAAGGTATCTCTACAGCGCACAAAGGAGTACAGAAGGTATCTCTACAGCGCACAAAGGAGTCCAGGAAATATCTCTACAGCGCACGAAGGAGTACAGAAGGTATCTCTACAGCGCACAAAGGAGTACAGAAGGTATCTCTACAGCGCACAAAGGAGTACAGGAAATATCTCTAGAACGTACAAAGGAGTACACGAGGTATCTCTACAGCGTACAAAGGAGTACAAAAGGTATCTCTACAGCGCACAAAGGAGTACAGAAGGTATCTCTACAGCGCACAAAGGAGTACAGAAGGTATCTCTACAGCGCACAAAGGAGTACAGAAGGTATCTCTACAGCGCACAAAGGAGTACAGAAGGTATCTCTACAGCGCACAAAGGAGTACAGAAGGTATCTCTACAGCGTACAAAGGAGTACAGAAGGTATCTCTACAGCGCACAAAGGAGTACAGAAGGAATCTCTACAGCGCACAAAGGAGTACAGAAGGTATCTGCGCACAAAGGAGTACAGAAGGTATCTCTACAGCACACAAAGGAGTACAGAAGGTATCTCTACAGCGCACAAAGGAGTACAGAAGGTATCTCTACTGCGCACAAAGGAGTACAGAAGGTATCTCTACAGCGCACAAAGGAGTCCAGGAAATATCTCTACAGCGCACAAAGGAGTACAGAAGGTATCTCTACAGCGCACAAAGGAGTACAGAAGGTATCTCTACAGCGCACAAAGGAGTACAGGAAATATCTCTAGAACGTACAAAGGAGTACACGAGGTATCTCTACAGCGTACAAAGGAGTACAAAAGGTATCTCTACAGCGCACAAAGGAGTACAGAAGGTATCTCTACAGCGCACAAAGGAGTACAGAAGGTATCTCTACAGCGCACAAAGGAGTACAGAAGGTATCTCTACAGCGCACAAAGGAGTACAGGAAATATCTCTAGAACGTACAAAGGAGTACACGAGGTATCTCTACATCGTACAAAGGAGTACAGAAGGTATCTCTACAGCGCACAAAGGAGTACAGAAGGTATCTCTACAGCGCACAAAGGAGTACAGAAGGTATCTCTACAGCGCACAAAGGAGTACAGAAGGTATCTCTACAGCGCACAAAGGAGTACAGAAGGTATCTCTACAGCGCACAAAGGAGTACAGAAGGTATCTCTACAGCGCACAAAGGAGTACAGAAGGTATCTCTACAGCGCACAAAGGGGTACAGGAAATATCTCTAGAACGTACAAAGGAGTACACGAGGTATCTCTACAGCGTACAAAGGAGTACAGAAGGTATCTCTACAGCGCACAAAGGAGTACAGAAGGTATCTCTACAGCGCACAAAGGAGTACAGAAGGTATCTCTACAGCGCACAAAGGAGTACAGAAGGTATCTCTACAGCGCACAAAGGAGTACAGAAGGTATCTCTACAGCGCACAAAGGAGTACAGAAGGTATCTCTACAGCGCACAAAGGAGTACAGAAGGTATCTCTACAGCGCACAAAGGAGTACAAAAGGTATCTCTACAGCGCACAAAGGAGTACAGAAGGTCTCTCTACAGCGCACAAAGGAGTACAGGAAATATCTCTAGAACGTACAAAGGAGTACACGAGGTATCTCTACAGCGTACAAAGGAGTACAGAAGGTATCTCTACAGCGCACAAAGGAGTACAGAAGGTATCTCTACAGCGCACAAAGGAGTACAGAAGGTATCTCTACAGCGCACAAAGGAGTACAGAAGGTATCTCTACAGCGCACAAAGGAGTACAGAAGGTATCTCTACAGCGCACAAAGGAGTACAGGAAATATCTCTAGAACAAACAAAGGAGTACACGAGGTATCTCTACAGCGTACAAAGGAGTACAGAAGGTATCTCTACAGCGCACAAAGGAGTACAGAAGGTATCTCTACAGCGCACAAAGGAGTACAGAAGGTATCTCTACAGCGCACAAAGGAGTACAGAAGGTATCTCTACAGCGCACAAAGGAGTACAGAAGGTATCTCTACAGCGCACAAAGGAGTACAAGAAATATCTCTAGAACGTACAAAGGAGTACACGAGGTATCTCTACAGCGTACAAAGGAGTACAGAAGTTATCTCTACAGCGCACAAAGGACTACAGAAGGTATCTCTACAGCGCACAAAAAAGTACAGAAGGTATCTCTACAGCGCACAAAGGAGTACAGAAGGTATCTCTACAGCGCACAAAGGAGTACAGAAGGTATCTCTACAGCGCACAAAGGAGTACAGGAAATATCTCTAGAACGTACAAAGGAGTACACGAGGTATCTCTACAGCGTACAAAGGAGTACAGAAGGTATCTCTACAGCGCACAAAGGAGTACAGAAGGTATCTCTACAGCGCACGAAGGAGTACAGAAGGTATCTCTACAGCGCACAAAGGAGTACAGAAGGTATCTCTACAGCGCACAAAGGAGTACAGAAGGTATCTCTACAGCGCACAAAGGAGTACAGGAAATATCTCTAGAACGTACAAAGGAGTACACGAGGTATCTCTACAGCGTACAAAGGAGTACAGAAGGTATCTCTACAGCGCACAAAGGAGTACAGAAGGTATCTCTACAGCGCACAAAGGAGTACAGAAGGTATTTCTACAGCGCACAAAGGAGTACAGAAGGTATCTCTACAGCGCACAAAGGGGTACAGAAGGTATCTCTACAGCGCACAAAGGAGTACAGAAGGTATCTCTACAGCGCACAAAGGAGTACAGGAAATATCTCTAGAACGTACAAAGGAGTACACGAGGTATCTCTACAGCGTACAAAGGAGTACAGAAAGTATCTCTACAGCGCACAAAGGAGTACAGAAGGTATCTCTACAGCGCACAAAGGAGTACAGAAGGTATCTCTACAGCGCACAAAGGAGTACAGAAGGTATCTCTACAGCGCACAAAGGAGTACAGAAGGTATCTCTACAGCGCACAAAGGAGTACAGGAAATATCTCTAGAACGTACAAAGGAGTACACGAGGTATCTCTACAGCGTACAAAGGAGTACAGAATGTATCTCTACAGCGCACAAAGGAGTACAGAAGGTATCTCTACAGCGCACAAAGGAGTACAGAAGGTATCTCTACAGCGCACAAAGGAGTACAGAAGGTATCTCTACAGCGCACAAAGGAGTACAGAAGGTATCTCTACAGCGCACAAAGGAGTACAGAAGGTATCTCTACAGCGCACAAAGGAGTATAGAAGGTATCTCTACAGCGCAAAAAGGAGTACAGAAGGTATCTCTACAGCGCACAAAGGAGTACAGAAGGTATCTCTACAGCGCACAAAGGAGTACAGAAGGTATCTCTACAGCGCACAAAGGAGTACAGAAGGTATCTCTACAGCGCACAAAGGAGTACAGAAGGTATCTCTACAGCGCACAAAGGAGTACAGAAGGTATCTCTACAGCGCACAAAGGAGTACAGGAAATATCTCTAGAACGTACAAAGGAGTACACGAGGTATCTCTACAGCGTACAAAGGAGTACAGAAGGTATCTCTACAGCGCACAAAGGAGTACAGAAGGTATCTCTACAGCGCACAAAGGAGTACAGAAGGTATCTCTACAGCGCACAAAGGAGTACAGGAAATATCTCTAGAACGTACAAAGGAGTACACGAGGTATCTCTACAGCGCACAAAGGAGTACAGGAAATTTCTCTAGAACGTACAAAAGAGTACACGAGGTATCTCTACAGCGTACAAAGGAGTACAGAAGGTATCTCTACAGCGCACAAAGGAGTACAGAAGGTATCTCTACAGCGCACAAAGGAGTACAGAAGGTATCTCTACAGCGCACAAAGGAGTAGAGAAGGTATCTCTACAGCGCACAAAGGAGTACAGAAGGTATCTCTACAGCGCACAAAGGAGTACAGAAGGTATCTCTACAGCGCACAAAGGAGTACAGAAGGTATCTCTACAGCGCACAAAGGAGTACAGAAGGTATCTCTACAGCGCACAAAGGAGTACAGAAGGTATCTCTACAGCGCACAAAGGAGTACAGAAGGTATCTCTACAGCGTACAAAGGAGTACAGAAGGTATCTCTACAGCGCACAAAGGAGTACAGAAGGTATCTCTACAGCGCACAAAGGAGTACAGAAGGTATCTGCGCACAAAGGAGTACAGAAGGTATCTCTACAGCACACAAAGGAGTACAGAAGGTATCTCTACAGCGCACAAAGGAGTACAGAAGGTATCTCTACAGCGCACAAAGGAGTACAGAAGGTATCTCTACAGCACACAAAGGAGTCCAGGAAATATCTCTACAGCGCACAAAGGAGTACAGAAGGTATCTCTACAGCGCACAAAGGAGTACAGAAGGTATCTCTACAGCGCACAAAGGAGTACAGGAAATATCTCTAGAACGTACAAAGGAGTACACGAGGTATCTACAGCGTACAAAGGAGTACAAAAGGTATCTCTACAGCGCACAAAGGAGTACAGAAGGTACCTCTACAGCGCACAAAGGAGTACAGAAGGTATCTCTACAGCGCACAAAGGAGTACAGAAGGTATCTCTACAGCGCACAAAGGAGTACAGAAGGTATCTCTACAGCGCACAAAGGAGTACAGAAGGTATCTCTACAGCGTACAAAGGAGTACAGAAGGTATCTCTACAGCGCACAAAGGAGTACAGAAGGTATCTCTACAGCGCACAAAGGAGTACAGAAGGTATCTGCGCACAAAGGAGTACAGAAGGTATCTCTACAGCACACAAAGGAGTACAGAAGGTATCTCTACAGCGCACAAAGGAGTACAGAAGGTATCTCTACAGCGCACAAAGGAGTACAGAAGGTATCTCTACAGCGCACAAAGGAGTCCAGGAAATATCTCTACAGCGCACAAAGGAGTACAGAAGGTATCTCTACAGCGCACAAAGGAGTACAGAAGGTATCTCTACAGCGCACAAAGGAGTACAGGAAATATCTCTAGAACGTACAAAGGAGTACACGAGGTATCTCTACAGCGTACAAAGGAGTACAAAAGGTATCTCTACAGCGCACAAAGGAGTACAGAAGGTATCTCTACAGCGCACAAAGGAGTACAGAAGGTATCTCTACAGCGCACAAAGGAGTACAGAAGGTATCTCTACAGCGCACAAAGGAGTACAGGGAATATCTCTAGAACGTACAAAGGAGTACACGAGGTATCTCTACAGCGTACAAAGGAGTACAGAAGGTATCTCTACAGCGCACAAAGGAGTGCAGAAGGTATCTCTACAGCGCACAAAGGAGTACAGAAGGTATCTCTACAGCGCACAAAGGAGTACAGAAGGTATCTCTTCAGCGCACAAAGTAGTACAGAAGGTATCTCTACAACGCACAAAGGAGTACAGAAGGTATCTCTACAGCGCACAAAGGAGTACAGAAGGTATCTCTACAGCGCACAAAGGAGTACAGAAGGTATCTCTACAGCGCACAAAGGAGTACAGAAGGTATCTCTACAGCGCACAAAGGAGTACAGGAAATATCTCTAGAACGTACAAAGGAGTACACGAGGTATCTCTACAGCGTACAAAGGAGTACAGAAGGTATCTCTACAGCGCACAAAGGAGTACAGAAGGTATCTCTACAGCGCACAAAGGAGTACGGAAGGTATCTCTACAGCGCACAAAGGAGTACAGAAGGTATCTCTACAGCGCACAAAGGAGTACAGAAGGTATCTCTACAGCGCACAAAGGAGTACAGGAAATATCTCTAGAACGTACAAAGGAGTACACGAGGTATCTTTACAGCGTACAAAGGAGTACAGAAGGTATCTCTACAGCGCACAAAGGAGTACAGAAGGTATCTCTACAGCGCACAAAGGAGTACAGAAGGTATCTCTACAGCGCACAAGGGAGTACAGAAGGTATCTCTACAGCGCACAAAGGAGTACAGAAGGTATCTCTACAGCGCACAAAGGAGTACAGAAGGTATCTCTACAGCGCACAAAGGAGTACAGAAGGTATCTCTACAGCGCACAAAGGAGTACAGAAGGTATCTCTACAGCGCACAAAGGAGTACGGAAGGTATCTCTACAGCGCACAAAGGAGTACAGAATGTATCTCTACAGCGCACAAAGGAGTACAGAAGGTATCTCTACAGCGCACAAAGGAGTACAGAAGGTATCTCTACAGCGCACAAAGGAGTACAGGAAATATCTCTAGAACGTACAAAGGAGTACACGAGGTATCTCTACAGCGTACAAAGGAGTACAGAAGGTATCTCTACAGCGCACAAAGGAGTACAGAAGGTATCTCTACAGCGCACAAAGGAGTACAGAAGGTATCTCTACAGCGCACAAAGGAATACAGGAAATATCTCTAGAACGTACAAAGGAGTACACGAGGTATCTCTACAGCGAACAAAGGAGTACAGGAAATATCTCTAGAACGTACAAAGGAGTACACGAGGTATCTCTACAGCGTACAAAGGAGTACAGAAGGTATCTCTACAGCGCACAAAGAAGTACAGAAGGTATCTCTACAGCGCATAAAGGAGTACAGAAGGTATCTCTAAAGCGCACAAAGGAGTACAGAAGGTATCTCTACAGCGCACAAAGGAGTACAGAGTGTATCTCTACAGCGCACAAAGGAGTACAGAAGGTATCTCTACAGCGCACAAAGGAGTACAGAAGGTATCTCTACAGCGCACAAAGGAGTACAGAAGGTATCTCTACAGCGCACAAAGGAGTACAGGAAATATCTCTAGAACGTACAAAGGAGTACACGAGGTATCTCTACAGCGTACAAAGGAGTACAGAAGGTATCTCTACAGCGCACAGAGGAGTACAGAAGGTATCTCTACAGCGCACAAAGAAGTACAGAAGGTATCTCTACAGTGCACAAAGGAGTATAGAAGGTATCTCTACAGCGCACAAAGGAGTACAGGAAATATCTCTAGAACGTACAAAGGAGTACACGAGGTATCTCTACAGCGTACAAAGGAGTACAGAAGGTATCTCTACAGCGCACAAAGGAGTACAGAAGGTATCTCTACAGCGCACAAAGGAGTACAGAAGGTATCTCTACAGCGCACAAAGGAGTACAGAAGGTATCTCTACAGCGCACAAAGGAGTACAGAAGGTATCTCTACAGCGCACAAAGGAGTACAGAAGGTATCTCTACAGCGCACAAAGGAGAACAGAAGGTATCTCTACAGCGCACAAAGGAGTATAGAAGGTATCCCTACAGCGCACAAAGGAGTACAGAAGGTATCTCTACAGCGCACAAAGGAGTACAGGAAATATCTCTAGAACGTACAAAAGAGTACACGAGGTATCTCTACAGCGTACAAAGGAGTACAGAAGGTATCTCTACAGCGCACAAAGGAGTACAGAAGGTATCTCTACAGCGCACAAAGGAGTACAGAAGGTATCTCTACAGCGCACAAAGGAGTACAGAAGGTATCTCTACAGCGCACAAAGGAGTACAGAAGGTATCTCTACAGCGCACAAAGGAGTACAGGAAATATCTCTAGAACGTACAAAGGAGTACACGAGGTATCTCTACAGCGTACAAAGGAGTACAGAAGGTATCTCTACAGCGCACAAAGGAGTACAGAAGGTATCTCTACAGCGCACAAAGGAGTACAGAAGCTATCTCTACAGCGTACAAAGGAGTACAGAAGGTATCTCTACAGCGCACAAAGGAGTACAGAAGGTATCTCTACAGCGCACAAAGGAGTACAGAAGGTATCTCTACAGCGCACAAAGGAGTACAGAAGGTATCTCTACAGCGCACAAAGGAGTACAGAAGGTATCTCTACAGCGCACAAAGGAGTACAGAAGGTATCTCTACAGCGCACAAAGGAGTACAGGAAATATCTCTAGAACGTACAAAGGAGTACACGAGGTATCTCTACAGCGTACAAAGGAGTACAGAAGGTATCTCTACAGCGCACAAAGGAGTACAGAAGGTATCTCTACAGCGCACAAAGGGGTACGGAAGGTATCTCTACAGCGCACAAAGGAGTACAGAAGGTATCTCTACAGCGCACAAAGGAGTACAGAAGGTATCTCTACAGCGCACAAAGGAGTACAGGAAATATCTCTAGAACGTACAAAGGAGTACACGAGGTATCTTTACAGCGTACAAAGGAGTACAGAAGGTATCTCTACAGCGCACAAAGGAGTACAGAAGGTATCTCTACAGCGCACAAAGGAGTACAGAAGGTATCTCTACAGCGCACAAGGGAGTACAGAAGGTATCTCTACAGCGCACAAAGGAGTACAGAAGGTATCTCTACAGCGCACAAAGGAGTACAGAAGGTATCTCTACAGCGCACAAAGGAGTACAGAAGGTATCTCTACAGCGCACAAAGGAGTACAGAAGGTATCTCTACAGCGCATAAAGGAGTACGGAAGGTATCTCTACAGCGCACAAAGGAGTACAGAAGGTATCTCTACAGCGCACAAAGGAGTACAGAAGGTATCTCTACAGCGCACAAAGGAGTACAGAAGGTATCTCTACAGCGCACAAAGGAGTACAGGAAATATCTCTAGAACGTACAAAGGAGTACACGAGGTATCTCTACAGCGTACAAAGGAGTACAGAAGGTATCTCTACAGCGCACAAAGGAGTACAGAAGGTATCTCTACAGCGCACAAAGGAGTACAGAAGGTATCTCTACAGCGCACAAAGGAATACAGGAAATATCTCTAGAACGTACAAAGGAGTACACGAGGTATCTCTACAACGAACAAAGGAGTACAGGAAATATCTCTAGAACGTACAAAGGAGTACACGAGGTATCTCTACAGCGTACAAAGGAGTACAGAAGGTATCTCTACAGCGCACAAAGAAGTACAGAAGGTATCTCTACAGCGCATAAAGGAGTACAGAAGGTATCTCTAAAGCGCACAAAGGAGTACAGAAGGTATCTCTACAGCGCACAAAGGAGTACAGAATGTATCTCTACAGCGCACAAAGGAGTACAGAAGGTATCTCTACAGCGCACAAAGGAGTACAGAAGGTATCTCTACAGCGCACAAAGGAGTACAGAAGGTATCTCTACAGCGCACAAAGGAGTACAGGAAATATCTCTAGAACGTACAAAGGAGTACACGAGGTATCTCTACAGCGTACAAAGGAGTACAGAAGGTATCTCTACAGCGCACAGAGGAGTACAGAAGGTATCTCTACAGCGCACAAAGAAGTACAGAAGGTATCTCTACAGTGCACAAAGGAGTATAGAAGGTATCTCTACAGCGCACAAAGGAGTACAGGAAATATCTCTAGAACGTACAAAGGAGTACACGAGGTATCTCTACAGCGTACAAAGGAGTACAGAAGGTATCTCTACAGCGCACAAAGGAGTACAGAAGGTATCTCTACAGCGCACAAAGGAGTACAGAAGGTATCTCTACAGCGCACAAAGGAGTACAGAAGGTATCTTTACAGCGCACAAAGGAGTACAGAAGGTATCTCTACAGCGCACAAAGGAGTACAGAAGGTATCTCTACAGCGCACAAAGGAGAACAGAAGGTATCTCTACAGCGCACAAAGGAGTATAGAAGGTATCCCTACAGCGCACAAAGGAGTACAGAAGGTATCTCTACAGCGCACAAAGGAGTACAGGAAATATCTCTAGAACGTACAAAAGAGTACACGAGGTATCTCTACAGCGTACAAAGGAGTACAGAAGGTATCTCTACAGCGCACAAAGGAGTACAGAAGGTATCTCTACAGCGCACAAAGGAGTACAGAAGGTATCTCTACAGCGCACAAAGGAGTACAGAAGGTATCTCTACAGCGCACAAAGGAGTACAGAAGGTATCTCTACAGCGCACAAAGGAGTACAGGAAATATCTCTAGAACGTACAAAGGAGTACACGAGGTATCTCTACAGCGTACAAAGGAGTACAGAAGGTATCTCTACAGCGCACAAAGGAGTACAGAAGGTATCTCTACAGCGCACAAAGGAGTACAGAAGCTATCTCTACAGCGTACAAAGGAGTACAGAAGGTATCTCTACAGCGCACAAAGGAGTACAGAAGGTATCTCTACAGCGCACAAAGGAGTACAGAAGGTATCTCTACAGCGCACAAAGGAGTACAGAAGGTATCTCTACAGCGCACAAAGGAGTACAGGAAATATCTCTAGAACGTACATAGGAGTACACGAGGTATCTCTACAGCGTACAAAGGAGTACAGAAGGTATCTCTACAGCGCACAAAGGAGTACAGAAGGTATCTCTACAGCGCACAAAGGAGTACAGAAGGTATCTCTACAGCGCACAAAGGAGTACAGAAGGTATCTCTACAGCGCACAAAGGAGTACAGAAGGTATCTCTAAAGCGCACAAAGAAGTACAGAAGGTATCTCTACAGCGCACAAAGGAGTACAGAAGGTATCTCTACAGCGCACAAAGGAGTACAGAAGGTATCTCTACAGCGCACAAAGGAGTACTGGAAATATCTCTAGAACGTGCAAAGGAGTACACGAGGTATCTCTACAGCGTACAAAGGAGTACAGAAGGTATCTCTACAGCGCACAAAGGAGTACAGAAGGTATCTCTACAGCGCACAAAGGAGTACAGAAGGTATCTCTACAGCGCACAAAGGAGTACAGAAGGTATCTCTACAGCGCACAAAGGAGTACAGGAAATATCTCTAGAACGTACAAAGGAGTACACGAGGTATCTCTACAGCGTACAAAGGAGTACAGAAGGTATCTCTACAGCGCACAAAGGAGTACAGAAGGTATCTCTACAGCGCACAAAGGAGTACAGAAGGTATCTCTACAGCGCACAAAGGAGTACAGAAGGTATCTCTACAGCGCACAAAGGAGTACAGGAAATATCTCTAGAACGTACAAAGGAGTACACGAGGTATCTCTACAGCGTACAAAGGAGTACAGAAGGTATCTCTACAGCGCACAAAGGAGTACAGAAGGTATCTCTACAGCGCACAAAGGAGTACAGAAGGTATCTCTACAGCGCACAAAGGAGTACAGGAGGTATCTCTACAGCGCACAAAGGAGTACAGAAGGTATCTCTACAGCGCACAAAGGAGTACAGAAGGTATCTCTACAGCGCACAAAGGAGTACAGAAGGAATCTCTACAGCGCACAAAAGAGTACAGGAAATATCTCTAGAACGTACGAAGGAGTACACGAGGTATCTCTACAGCGTACAAAGGAGTACAGAAGGTATCTCTACAGCGCACAAAGGAGTACAGAAGGTATCTCTACAGCGCACAAAGGAGTAAAGAAGGTATCTCTACAGCGCACAAAGGAGTACAGAAGGTATCTCTACAGCGCACAAAGGAGTACAGAAGGTATCTTTACAGCGCACAAAGGAGTACAGAAGGTATCTCTACAGCGCACAAAGGAGTACAGAAGGTATCTCTACAGCGCACAAAGGAGTACAGAAGGTATCTCTACAGCGCACAAAGGAGTACAGAAGGTATCTCTACAGCGCACAAAGGAGTACAGAAGGTATCTCTACAGCGCACAAAGGAGTACAGAAGGTATCTCTACAGCGCACAAAAGAGTACAGGAAATATCTCTAGAACGTACAAAGGAGTACACGAGGTATCTCTACAGCGTACAAAGGAGTACAGAAGGTATCTCTACAGCGCACAAAGGAGTACAGAAGGTATCTCTACAGCGCACAAAGGAGTACAGAAGGTATCTCTACAGCGCACAAAGGAGTACAGAAGCTATCTCTACAGCGTACAAAGGAGTACAGAAGGTATCTCTACAGCGCACAAAGGAGTACAGAAGGTATCTCTACAGCGCACAAAGGAGTACAGAAGGTATCTCTACAGCGCACAAAGGAGTACAGGAAATATCTCTAGAACGTACAAAGGAGTACACGAGGTATCTCTACAGCGTACAAAGGAGTACAGAATGTATCTCTACAGCGCACAAAGGAGTACAGAAGGTATCTCTACAGCGCACAAAGGAGTACAGAAGGTATCTCTACAGCGCACAAAGGAGTACAGAAGGTATTTCTACAGCGCACAAAGGAGTACAGAAGGTATCTCTACAGCGCACAAAGGGGTACAGAAGGTATCTCTACGGCGCACAAAGGAGTACAGAAGGTATCTCTACAGCGCACAAAGGAGTACAGGAAATATCTCTAGAACGTACAAAGGAGTACACGAGGTATCTCTACAGCGTACAAAGGAGTACAGAAAGTATCTCTACAGCGCACAAAGGAGTACAGAAGGTATCTCTACAGCGCACAAAGGAGTACAGAAGGTATCTCTACAGCGCACAAAGGAGTACAGAAGGTATCTCTACAGCGCACAAAGGAGTACAGAAGGTATCTCTACAGCGCACAAAGGAGTACAGGAAATATCTCTAGAACGTACAAAGGAGTACACGAGGTATCTCTACAGCGTACAAAGGAGTACAGAATGTATCTCTACAGCGCACAAAGGAGTACAGAAGGTATCTCTACAGCGCACAAAGGAGTACAGAAGGTATCTCTACAGCGCACAAAGGAGTACAGAAGGTATCTCTACAGCGCACAAAGGAGTACAGAAGGTATCTCTACAGCGCACAAAGGAGTACAGAAGGTATCTCTACAGCGCACAATGGAGTATAGAAGGTATCTCTACAGCGCAAAAAGGAGTACAGAAGGTATCTCTACAGCGCACAAAGGAGTACAGAAGGTATCTCTACAGCGCACAAAGGAGTACAGAAGGTATCTCTACAGCGCACAAAGGAGTACAGAAGGTATCTCTACAGCGCACAAAGGAGTACAGAAGGTATCTCTACAGCGCACAAAGGAGTACAGAAGGTATCTCTACAGCGCACAAAGGAGTACAGGAAATATCTCTAGAACGTACAAAGGAGTACACGAGGTATCTCTACAGCGTACAAAGGAGTACAGAAGGTATCTCTACAGCGCACAAAGGAGTACAGAAGGTATCTCTACAGCGCACAAAGGAGTACAGAAGGTATCTCTACAGCGCACAAAGGAGTACAGGAAATATCTCTAGAACGTACAAAGGAGTACACGAGGTATCTCTACAGCGCACAAAGGAGTACAGGAAATTTCTCTAGAACGTACAAAAGAGTACACGAGGTATCTCTACAGCGTACAAAGGAGTACAGAAGGTATCTCTACAGCGCACAAAGGAGTACAGAAGGTATCTCTACAGCGCACAAAGGAGTACAGAAGGTATCTCTACAGCGCACAAAGGAGTAGAGAAGGTATCTCTACAGCGCACAAAGGAGTACAGAAGGTATCTCTACAGCGCACAAAGGAGTACAGAAGGTATCTCTACAGCGCACAAAGGAGTACAGAAGGTATCTCTACAGCGCACAAAGGAGTACAGAAGGTATCTCTACAGCGCACAAAGGAGTACAGAAGGTATCTCTACAGCGCACAAAGGAGTACAGAAGGTATCTCTACAGCGTACAAAGGAGTACAGAAGGTATCTCTACAGCGCACAAAGGAGTACAGAAGGTATCTCTACAGCGCACAAAGGAGTACAGAAGGTATCTGCGCACAAAGGAGTACAGAAGGTATCTCTACAGCACACAAAGGAGTACAGAAGGTATCTCTACAGCGCACAAAGGAGTACAGAAGGTATCTCTACAGCGCACAAAGGAGTACAGAAGGTATCTCTACAGCACACAAAGGAGTCCAGGAAATATCTCTACAGCGCACAAAGGAGTACAGAAGGTATCTCTACAGCGCACAAAGGAGTACAGAAGGTATCTCTACAGCGCACAAAGGAGTACAGGAAATATCTCTAGAACGTACAAAGGAGTACACGAGGTATCTACAGCGTACAAAGGAGTACAAAAGGTATCTCTACAGCGCACAAAGGAGTACAGAAGGTACCTCTACAGCGCACAAAGGAGTACAGAAGGTATCTCTACAGCGCACAAAGGAGTACAGAAGGTATCTCTACAGCGCACAAAGGAGTACAGAAGGTATCTCTACAGCGCACAAAGGAGTACAGAAGGTATCTCTACAGCGTACAAAGGAGTACAGAAGGTATCTCTACAGCGCACAAAGGAGTACAGAAGGTATCTCTACAGCGCACAAAGGAGTACAGAAGGTATCTGCGCACAAAGGAGTACAGAAGGTATCTCTACAGCACACAAAGGAGTACAGAAGGTATCTCTACAGCGCACAAAGGAGTACAGAAGGTATCTCTACAGCGCACAAAGGAGTACAGAAGGTATCTCTACAGCGCACAAAGGAGTCCAGGAAATATCTCTACAGCGCACAAAGGAGTACAGAAGGTATCTCTACAGCGCACAAAGGAGTACAGAAGGTATCTCTACAGCGCACAAAGGAGTACAGGAAATATCTCTAGAACGTACAAAGGAGTACACGAGGTATCTCTACAGCGTACAAAGGAGTACAAAAGGTATCTCTACAGCGCACAAAGGAGTACAGAAGGTATCTCTACAGCGCACAAAGGAGTACAGAAGGTATCTCTACAGCGCACAAAGGAGTACAGAAGGTATCTCTACAGCGCACAAAGGAGTACAGGGAATATCTCTAGAACGTACAAAGGAGTACACGAGGTATCTCTACAGCGTACAAAGGAGTACAGAAGGTATCTCTACAGCGCACAAAGGAGTACAGAAGGTATCTCTACAGCGCACAAAGGAGTACAGAAGGTATCTCTACAGCGCACAAAGGAGTACAGAAGGTATCTCTTCAGCGCACAAAGTAGTACAGAAGGTATCTCTACAACGCACAAAGGAGTACAGAAGGTATCTCTACAGCGCACAAAGGAGTACAGAAGGTATCTCTACAGCGCACAAAGGAGTACAGAAGGTATCTCTACAGCGCACAAAGGAGTACAGAAGGTATCTCTACAGCGCACAAAGGAGTACAGGAAATATCTCTAGAACGTACAAAGGAGTACACGAGGTATCTCTACAGCGTACAAAGGAGTACAGAAGGTATCTCTACAGCGCACAAAGGAGTACAGAAGGTATCTCTACAGCGCACAAAGGAGTACGGAAGGTATCTCTACAGCGCACAAAGGAGTACAGAAGGTATCTCTACAGCGCACAAAGGAGTACAGAAGGTATCTCTACAGCGCACAAAGGAGTACAGGAAATATTTCTAGAACGTACAAAGGAGTACACGAGGTATCTTTACAGCGTACAAAGGAGTACAGAAGGTATCTCTACAGCGCACAAAGGAGTACAGAAGGTATCTCTACAGCGCACAAAGGAGTACAGAAGGTATCTCTACAGCGCACAAGGGAGTACAGAAGGTATCTCTACAGCGCACAAAGGAGTACAGAAGGTATCTCTACAGCGCACAAAGGAGTACAGAAGGTATCTCTACAGCGCACAAAGGAGTACAGAAGGTATCTCTACAGCGCACAAAGGAGTACAGAAGGTATCTCTACAGCGCACAAAGGAGTACGGAAGGTATCTCTACAGCGCACAAAGGAGTACAGAAGGTATCTCTACAGCGCACAAAGGAGTACAGAAGGTATCTCTACAGCGCACAAAGGAGTACAGAAGGTATCTCTACAGCGCACAAAGGAGTACAGGAAATATCTCTAGAACGTACAAAGGAGTACACGAGGTATCTCTACAGCGTACAAAGGAGTACAGAAGGTATCTCTACAGCGCACAAAGGAGTACAGAAGGTATCTCTACAGCGCACAAAGGAGTACAGAAGGTATCTCTACAGCGCACAAAGGAATACAGGAAATATCTCTAGAACGTACAAAGGAGTACACGAGGTATCTCTACAGCGAACAAAGGAGTACAGGAAATATCTCTAGAACGTACAAAGGAGTACACGAGGTATCTCTACAGCGTACAAAGGAGTACAGAAGGTATCTCTACAGCGCACAAAGAAGTACAGAAGGTATCTCTACAGCGCATAAAGGAGTACAGAAGGTATCTCTAAAGCGCACAAAGGAGTACAGAAGGTATCTCTACAGCGCACAAAGGAGTACAGAGTGTATCTCTACAGCGCACAAAGGAGTACAGAAGGTATCTCTACAGCGCACAAAGGAGTACAGAAGGTATCTCTACAGCGCACAAAGGAGTACAGAAGGTATCTCTACAGCGCACAAAGGAGTACAGGAAATATCTCTAGAACGTACAAAGGAGTACACGAGGTATCTCTACAGCGTACAAAGGAGTACAGAAGGTATCTCTACAGCGCACAGAGGAGTACAGAAGGTATCTCTACAGCGCACAAAGAAGTACAGAAGGTATCTCTACAGTGCACAAAGGAGTATAGAAGGTATCTCTACAGCGCACAAAGGAGTACAGGAAATATCTCTAGAACGTACAAAGGAGTACACGAGGTATCTCTACAGCGTACAAAGGAGTACAGAAGGTATCTCTACAGCGCACAAAGGAGTACAGAAGGTATCTCTACAGCGCACAAAGGAGTACAGAAGGTATCTCTACAGCGCACAAAGGAGTACAGAAGGTATCTCTACAGCGCACAAAGGAGTACAGAAGGTATCTCTACAGCGCACAAAGGAGTACAGAAGGTATCTCTACAGCGCACAAAGGAGAACAGAAGGTATCTCTACAGCGCACAAAGGAGTATAGAAGGTATCCCTACAGCGCACAAAGGAGTACAGAAGGTATCTCTACAGCGCACAAAGGAGTACAGGAAATATCTCTAGAACGTACAAAAGAGTACACGAGGTATCTCTACAGCGTACAAAGGAGTACAGAAGGTATCTCTACAGCGCACAAAGGAGTACAGAAGGTATCTCTACAGCGCACAAAGGAGTACAGAAGGTATCTCTACAGCGCACAAAGGAGTACAGAAGGTATCTCTACAGCGCACAAAGGAGTACAGAAGGTATCTCTACAGCGCACAAAGGAGTACAGGAAATATCTCTAGAACGTACAAAGGAGTACACGAGGTATCTCTACAGCGTACAAAGGAGTACAGAAGGTATCTCTACAGCGCACAAAGGAGTACAGAAGGTATCTCTACAGCGCACAAAGGAGTACAGAAGCTATCTCTACAGCGTACAAAGGAGTACAGAAGGTATCTCTACAGCGCACAAAGGAGTACAGAAGGTATCTCTACAGCGCACAAAGGAGTACAGAAGGTATCTCTACAGCGCACAAAGGAGTACAGAAGGTATCTCTACAGCGCACAAAGGAGTACAGAAGGTATCTCTACAGCGCACAAAGGAGTACAGAAGGTATCTCTACAGCGCACAAAGGAGTACAGGAAATATCTCTAGAACGTACAAAGGAGTACACGAGGTATCTCTACAGCGTACAAAGGAGTACAGAAGGTATCTCTACAGCGCACAAAGGAGTACAGAAGGTATCTCTACAGCGCACAAAGGGGTACGGAAGGTATCTCTACAGCGCACAAAGGAGTACAGAAGGTATCTCTACAGCGCACAAAGGAGTACAGAAGGTATCTCT
Organism: Morinoia aosen; assembly: GCA_030386875.1. NCBI lineage: Eukaryota > Metazoa > Arthropoda > Malacostraca > Amphipoda > Talitridae > Morinoia > Morinoia aosen. Next base: position 56,797,312 of record CM059576.1, on the reverse strand, counting down.
ACAGCGCACAAAGGAGTACAGGAAATATCTCTAGAACGTACAAAGGAGTACACGAGGTATCTTTACAGCGTACAAAGGAGTACAGAAGGTATCTCTACAGCGCACAAAGGAGTACAGAAGGTATCTCTACAGCGCACAAAGGAGTACAGGAGGTATCTCTACAGCGCACAAGGGAGTACAGAAGGTATCTCTACAGCGCACAAAGGAGTACAGAAGGTATCTCTACAGCGCACAAAGGAGTACAGAAGGTATCTCTACAGCGCACAAAGGAGTACAGAAGGTATCTCTACAGCGCACAAAGGAGTACAGAAGGTATCTCTACAGCGCACAAAGGAGTACGGAAGGTATCTCTACAGCGCACAAAGGAGTACAGAAGGTATCTCTACAGCGCACAAAGTAGTACAGAAGGTATCTCTACAGCGCACAAAGGAGTACAGAAGGTATCTCTACAGCGCACAAAGGAGTACAGGAAATATCTCTAGAACGTACAAAGGAGTACACGAGGTATCTCTACAGCGTACAAAGGAGTACAGAAGGTATCTCTACAGCGCACAAAGGAGTACAGAAGGTATCTCTACAGCGCACAAAGGAGTACAGAAGGTATCTCTACAGCGCACAAAGGAATACAGGAAATATCTCTAGAACGTACAAAGGAGTACACGAGGTATCTCTACAACGAACAAAGGAGTACAGGAAATATCTCTAGAACGTACAAAGGAGTACACGAGGTATCTCTACAGCGTACAAAGGAGTACAGAAGGTATCTCTACAGCGCACAAAGAAGTACAGAAGGTATCTCTACAGCGCATAAAGGAGTACAGAAGGTATCTCTAAAGCGCACAAAGGAGTACAGAAGGTATCTCTACAGCGCACAAAGGAGTACAGAATGTATCTCTACAGCGCACAAAGGAGTACAGAAGGTATCTCTACAGCGCACAAAGGAGTACAGAAGGTCTCTCTACAGCGCACAAAGGAGTACAGAAGGTATCTCTACAGCGCACAAAGGAGTACAGGAAATATCTCTAGAACGTACAAAGGAGTACACGAGGTATCTCTACAGCGTACAAAGGAGTACAGAAGGTATCTCTACAGCGCACAGAGGAGTACAGAAGGTATCTCTACAGCGCACAAAGAAGTACAGAAGGTATCTCTACAGTGCACAAAGGAGTATAGAAGGTATCTCTACAGCGCACAAAGGAGTACAGGAAATATCTCTAGAACGTACAAAGGAGTACACGAGGTATCTCTACAGCGTACAAAGGAGTACAGAAGGTATCTCTACAGCGCACAAAGGAGTACAGAAGGTATCTCTACAGCGCACAAAGGAGTACAGAAGGTATCTCTACAGCGCACAAAGGAGTACAGAAGGTATCTTTACAGCGCACAAAGGAGTACAGAAGGTATCTCTACAGCGCACAAAGGAGTACAGAAGGTATCTCTACAGCGCACAAAGGAGAACAGAAGGTATCTCTACAGCGCACAAAGGAGTATAGAAGGTATCCCTACAGCGCACAAAGGAGTACAGAAGGTATCTCTACAGCGCACAAAGGAGTACAGGAAATATCTCTAGAACGTACAAAAGAGTACACGAGGTATCTCTACAGCGTACAAAGGAGTACAGAAGGTATCTCTACAGCGCACAAAGGAGTACAGAAGGTATCTCTACAGCGCACAAAGGAGTACAGAAGGTATCTCTACAGCGCACAAAGGAGTACAGAAGGTATCTCTACAGCGCACAAAGGAGTACAGAAGGTATCTCTACAGCGCACAAAGGAGTACAGGAAATATCTCTAGAACGTACAAAGGAGTACACGAGGTATCTCTACAGCGTACAAAGGAGTACAGAAGGTATCTCTACAGCGCACAAAGGAGTACAGAAGGTATCTCTACAGCGCACAAAGGAGTACAGAAGCTATCTCTACAGCGTACAAAGGAGTACAGAAGGTATCTCTACAGCGCACAAATGAGTACAGAAGGTATCTCTACAGCGCACAAAGGAGTACAGAAGGTATCTCTACAGCGCACAAAGGAGTACAGAAGGTATCTCTACAGCGCACAAAGGAGTACAGGAAATATCTCTAGAACGTACATAGGAGTACACGAGGTATCTCTACAGCGTACAAAGGAGTACAGAAGGTATCTCTACAGCGCACAAAGGAGTACAGAAGGTATCTCTACAGCGCACAAAGGAGTACAGAAGGTATCTCTACAGCGCACAAAGGAGTACAGAAGGTATCTCTACAGCGCACAAAGGAGTACAGAAGGTATCTCTAAAGCGCACAAAGAAGTACAGAAGGTATCTCTACAGCGCACAAAGGAGTACAGAAGGTATCTCTACAGCGCACAAAGGAGTACAGAAGGTATCTCTACAGCGCACAAAGGAGTACTGGAAATATATCTAGAACGTGCAAAGGAGTACACGAGGTATCTCTACAGCGTACAAAGGAGTACAGAAGGTATCTCTACAGCGCACAAAGGAGTACAGAAGGTATCTCTACAGCGCACAAAGGAGTACAGAAGGTATCTCTACAGCGCACAAAGGAGTACAGAAGGTATCTCTACAGCGCACAAAGGAGTACAGGAAATATCTCTAGAACGTACAAAGGAGTACACGAGGTATCTCTACAGCGTACAAAGGAGTACAGAAGGTATCTCTACAGCGCTCAAAGGAGTACAGAAGGTATCTCTACAGCGCACAAAGGAGTACAGAAGGTATCTCTACAGCGCACAAAGGAGTACAGAAGGTATCTCTACAGCGCACAAAGGAGTACAGGAAATATCTCTAGAACGTACAAAGGAGTACACGAGGTATCTCTACAGCGTACAAAGGAGTACAGAAGGTATCTCTACAGCGCACAAAGGAGTACAGAAGGTATCTCTACAGCGCACAAAGGAGTACAGAAGGTATCTCTACAGCGCACAAAGGAGTACAGGAGGTATCTCTACAGCGCACAAAGGAGTACAGAAGGTATCTCTACAGCGCACAAAGGAGTACAGAAGGTATCTCTACAGCGCACAAAGGAGTACAGAAGGAATCTCTACAGCGCACAAAAGAGTACAGGAAATATCTCTAGAACGTACGAAGGAGTACACGAGGTATCTCTACAGCGTACAAAGGAGTACAGAAGGTATCTCTACAGCGCACAAAGGAGTACAGAAGGTATCTCTACAGCGCACAAAGGAGTAAAGAAGGTATCTCTACAGCGCACAAAGGAGTACAGAAGGTATCTCTACAGCGCACAAAGGAGTACAGAAGGTATCTTTACAGCGCACAAAGGAGTACAGAAGGTATCTCTACAGCGCACAAAGGAGTACAGAAGGTATCTCTACAGCGCACAAAGGAGTACAGAAGGTATCTCTACAGCGCACAAAGGAGTACAGAAGGTATCTCTACAGCGCACAAAGGAGTACAGAAGGTATCTCTACAGCGCACAAAGGAGTACAGAAGGTATCTCTACAGCGCACAAAAGAGTACAGGAAATATCTCTAGAACGTACAAAGGAGTACACGAGGTATCTCTACAGCGTACAAAGGAGTACAGAAGGTATCTCTACAGCGCACAAAGGAGTACAGAAGGTATCTCTACAGCGCACAAAGGAGTACAGAAGGTATCTCTACAGCGCACAAAGGAGTACAGGAAATATTTCTAGAACGTACAAAGGAGTACACGAGGTATCTCTACAGCGCACAAAGGAGTACAGGAAATATCTCTAGAACGTACAAAGGAGTACACGAGGTATCTCTACAGCGTACAAAGGAGTACAGAAGGTATCTCTACAGCGCACAAAGGAGTACAGAAGGTATCTCTACAGCGCACAAAGGAGTACAGAAGGTATCTCTACAGCGCACAAAGGAGTACAGAAGGTATCTCTACAGCGCACAAAGGAGTACAGCAAATATCTCTAGAACGTACAAAGGAGTACACGAGGTATCTCTACAGCGTACAAAGGAGTACAGAAGGTATCTCTACAGCGCACAAAGGAGTAGAGAAGGTATCTCTACAGCGCACAAAGAAGTACAGAAGGTATCTCTACAGCGCACAAAGGAGTACAGAAGGTATCTCTACAGCGCACAAAGGAGTACAGAAGGTATCTTTACAGCGCACAAAGGAGTACAGAAGGTATCTCTACAGCGCACAAAGGAGTACAGAAGGTATCTCTACAGCGCACAAAGGAGTACAGGAAATATCTCTAGAACACACAAAGGAGTAAACGAGGTATCTCTACAGCGTACAAAGGAGTACAGAAGGTATCTCTACAGCGCACAAAGGAGTACAGGAAATATCTCTAGAACGTACAAAGGAGCACACGAGGTATCTCTACAGCGTACAAAGGAGTACAGAAGGTATCTCTACAGCGCACAAAGGAGTACAGAAGGTATCTCTACAGCGCACAAAGGAGTACAGAAGGTATCTCTACAGCGCACAAAGGAGTACAGAAGGTATCTCTACAGCGCACAAAGGAGTACAGAAGGTATCTCTACAGCGCACAAAGGAATACAGAAGGTATCCCTACAGCGCACAAAGGAGTACAGAAGGTATCTCTACAGCGGACAAAGGAGTACAGGAAATATCTCTAGAACGTACAAAGGAGTAAACGAGGTATCTCTACAGCGTACAAAGGAGTACAGAAGGTATCTCTACAGCGTACAAAGGAGTACAGAAGGTATCTCTACAGCGCACAAAGGAGTACAGAAGGTATCTCTACAGCGCACAAAGGAGTACAGAAGGTATCTCTACAGCGCACAAAGGAGTACAGGAAATATCTCTAGAACGTACAAAGGAGTACAAGAGGTATCTCTACAGCGCACAAAGGAGTACAGGAAATATCTCTAGAACGTACAAAGGAGTACACGAGGTATCTCTACAGCGTACAAAGGAGTACAGAAGGTATCTCTACAGCGCACAAAGGAGTACAGAAGGTATCTCTACAGCGCACAAAGGAGTACAGAAGGTATCTCTACAGCGCACAAAGGAGTACAGAAGGTATCTCTACAGCACACAAAGGAGTACAGGAAATATCTCTAGAACGTACAAAGGAGTACACGAGGTATCTCTACAGCGTACAAAGGAGTACAGAAGGTATCTCTACAGCGCACAAAGGAGTACAGAAGGTATCTCTACAGCGCACAAAGGAGTACAAAAGGTATCTCTACAGCGCACAAAGGAGTACAGAAGGTATCTTTACAGCGCACAAAGGAGTACAGAAGGTATCTCTACAGCGCACAAAGGAGTACAGAAGGCATCTCTACAGCGCACAAAGGAGCACAGGAAATATCTCTAGAACGTACAAAGGAGTACACGAGGTATCTCTACAGCGTACAAAGGAGTACAGAAGGTATCTCTACAGCGCACAAAGGAGTACAGAAGGTATCTCTACAGCGCACAAAGGAGTACAGAAGGTATCTCTACAGCGCACAAAGGAGTACAGAAGGTATCTCTACAGCGCACAAAGGAGTACAGAAGGTATCTCTACAGCGCACAAAGGAGTACAGGAAATATCTCTAGAACGTACAAAGGAGTACACGAGGTATCTCTACAGCGTACAAAGGAGTACAGAAGGTATCTCTACAGCGCACAAAGGAGTACAGAAGGTATCTCTACAGCGTACAAAGGAGTACACGAGGTATCTCTACAGCGCACAAAGGAGTACAGAAGGTATCTCTACAGCGCACAAAGGAGTACAGAAGGTATCTCTACAGCGCACAAAGGAGTACAGAAGGTATCTCTACAGCGCACAAAGGAGTTCAGAAGGTATCTCTACAGCGCTCAAAGGAGTACAGTAGGTATCTCTACAGCGCACAAAGGAGTACAGAAGGTATCTCTACAGCGCACAAAGAAGTACAGAAGGTATCTCTACAGCGCACAAAGGAGTACAGGAAATATCTCTAGAACGTACAAAGGAGTACACGAGGTATCTCTACAGCGTACATTAGTACAGAAGGTATCTCTACAGCGCACAAAGGAGTACAGAAGGTATCTCTACAGCGTACAAAGGAGTACACGAGGTATCTCTACAGCGCACAAAGGAGTACAGAAGGTATCTCTACAGCGCACAAAGGAGTACAGAAGGTATCTCTACAGCGCACAAAGGAGTACAGAAGGTATCTCTACAGCGCACAAAGGAGTACAGAAGGTATCTCTACAGCGCACAAAGGAGTACAGAAGGTATCTCTACAGCGCACAAAGGAGTACAGAAGGTATCTCTACAGCGCACAAAGGAGTACAGGAAATATCTCTAGAACGTACAAAGGAGTACACGAGGTATCTCTACAGCGTACAAAGGAGTACAGAAGGTATCTCTACAGCGCACAAAGGAGTACAGAAGGTATCTCTTCAGCGTACAAAGGAGTACAGAAGGTATCTCTACAGCGCACAAAGGAGTACAGAAGGTATCTCTACAGCGCACAAAGGAGTACAGAAGGTATCTCTACAGCGCACAAAGGAGTACAGGAAATATCTCTAGAACGTACAAAGGAGTACACGAGGTATCTCTACAGCGTACAAAGGAGTACAGAAGGTATCTCTACAGCGTACAAAGGAGTACAGAAGGTATCTCTACAGCGCACAAAGGAGTACAGAAGGTATCTCTACAGCGTACAAAGGAGTACAGAAGGTATCTCTACAGCGCACAAGGGAGTACAGAAGGTATCTCTACAGCGCACAAAGGAGTACAGAAGGTATCTCTACAGCGCACAAAGGAGTACAGGAAATATCACTAGAACGTACAAAGGAGTACACGAGGTATCTTTACAGCGTACAAAGGAGTACAGAAGGTATCTCTACAGTGCACAAAGGAGTACAGAAGGTATCTCTACAGCGCACAAAGGAGTACAGAAGGTATCTCTACAGCGTACAAAGGAGTACAGAAGGTATCTCTACAGCGCACAAAGGAGTACAGAAGGTATCTCTACAGCGCACAAAGGAGTACAGAAGGTATCTCTACAGCGCACAAAGGAGTACAGGAAATATCTCTAGAACGTACAAAGGAGTACACGAGGTATCTCTACAGCGTACAAAGGAGTACAGAAGGTATCTCTACAGCGTACAAAGGAGTACAGAAGGTATCTCTACAGCGCACAAAGGAGTACAGAAGGTATCTCTACAGCGTACAAAGGAGTACAGAAGGTATCTCTACAGCGCACAAAGGAGTACAGAAGGTATCTCTACAGCGCACAGAGGAGTACAGAAGGTATCTCTACAGCGCACAAAGGAGTACAGGAAATATCTCTAGAACGTACAAAGGAGTACACGAGGTATCTCTACAGCGTACAAAGAAGTACAAAAGGTATCTTTACAGCGCACAAAGGAGTACAGAAGGTATCTCTACAGCGCACAAAGGAGTACAGAAGGTATCTCTACAGCGTACAAAGGAGTACAGAAGGTATCTCTACAGCGCACAAAGGAGTACAGAAGGTATCTCTACAGCGCACAAAGGAGTACAGAAGGTATCTCTACAGCGCACAAAGGAGTACAGGAAATATCTCTAGAACGTACAAAGGAGTACAGAAGGTATCTCTACAGCGCACAAAGGAGTACAGAAGGTATCTCTACAGCGCACAAAGGAGTACAGAAGGTACCTCTACAGCGCACAAAGGAGTACAGAAGGTATCTCTACAGCGCACAGAGGAGTACAGAAGGTATCTCTACAGCGCACAAAGGAGTACAGGAAATATCTCTAGAACGTACAAAGGAGTACACGAGGTATCTCTACAGCGTACAAAGAAGTACAGAAGGTATCTCTACAGCGCACAAAGGAGTACAGAAGGTATCTCTACAGCGCACAAAGGAGTACAGAAGGTATCTCTACAGCGTACAAAGGAGTACAGAAGGTATCTCTACAGCGCACAAAGGAGTACAGAAGGTATCTCTACAGCGCACAAGGGAGTACAGAAGGTATCTCTACAGCGCACAAAGGAGTACAGGAAATATCTCTAGAACGTACAAAGGAGTACACGAGGTATCTCTACAGTGTACAAAGGAGTACAGAAGGTATCTCTACAGCGCACAAAGGAGTACAGAAGGTATCTCTACAGCGTACAAAGGAGTACAGAAGGTATCTCTACAGCGCACAAAGGAGTACAGAAGGTATCTCTACAGCGCACAAAGGAGTACATAAGGTATCTCTACAGCGCACAAAGGAGTACAGAAGGTATCTCTACAGCGCACAAAGGAGTACAGGAAATATCTCCAGAACGTACAAAGGAGTACACGAGGTATCTCTACAGCGTACAAAGGAGTACAGAAGGTATCTCTACAGCGCACAAAGGAGTACAGAAGGTATCTCTACAGCGTACAAAGGAGTACAGAAGGTATCTTTACAGCGCACAAAGGAGTACAGAAAGTATCTCTACAGCGCACAAAGGAGTACAGAAGGTATCTCTACAGCGCACAAAGGAGTACAGAAGGTATCTCAACAGCGCACAAAGGAGTACAGGAAATACCTCTAGAACGTTCAAAGGAGTACACGAGGTATCTCTACAGCGTACAAAGAAGTACGGAAAGTATCTCTACAGCGCACAAAGGAGTACAGAAGGTATCTATACAGCGCACAAAGGAGTACAGAAGGTATCTCTACAGCGCACAAAGGAGTACAGGAAATATCTCTAGAACGTACAAAGAAGTACACGAGGTATCTCTACAGCGTACAAAGGAGTACAGAAGGTATCTCTACAGCGCACAAAGGAGTACAGAAGGTATCTCTACAGCGCACAAAGGAGTACAGAAGGTATCTCTACAGCGCACAAAGGAGTACAGAAGGTATCTCTACAGCGCACAAAGGAGTATAGGAAATATCTCTAGAACGTACAAAGGAGTACAGAAGGTATCTCTACAGCGTACAAAGGAGTACACGAGGTATCTCTACAGCGCACAAAGGAGTACAGAAGGTATCTCTACAGTGCACAAAGGAGTACAGAAGGTATCTCTACAGCGCACAAAGGAGTACAGAAGGTATCTCTACAGCGCACGAAGGAGTACAGAAGGTATCTCTACAGCGCACAAAGGAGTACAAAAGGTATCTCTACAGCGCACAAAGGAGTACAGAAGGTATCTCTACAGCGCACAAAGGAGTACAAAAGGTATCTCTACAGCGCACAAAGGAGTACAGAAGGTATCTCTACAGCGCACAAAGGAGTACAGGAAATATCTCTAGAACGTACAAAGAAGTACACGAGGTATCTCTACAGCGTACAAAGGAGTATAGAAGGTATCTCTACAGCGCACAAAGGAGTACACGAGGTATCTCTACAGCGTACAAAGGAGTACAGAAGGCATCTCTACAGCGTACAAAGGAGTACACGAGGTATCTATACAGCGCACAAAGGAGTACAGAAGGTATCTCTACAGCGCACAAAGGAGTACAGAAGGTATCTCTACAGCGCACAAAGGAGTACAGAAGGTATCTCTACAGCGCACAAAGGAGTACAGAAGGTATCTCTACAGCGCACAAAGGAGTACAGAAGGTATCTCTACAGCGCACAAAGGAGTACAGGAAATATCTCTAGAACGTACAAAGGAGTACACGAGGTATCTCTACAGCGTACAAAGGAGTACAAAGGTGTCTCTACAGCGCACAAAGGAGTACAGAAGGTATCTCTACAGCGTACAAAGGAGTACAGAAGGTATCTCTACAGCGTACAAAGGAGTACAGAAGGTATCTCTACAGCGCACAAAGGAGTACAGAAGGTATCTCTTCAGCGCCCAAAGGAGTACAGGAAATATCTCTAGAACATACAAAGGAGTACACGAGGTATCTCTACAGCGTACAAAGGAGTACAGAAGGTATCTCTACAGCGCACAAAGGAGTACAGAAGGTATCTCTACAGCGTACACAGGAGTACAGAAGGTATCTCTACAGCGCACAAAGGAGTACAGAAGGTATCTCTACAGCACACAAAGGAGTACAGAAGGTATCTCTACAGCGCACAAAAGAGTACAGAAGGTATCTCTACAGCGCACAAAGGAGTACAGGAAATATCTCTAGAACGTACAAAGGAGTACACGAGGTATTTCTACAGCGTACAAAGGAGTACAGAAGGTATCTCTACAGCGCACAAAGGAGTACAGAAGGTATCTCTACAGCGTACAAAGGAGTACAGAAGGTATCTCTACAGCGCACAAAGGAGTACAACGAGGTATCTCTACAGCGTACAAAGGAGTACAGAAGGTATCTCTACAGCGCACAAAGGAGTACACGAGGTATCTCTACAGCGTACAAAGGAGTACAGAAGGTATCTCTACAGCGTACAAAGGAGTACACGAGGTATCTCTACAGCGCACAAAGGAGTACAGAAGGTATCTCTACAGCGTACAAAGGAATACAGAAGGTATCTCTACAGCGCACAAAGGAGTACAGAAGGTATCTCTACAGCGCACAAAGGAGTACAGAAGGTATCTCTACAGCGCACAAAGGAGTACAGGAAATATCTCCAGAACGTACAAAGGAGTACACGAGGTATCTCTACAGCGTACAAAGGAGTACAGAAGGTATCTCTACAGCGCACAAAGGAGTACAGAAGGTATCTCTACAGCGCACAAAGGAGTACAGAAGGTATCTCTACAGCGCACAAAGGAGTACAGAAGGTATCTCTACAGCGCACAAAGGAGTACAGAAGGTATCTCTACAGTGCACAAAGGAGTACAGGAAATATCTCTAGAACGTACAAAGGAGTACACGAGGTATCTCTACAGCGTACAAAGGAGTACAGAAGGTATCTCTACAGCGCACAAAGGAGTAGAGAAGGTATCTCTACAGCGCACAAAGAAGTACAGAAGGTATCTCTACAGCGCACAAAGGAGTACAGAAGGTATCTCTACAGCGCAAAAAGGAGTACAGAAGGTATCTTTACAGCGCACAAAGGAGTACAGAAGGTATCTCTACAGCGCACAAAGGAGTACAGAAGGTATCTCTACAGCGCACAAAGGAGTACAGGAAATATCTCTAGAACATACAAAGGAGTAAACGAGGTATCTCTACAGCGTACAAAGGAGTACAGAAGGTATCTCTACAGCGCACAAAGGAGTACAGGAAATATCTCTATAACGTACAAAGGAGTACACGAGGTATCTCTACAGCGTACAAAGGAGTACAGAAGGTATCTCTACAGCGCACAAAGGAGTACAGAAGGTATCTCTACAGCGCACAAAGGAGTACAGAAGGTATCTCTACAGCGCACAAAGGAGTACAGAAGGTATCTCTACAGCGCACAAAGGAGTACAGAAGGTATCTCTACAGCGCACAAAGAAGTACAGAAGGTATCCCTACAGCGCACAAAGGAGTACAGAAGGTATCTCTACAGCGGACAAAGGAGTACAGGAAATATCTCTAGAACGTACAAAGGAGTACACGAGGTATCTCTACAGCGTACAAAGGAGTACAGAAGGTATCTCTACAGCGCACAAAGGAGTACAGAAGGTATCTCTACAGCGCACAAAGGAGTACAGAAGGTATCTCTACTGCGCACAAAGGAGTACAGGAAATATCTCTAGAACGTACAAAGGAGTACAAGAGGTATCTCTACAGCGCACAAAGGAGTACAGGAAATATCTCTAGAACGTACAAAGGAGTACACGAGGTATCTCTACAGCGTACAAAGGAGTACAGAAGGTATCTCTACAGCGCACAAAGGAGTACAGAAGGTATCTCTACAGCGCACAAAGGAGTACAGAAGGTATCTCTACAGCGCACAAAGGAGTACAGAAGGTATCTCTACAGCACACAAAGGAGTACAGGAAATATCTCTAGAACGTACAAAGGAGTACACGAGGTATCTCTACAGCGTACAAAGGAGTACAGAAGGTATCTCTACAGCGCACAAAGGAGTACAGAAGGTATCTCTACAGCGCACAAAGGAGTACAAAAGGTATCTCTACAGCGCACAAAGGAGTACAGAAGGTATCTTTACAGCGCACAAAGGAGTACAGAAGGTATCTCTACAGCGCACAAAGGAGTACAGGAAATATCTCTAGAACGTACAAAGGAGTACACGAGGTATCTTTACAGCGTACAAAGGAGTACAGAAGGTATCTCTACAGCGCACAAAGGAGTACAGAAGGTATCTCTACAGCGCACAAAGGAGTACAGAAGGTATCTCGACAGCGCACAAAGGAGTACAGAAGGTATCTCTACAGCGCACAAAGGAGTACAGGAAATAACTCTAGAACGTACAAAGGAGTACAGAAGGTATCTCTACAGCGTACAAAGGAGTAGACGAGGTATCTCTACAGCGCACAAAGGAGTACAGAAGGTATCTCTACAGTGCACAAAGGAGTACAGAAGGTATCTCTACAGCGCACAAAGGAGTACAGAAGGTATCTCTACAGCGCACAAAGGAGTACAGAAGGTATCTCTACAGCGCACAAAGGAGTACAGAAGGTATCTCTACAGCGCACAAAGGAGTACAGAAGGTATCTCTGCAGCGCACAAAGGAGTACAGAAGGTATCTCTACAGCGCACAAAGGAGTACAGAAGGTATCTCTACAGCGCACAAAGGAGTACAGGAAATATCTCTAGAACGTACAAAGGAGTACACGAGGTATCTCTACAGCGTACAAAGGAGTACAGAAGGTATCTCTACAGCGCACAAAGGAGTACACGAGGTATCTCTACAGCGTACAAAGGAGTACAGAAGGTATCTCTACAGCGTACAAAGGAGTACACGAGGTATCTCTACAGCGCACAAAGAAGTACAGAAGGTATCTCTACAGCGCACAAAGGAGTGCAGAAGGTATCTCTACAGCGCACAAAGGAGTACAGAAGGTATCTCTACAGCGCACAAAGGAGTACAGAAGGTATCTCTACAGCGCACAAAGGAGTACAGAAGGTATCTCTAGAGCGCACAAAGGAGTACAGGAAATATCTCTAGAACGTACAAAGGAGTACACGAGGTATCTCTACAGCGTACAAAGAAGTACAGAAGGTATCTCTACAGCGCACAAAGGAGTACAGAAGGTATCTCTACAGCGTACAAAGGAGTACAGAAGGTATCTCTACAGCGCACAAAGGAGTACAGAAGGTATCTCTACAGCGCACAAAGGAGTACAGAAGGTATCTCTACAGCGCACAAAGAAGTACAGGAAATATCTCTAGAACGTACAAAGGAGTACACGAGGTATCTCTACAGCGTACAAAGGAGTACAGAAGGTATCTCTACAGTGCACAAAGGAGTACAGAAGGAATCTCTACAGCGTACAAAGGAGTACAGAAGGTATCTCTACAGCGCACAAAGGAGTACAGAAGGTATCTCTACAGCGCACAAAGGAGTACAGAAGGTATCTCTACAGCGCACAAAGGAGTACAGAAGGTATCTCTACAGCGCACAAAGGAGTACAGGAAATATATCTAGAACGTACAAAGGAGTACACGAGGTATCTCTACAGCGTACAAAGGAGTACAGAAGGTATCTCTACAGCGCACAAAGAAGTACAGAAGGTATCTCTACAGCGTACAAAGGAGTACAGAAGGTATCTCTACAGCGCACAAAGGAGTACAGAAGGTATCTCTACAGCGCACAAAGGAGTACAGGAAATATCTCTAGAACGTACAAAGGAGAACACGAGGTATCTCTACAGCGTACAAAGGAGTACAGAAGGTATCTCTACAACGCACAAAGGAGTACAGAAGGTATCTCTACAGCGCACAAAGGAGTACAGAAGGTATCTCTACAGCGCACAAAGGAGTACAGAAGGTATCTCTACAGCGCACAAAGAAGTACAAAAGGTATCTCTACAGCGCACAAAGGAGTACAGGAAATATCTCTAGAACGTACAAAGGAGTACACGAGGTATCTCTACAGCGTACAAAGGAGTACAGAAGGTATCTCTACAGCGCACAAAGGAGTACACGAGGTATCTCTACAGCGTACAAAGGAGTACAGAAGGTATCTCTACAGCGTACAAAGGAGTACACGAGGTATCTCTACAGCGCACAAAGGAGTACAGAAGGTATCTCTACAGCGCACAAAGGAGTACAGAAGGTATCTCTACAGCGCACAAAGGAGTACAGGAAATATCTCTAGAACGTACAAAGGAGTACACGAGGTATCTCTACAGCGTACAAAGGAGTACAGAAGGTATCTCTACAGCGCACAGAGGAGTACAGGAAATATCTCTAGAACGTACAAAGGAGTACAGAAGGTATCTCTACAGCGCACAAAGGAGTACAGAAGGTATCTCTACAGCGCACAAAGGAGTACAGAAGGTATCTCTACAGCGTACAAAGGAGTACAGGAGGTATCTCTACAGCGCACAAAGGAGTACAGAAGGTATCTCTACAGCGCACAAAGGAGTACAGGAAATATCTCTAGAACGTACAAAGGAGTACACGAGGTATCTCTACAGCGTACAAAGGAGTACAGAAGGTATCTCTACAGCGCACAAAGGAGTACAGAAGGTACCTCTACAGCGCACAAAGGAGTACAGAAGGTATCTCTACAGCGCACAGAGGAGTACAGAAGGTATCTCTACAGCGCACAAAGGAGTACAGAAGGTATCTCTACAGCGCACAGAGGAGTACAGGAAATATCTCTAGAACGTACATAGGAGTACACGAGGTATCTCTACCGCGTACAAAGGAGTACAGAAGGTATCTCTACAGCGCACAAAGGAGTACAGAAGGTATCTCTACAGCGTACAAAGGAGTACAGAAGGTATCTCTACAGCGCACAAAGGAGTACAGAAGGTATCTCTACAGCGCACAAAGGAGTACAGAAGGTATCTCTACAGCGCACAAAGGAGTACAGGAAATATCTCTAGAACGTACAAAGGAGTACAGAAGGTATCTCTACAGCGCACAAAGAAGTACAGAAGGTATCTCTACAGCGCACAAAGGAGTACAGAAGGTATCTCTACAGCGCACAAAGGAGTACAGGAAATATCTCTAGAACGTACAAAGGAGTACACGAGGTATCTCTACAGCGTACAAAGGAGTACAGAAGGTATCTCTACAGCGCACAAAGGAGTACAGAAGGTATCTCTACAGCGGACAAAGGAGTACAGAAGGTATCTCTACAGCGCACAAAGGAGTACAGAAGGTATCTCTACAGCGCACAAAGGAGTACAGAAGGTATCTCTACAGCGCACAAAGGAGTACAGGAAATATCTCTAGCACGTACTAAGGAGTACACGAGGTATCTCTACAGCGTAACAAAGGAGTACAGAAGGTATCTCTACAGCGCACAAAGGAGTACAGGGAATATTTCTAGAACGTACAAAGGAGTACACGAGGTATCTCTACAGCGCACAAAGGAGTACAGGAAATATCTCTAGAACGTACAAAGGAGTACACGAGGTATCTCTACAGCGTACAAAGGAGTACAGAAGGTATCTCTACAGCGCACAAAGGAGTACAGAAGGTATCTCTACAGCGCACAAAGGAGTACAGAAGGTATCTCTACAGCGCACAAAGGAGTACAGAAGGTATCTCTACAGCGCACAAAGGAGTACAGGAAATATCTCTAGAACGTACAAAGGAGTACACGAGGTATCTCTACAGCGTACAAAGGAGTACAGAAGGTATCTCTACAGCGCACAAAGGAGTAGAGAAGGTATCTCTACAGCGCACAAAGAAGTACAGAAGGTATCTCTACAGCGCACAAAGGAGTACAGAAGGTATCTCTACAGCGCACAAAGGAGTACAGAAGGTATCTTTACAGCGCACAAAGGAGTACAGAAGGTATCTCTACAGCGCACAAAGGAGTACAGAAGGTATCTCTACAGCGCACAAAGGAGTACAGGGAATATCTCTAGAACATACAAAGGAGTAAACGAGGTATCTCTACAGCGTACAAAGGAGTACAGAAGGTATCTCTACAGCGCACAAAGGAGTACAGAAGGTATCTCTACAGCGCACAAAGGAGTACAGAAGGTATCTCTACAGCGCACAAAGGAGTACAGAAGGTATCTCTACAGCGCACAAAGGAGTACAGGAAATATCTCTAGAACGTACAAAGGAGTACACGAGGTATCTCTACAGCGTACAAAGGAGTACAGAAGGTATCTCTACAGCGCACAAAAGAGTACAGAAGGTATCTCTACAGCGCACAAAGGAGTACAGAAGGTATCTCTACAGCGCACAAAGGAGTACAGAAGGTATCTCTACAGCGCACAAAGGAGTACAGAAGGTATCTCTACAGCGCACAAAGAAGTACAGAAGGTATCCCTACAGCGCACAAAGGAGTACAGAAGGTATCTCTACAGCGGACAAAGGAGTACAGGAAATATCTCTAGAACGTACAAAGGAGTACACGAGGTATCTCTACAGCGTACAAAGGAGTACAGAAGGTATCTCTACAGCGCACAAAGGAGTACAGAAGGTATCTCTACAGCGCACAAAGGAGTACAGAAGGTATCTCTACAGCGCACAAAGGAGTACAGGAAATATCTCTAGAACGTACAAAGGAGTACAAGAGGTATCTCTACAGCGCACAAAGGAGTACAGGAAATATCTCTAGAACGTACAAAGGAGTACACGAGGTATCTCTACAGCGTACAAAGGAGTACAGAAGGTATCTCTACAGCGCACAAAGGAGTACAGAAGGTATCTCTACAGCGCACAAAGGAGTACAGAAGGTATCTCTACAGCGTTCAAAGGAGTACAGAAGGTATCTCTACAGCGCACAAAGGAGTACAGAAGGTATCTCTACAGCGCACAAAGGAGTACAGAAGGTATCTCTACAGCGCACAAAGAAGTACAAGAAATATCTCTAGAACGTACAAAGGAGTACACGAGGTATCTCTACAGCGTACAAAGGAGTACAGAAGGTATCTCTACAGCGCACAAAGGAGTACAGAAGGTATCTCTACAGCGTACAAAGGAGTACAGAAGGTATCTCTACAGCGCACAAAGGAGTACAGAAGGTATCTCTACAGCGCACAAAGGAGTACAGAAGGTATCTCTACAGCGCACAAAGGAGTACAGAAGGTATCTCTACAGCGCACAAAGGAGTACAGGAAATATATCTAGAACGTACAAAGGAGTACACGAGGTATCTCTACAGCGTACAAAGGAGTACAGAAGGTATCTCTACAGCGCACAAAGAAGTACAGAAGGTATATCTACAGCGTACAAAGGAGTACAGAAGGTATCTCTACAGCGCACAAAGGAGTACAGAAGGTATCTCTACAGCGCACAAAGGAGTACAGAAGGTATCTCTACAGCGCACAAAGGAGTACAGGAAATATCTCTAGAACGTACAAAGGAGTACACGAGGTATCTCTACAGCGTACAAAGGAGTACAGAAGGTATCTCTACAGCGCACAAAGGAGTACAGAAGGTATCTCTTCAGCGCACAAAGGAGTACAGAAGGTATCTCTACAGCGCACAAAGGAGTACAGAAGGTATCTCTACAGCGCACAAAGAAGTACAAAAGGTATCTCTACAGCGCACAAAGGAGTACAGGAAATATCTCTAGAACGTACAAAGGAGTACACGAGGTATCTCTACAGCGTACAAAGGAGTACAGAAGGTATCTCTACAGCGCACAAAGGAGTACACGAGGTATCTCTACAGCGTACAAAGAAGTACAGAAGGTATCTCTACAGCGTACAAAGGAGTACACGAGGTATCTCTACAGCGCACAAAGGAGTACAGAAGGTATCTCTACAGCGCACAAAGGAGTACAGAAGGTATCTCTACAGCGCACAAAGGAGTACAGGAAATATCTCTAGAACGTACAAAGGAGTACACGAGGTATCTCTACAGCGTACAAAGGAGTACAGAAGGTATCTCTACAGCGCACAGAGGAGTACAGGAAATATCTCTAGAACGTACAAAGGAGTACAGAAGGTATCTCTACAGCGCACAAAGGAGTACAGAAGGTATCTCTACAGCGCACAAAGGAGTACAGAAGGTATCTCTACAGCGCACAAAGGAGTACAGGAGGTATCTCTACAGCGCACAAAGGAGTACAGAAGGTATCTCTACAGCGCACAAAGGAGTACAGGAAATATCTCTGGAACGTACAAAGGAGTACACGAGGTATCTCTACAGCGTACAAAGGAGTACAGAAGGTATCTCTACAGCGCACAAAGGAGTACAGAAGGTATCTCTACAGCGCACAAAGGAGTACAGAAGGTATCTCTACATCGCACAAAGGAGTACAGAAGGTATCTCTACAGCGCACAAAGAAGTACAGAAGGTATCTCTACAGCGCACAAAGGAGTACAGGAAATATCTCTAGAACGTACATAGGAGTACACGAGGTATCTCTACCGCGTACAAAGGAGTACAGAAGGTATCTCTACAGCGCACAAAGGAGTACAGAAGGTATCTCTACAGCGTACAAAGGAGTACAGAAGGTATCTCTACAGCGCACAAAGGAGTACAGAAGGTATCTCTACAGCGCACAAAGGAGTACAGAAGGTATCTCTACAGCGCACAAAGAAGTACAGGAAATATCTCTAGAACGTACAAAGGAGTACACGAGGTATCTCTACAGCGTACAAAGGAGTACAGAAGGTATCTCTACAGCGCACAAAGGAGTACAGAAGGTATCTCTACAGCGTACAAAGGAGTACAGAAGGTATCTCTACAGCGCACAAAGGAGTACAGAAGGTATCTCTACAGCGCACAAAGGAGTACAGAAGGTATCTCTACAGCGCACAAAGGAGTACAGAAGGTATCTCTACAGCGCACAAAGGAGTACAGGAAATATATCTAGAACGTACAAAGGAGTACACGAGGTATCTCTACAGCGTACAAAGGAGTACAGAAGGTATCTCTACAGCGCACAAAGAAGTACAGAAGGTATCTCTACAGCGTACAAAGGAGTACAGAAGGTATCTCTACAGCGCACAAAGGAGTACAGAAGGTATCTCTACAGCGCACAAAGGAGTACAGAAGGTATCTCTACAGCGCACGAAGGAGTACAGGAAATATCTCTAGAACGTACAAAGGAGTACACGAGGTATCTCTACAGCGTACAAAGGAGTACAGAAGGTATCTCTACAGCGCACAAAGGAGTACAGAAGGTATCTCTACAGCGCACAAAGGAGTACAGAAGGTATCTCTACAGCGCACAAAGGAGTACAGAAGGTATCTCTACAGCGCACAAAGAAGTACAAAAGGTATCTCTACAGCGCACAAAGGAGTACAGGAAATATCTCTAGAACGTACAAAGGAGTACACGAGGTATCTCTACAGCGTACAAAGGAGTACAGAAGGTATCTCTACAGCGCACAAAGGAGTACACGAGGTATCTCTACAGCGTACAAAGAAGTACAGAAGGTATCTCTACAGCGTACAAAGGAGTACACGAGGTATCTCTACAGCGCACAAAGGAGTACAGAAGGTATCTCTACAGCGCACAAAGGAGTACAGAAGGTATCTCTACAGCGCACAAAGGAGTACAGGAAATATCTCTAGAACGTACAAAGGAGTACACGAGGTATCTCTACAGCGTACAAAGGAGTACAGAAGGTATCTCTACAGCGCACAGAGGAGTACAGGAAATATCTCTAGAACGTACAAAGGAGTACAGAAGGTACCTCAACAGCGCACAAAGGAGTACAGAAGGTATCTCTACAGCGCACAAAGGAGTACAGAAGGTATCTCTACAGCGCACAAAGGAGTACAGGAGGTATTTCTACAGCGCACAAAGGAGTACAGAAGGTATCTCTACAGCGCACAAAGGAGTACAGGAAATATCTCTGGAACGTACAAAGGAGTACACGAGGTATCTCTACAGCGTACAAAGGAGTACAGAAGGTATCTCTACAGCGCACAAAGGAGTACAGAAGGTATCTCTACAGCGCACAAAGGAGTACAGAAGGTATCTCTACATCGCACAAAGTAGTACAGAAGGTATCTCTACAGCGCACAAAGAAGTACAGAAGGTATCTCTACAGCGCACAAAGGAGTACAGGAAATATCTCTAGAACGTACATAGGAGTACACGAGGTATCTCTACCGCGTACAAAGGAGTACAGAAGGTATCTCTACAGCGCACAAAGGAGTACAGAAGGTATCTCTACAGCGTACAAAGGAGTACAGAAGGTATCTCTACAGCGCACAAAGGAGTACAGAAGGTATCTCTACAGCGCACAAAGGAGTACAGAAGGTATCTCTACAGCGCACAAAGGAGTACAGGAAATATCTCTAGAACGTACAGAGGAGTACAGAAGGTATCTCTACAGCGCACAAAGGAGTACAGAAGGTATCTCTACAGCGCACAAAGGAGTACAGAAGGTAACTCTACAGCGCACAAAGGAGTACAGGAAATATCTCTAGAACGTACAAAGGAGTACACGAGGTATCTCTACAGCGTACAAAGGAGTACAGAAGGTATCTCTAAAGCGCACAAAGGAGTACAGAAGGTATCTCTACAGCGGACAAAGGAGTACAGAAGGTATCTCTACAGCGCACAAAGGAGTACAGAAGGTATCTCTACAGCGCACAAAGGAGTACAGAAGGTATCTCTACAGCGCACAAAGGAGTACAGGAAATATCTCTAGAACGTACTAAGGAGTACACGAGGTATCTCTACAGCGTAACAAAGGAGTACAGAAGGTATCTCTACAGCGCACAAAGGAGTACAGGAAATATTTCTAGAACGTACAAAGGAGTACACGAGGTATCTCTACAGCGCACAAAGGAGTACAGGAAATATCTCTAGAACGTACAAAGGAGTACACGAGGTATCTCTACAGCGTACAAAGGAGTACAGAAGGTATCTCTACAGCGCACAAAGGAGTACAGAAGGTATCTCTACAGCGCACAAAGGAGTACAGAAGGTATCTCTACAGCGCACAAAGGAGTACAGAAGGTATATCTACAGCGCACAAAGGAGTACAGGAAATATCTCTAGAACGTACAAAGGAGTACACGAGGTATCTCTACAGCGTACAAAGGAGTACAGAAGGTATCTCTACAGCGCACAAAGGAGTAGAGAAGGTATCTCTACAGCGCACAAAGAAGTACAGAAGGTATCTCTACAGCGCACAAAGGAGTACAGAAGGTATCTCTACAGCGCACAAAGGAGTACAGAAGGTATCTTTACAGCGCACAAAGGAGTACAGAAGGTATCTCTACAGCGCACAAAGGAGTACAGAAGGTATCTCTACAGCGCACAAAGGAGTACAGGAAATATCTCTAGAACATACAAAGGAGTAAACGAGGTATCTCTACAGCGTACAAAGGAGTACAGAAGGTATCTCTACAGCGCACAAAGGAGTACAGAAGGTATCTCTACAGCGCACAAAGGAGTACAGAAGGTATCTCTACAGCGCACAAAGGAGTACAGAAGGTATCTCTACAGCGCACAAAGGAGTACAGGAAATATCTCTAGAACGTACAAAGGAGTACACGAGGTATCTCTACAGCGTACAAAGGAGTACAGATGGTATCTCTACAGCGCACAAAGGAGTACAGAAGGTATCTCTACAGCGCACAAAGGAGTACAGAAGGTATCTCTACAGCGCACAAAGGAGTACAGAAGGTATCTCTACAGCGCACAAAGGAGTACAGAAGGTATCTCTACAGCGCACAAAGATGTACAGAAGGTATCCCTACAGCGCACAAAGGAGTACAGAAGGTATCTCTACAGCGGACAAAGGAGTACAGGAAATATCTCTAGAACGTACAAAGGAGTACACGAGGTATCTCTACAGCGTACAAAGGAGTACAGAAGGTATCTCTACAGCGCACAAAGGAGTACAGAAGGTATCTCTACAGCGCACAAAGGAGTACAGAAGGTATCTCTACAGCGCACAAAGGAGTACAGGAAATATCTCTAGAACGTACAAAGGAGTACAAGAGGTATCTCTACAGCGCACAAAGGAGTACAGGAAATATCTCTAGAACGTACAAAGGAGTACACGAGGTATCTCTACAGCGTACAAAGGAGTACAGAAGGTATCTCTACAGCGCACAAAGGAGTACAGAAGGTATCTCTACAGCGCACAAAGGAGTACAGAAGGTATCTCTACAGCGCACAAAGGAGTACAGAAGGTATCTCTACAGCACACAAAGGAGTACAGGAAAATTCTCTAGAACGTACAAAGGAGTACACGAGGTATCTCTACAGCGTACAAAGGAGTACAGAAGGTATCTCTACAGCGCACAAAGGAGTACAGAAGGTATCTCTACAGCGCACAAAGGAGTACAAAAGGTATCTCTACAGCGCACAAAGGAGTACAGAAGGTATCTTTACAGCGCACAAAGGAGTACAGAAGGTATCTCTACAGCGCACAAAGGAGTACAGAAGGTATCTCTACAGCGCACAAAGGAGTACAGGAAATATCTCTAGAACGTACAAAGGAGTACACGAGGTATCTCTACAGCGTACAAAGGAGTACAGAAGGTATCTCTACAGCGCACAAAGGAGTACAGAAGGTATCTCTACAGCGCACAAAGGAGTACAGAAGGTATCTCTACAGCGCGCAAAGGAGTACAGAAGGTATCTCTACAGCGCACAAAGGAGTACAGAAGGTATCTCTACAGCGCACAAAGGAGTACAGGAAATATCTCTAGAACGTACAAAGGAGTACACGAGGTATCTCTACAGCGTACAAAGGAGTACAGAAGGTATCTCTACAGCGCACAAAGGAGTACACGAGGTATCGCTACAGCGTACAAAGGAGTACAGAAGGTATCTCTTCAGCGCACAAAGGAGTACACGAGGTATCTCTACAGCGTACAAAGAAGTACAGAAGGTATCTCTACAGCGTACAATGGAGTACACGAGGTATCTCTAAAGCGCACAAAGGAGAACAGAAGGTATCTCTACAGCGCACAAAGGAGTACAGAAGGTATCTCTACAGCGCACAAAGGAGTACAGAAGGTATCTCTACAGCGCACAAAGGAGTACAGAAGGTATCTCTACAGCGCACAAAGGAGTACAGGAAATATCTCTAGAACGTACAAAGGAGTACACGAGGTATCTCTACAGCGTACAAAGGAGTACAGAAGGTATCTCTACAGCGCACAAAGGAGTACAGAAGGTATCTCTACAGCGTACAAAGGAGTACACGAGGTATCTCTACAGCGCACAAAGGAGTACAGAAGGTATCTCTACAGCGCACAAAGGAGTACAGAAGGTATCTCTACAGCGCACAAAGGAGTACAGAAGGTATCTCTACAGCGCACAAAGGAGTACAGAAGGTATCTCTACAGCGCACAAAGGAGTACAGAAGGTATCTCTACAGCGCACAAAGGAGTACAGAAGGTATCTCTACAGCGCACAAAGGAGTACAGAAGGTATCTCTACAGCGCACAAAGGAGTACAGAAGGTATCTCTACAGCGCACAAAGGAGTACAGGAAATATCTCTAGAACGTACAAAGGAGTACACGAGGTATCTCTACAGCGCACAAAGGAGTACAGAAGGTATCTCTACAGCGTACAAAGGAGTACACGAGGTATCTCTACAGCGCACAAAGGAGTACAGAAGGTATCTCTACAGCGCACAAAGGAGTACAGAAGGTATCTCTACAGCGCACAAAGGAGTACAGAAGGTATCTCTACAGCGCACAAAGAAGTACAGAAGGTATCTCTACAGCGCACAAAGAAGTACAGAAGGTATCTCTACAGCGCACAAAGGAGTACAGAAGGTATCTCTACAGCGCACAAAGAAGTACAGAAGGTATCTCTACAGCGCACAAAGGAGTACAGAAGGTATCTCTACAGCGCACAAAGGAGTACAGGAAATATCTCTAGAACGTACAAAGGAGTACACGAGGTATCTCTACAGCGTACAAAGTAGTACAGAAGGTATCTCTACAGCGCACAAAGGAGTACACGAGGTATCTCTACAGCGTACAAAGGAGTACAGAAGGTATCTCTACAGCGTACAAAGGAGTACACGAGGTATCTTTACAGCGCACAAAGGAGTACAGAAGGTATCTCTACAGCGCACAAAGGAGTACAGAAGGTATCTCTACAGCGCACAAAGGAGTACAGAAGGTATCTCTACAGCGCACAAAGGAGTACAGAAGGTATCTCTACAGCGCACAAAGGAGTACAGAAGGTATCTCTACAGCGCACAAAGGAGTACAGGAAATATCTCTAGAACGTACAAAGGAGTACACGAGGTATCTCTACAGCGTACAAAGGAGTACAGAAGGTATCTCTACAGCGCACAAAGGAGTACAGAAGGTATCTCTACAGCGTACAAAGGAGTACACGAGGTATCTCTACAGCGCACAAAGGAGTACAGAAGGTATCTCTACAGCGCACAAAGGAGTACAGAAGGTATCTCTACAGCGCACAAAGGAGTACAGAAGGTATCTCTACAGCGCACAAAGGAATACAGAAGGTATCTCTACAGCGCACAAAGGAGTACAGAAGGTATCTCTACAGCGCACAAAGGAGTACAGAAGGTATCTCTACAGCGCACAAAGGAGTACAGAAGGTATCTCTACAGCGCACAAAGGAGTACAGGAAATATCTCTAGAACGTACAAAGGAGTACACGAGGTATCTCTACCGCGCACAAAGGAGTACAGAAGGTATCTCTACAGCGTACAAAGGAGTACACGAGGTATCTCTACAGCGCACAAAGGAGTACAGAAGGTATCTCTACAGCGCACAAAGGAGTACAGAAGGTATCTCTACAGCGCACAAAGGAGTACAGAAGGTATCTCTACAGCGCACAAAGAAGTACAGAAGGTATCTCTACAGCGCACAAAGAAGTACAGAAGGTATCTCTACAGCGCACAAAGGAGTACAGAAGGTATCTCTACAGCGCACAAAGAAGTACAGAAGGTATCTCTACAGCGCACAAAGGAGTACAGAAGGTATCTCTACAGCGCACAAAGGAGTACAGGAAATATCTCTAGAACGTACAAAGGAGTACACGAGGTATCTCTACAGCGTACAAAGTAGTACAGAAGGTATCTCTACAGCGCACTAAGGAGTACACGAGGTATCTCTACAGCGTACAAAGGAGTACAGAAGGTATCTCTACAGCGTACAAAGGAGTACACGAGGTATCTTTACAGCGCACAAAGGAGTACAGAAGGTATCTCTACAGCGCACAAAGGAGTACAGAAGGTATCTCTACAGCGCACAAAGGAGTACAGAAGGTATCTCTACAGCGCACAAAGGAGTACAGAAGGTATCTCTACAGCGCACAAAGGAGTACAGAAGGTATCTCTACAGCGCACAAAGGAGTACAGGAAATATCTCTAGAACGTACAAAGGAGTACACGAGGTATCTCTACAGCGTACAAAGGAGTACAGAAGGTATCTCTACAGCGCACAAAGGAGTACAGAAGGTATCTCTACAGCGTACAAAGGAGTACACGAGGTATCTCTACAGCGCACAAAGGAGTACAGAAGGTATCTCTACAGCGCACAAAGGAGTACAGAAGGTATCTCTACAGCGCACAAAGGAGTACAGAAGGTATCTCTACAGCGCACAAAGGAGTACAGAAGGTATCTCTACAGCGCACAAAGGAGTACAGAAGGTATCTCTACAGCGCACAAAGGAGTACAGGAAATATCTCTAGAACGTACAAAGGAGTACACGAGGTATCTCTACAGCGCACAAAGGAGTACAGAAGGTATCTCTACAGCGTACAAAGGAGTACACGAGGTATCTCTACAGCGCACAAAGAGTACAGAAGGTATCTCTACAGCGCACAAAGGAGTACAGAAGGTATCTCTACAGCGCACAAAGGAGTACAGAAGGTATCTCTACAGCGCACAAAGAAGTACAGAAGGTATCTCTACAGCGCACAAAGAAGTACAGAAGGTATCTCTACAGCGCACAAAGGAGTACAGAAGGTATCTCTACAGCGCACAAAGAAGTACAGAAGGTATCTCTACAGCGCACAAAGGAGTACAGAAGGTATCTCTACAGCGCACAAAGGAGTACAGGAAATATCTCTAGAACGTACAAAGGAGTACACGAGGTATCTCTACAGCGTACAAAGGAGTACAGAAGGTATCTCTACAGCGCACAAAGGAGTACACGAGGTATCTCTACAGCGTACAAAGGAGTACAGAAGGTATCTCTACAGCGTACAAAGGAGTACACGAGGTATCTCTACAGCGCACAAAGGAGTACAGAAGGTATCTCTACAGCGCACAAAGGAGTACAGAAGGTATCTCTACAGCGCACAAAGGAGTACAGAAGGTATCTCTACAGCGCACAAAGGAGTACAGAAGGTATCTCTACAGCGCACAAAGGAGTACAGAAGGTATCTCTACAGCGCACAAAGGAGTACAGGAAATATCTCTAGAACGTACAAAGGAGTACACGAGGTATCTCTACAGCGTACAAAGGAGTACAGAAGGTATCTCTACAGCGCACAAAGGAGTACAGAAGGTATCTCTACAGCGTACAAAGGAGTACAGAAGGTATCTCTACAGCGCACAAAGGAGTACAGAAGGTATCTCTACAGCGCACAAAGGAGTACAGAAGGTATCTCTACAGCGCACAAAGGAGTACAGGAAATATCTCTAGAACATACAAAGGAGTACACGAGGTATCTCTACAGCGGACAAAGGAGTACAGAAGGTATCTCTACAGCGTACAAAGGAGTACAGAAGGTATCTCTACAGCGCACAAAGGAGTACAGAAGGTATCTCTACAGCGTACAAAGGAGTACAGAAGGTATCTCTACAGCGCACAAGGGAGTACAGAAGGTATCTCTACAGCGCACAAAGGAGTACAGAAGGTATCTCTACAGCGCACAAAGGAGTACAGGAAATATCACTAGAACGTACAAAGGAGTACACGAGGTATCTTTGCAGCGTACAAAGGAGTACAGAAGGTATCTCTACAGTGCACAAAGGAGTACAGAAGGTATCTCTACAGCGCACAAAGGAGTACAGAAGGTATCTCTACAGCGTACAAAGGAGTACAGAAGGTATCTCTACAGCGCACAAAGGAGTACAGAAGGTATCTCTACAGCGCACAAAGGAGTACAGAAGGTATCTCTACAGCGCACAAAGGAGTACAGGAAATATCTCTAGAACGTACAAAGGAGTACACGAGGTATCTCTACAGCGTACAAAGGAGTACAGAAGGTATCTCTACAGCGTACAAAGGAGTACAGAAGGTATCTCTACAGCGCACAAAGGAGTACAGAAGGTATCTCTACAGCGTACAAAAGAGTACAGAAGGTATCTCTACAGCGCACAAAGGAGTACAGAAGGTATCTCTACAGCGCACAGAGGAGTACAGAAGGTATCTCTACAGCGCACAAAGGAGTACAGGAAATATCTCTAGAACGTACAAAGGAGTACACGAGGTATCTCTACAGCGTACAAAGAAGTACAAAAGGTATCTTTACAGCGCACAAAGGAGTACAGAAGGTATCTCTACAGCGCACAAAGGAGTACAGAAGGTATCTCTACAGCGCACAAAGGAGTACAGAAGGTATCTCTACAGCGCACAAAGAAGTACAGAAGGTATCTCTACAGCGCACAAAGAAGTACAGAAGGTATCTCTACAGCGCACAAAGGAGTACAGAAGGTATCTCTACAGCGCACAAAGAAGTACAGAAGGTATCTCTACAGCGCACAAAGGAGTACAGAAGGTATCTCTACAGCGCACAAAGGAGTACAGGAAATATCTCTAGAACGTACAAAGGAGTACACGAGGTATCTCTACAGCGTACAAAGGAGTACAGAAGGTATCTCAACAGCGCACAAAGGAGTACACGAGGTATCTCTACAGCGTACAAAGGAGTACAGAAGGTATCTCTACAGCGTACAAAGGAGTACACGAGGTATCTCTACAGCGCACAAAGGAGTACAGAAGGTATCTCTACAGCGCACAAAGGAGTACAGAAGGTATCTCTACAGCGCACAAAGGAGTACAGAAGGTATCTCTACAGCGCACAAAGGAGTACAGAAGGTATCTCTACAGCGCACAAAGGAGTACAGAAGGTATCTCTACAGCGCACAAAGGAGTACAGGAAATATCTCTAGAACGTACAAAGGAGTACACGAGGTATCTCTACAGCGTACAAAGGAGTACAGAAGGTATCTCTACAGCGCACAAAGGAGTACAGAAGGTATCTCTACAGCGTACAAAGAAGTACAGAAGGTATCTCTACAGCGCACAAAGGAGTACAGAAGGTATCTCTACAGCGCACAAAGGAGTACAGAAGGTATCTCTACAGCGCACAAAGGAGTACAGGAAATATCACTAGAACGTACAAAGGAGTACACGAGGTATCTTTACAGCGTACAAAGGAGTACAGAAGGTATCTCTACAGTGCACAAAGGAGTACAGAAGGTATCTCTACAGCGCACAAAGGAGTACAGAAGGTATCTCTACAGCGTACAAAGGAGTACAGAAGGTATCTCTACAGCGCACAAAGGAGTACAGAAGGTATCTCTACAGCGCACAAAGGAGTACAGAAGGTATCTCTACAGCGCACAAAGGAGTACAGGAAATATCTCTAGAACGTACAAAGGAGTACACGAGGTATCTCTACAGCGTACAAAGGAGTAAAGAAGGTATCTCTACAGCGTACAAAGGAGTACAGAAGGTATCTCTACAGCGCACAAAGGAGTACAGAAGGTATCTCTACAGCGTACAAAAGAGTACAGAAGGTATCTCTACAGCGCACAAAGGAGTACAGAAGGTATCTCTACAGCGCACAGAGGAGTACAGAAGGTATCTCTACAGCGCACAAAGGAGTACAGGAAATATCTCTAGAACGTACAAAGGAGTACACGAGGTATCTCTACAGCGTACAAAGAAGTACAAAAGGTATCTTTACAGCACACAAAGGAGTACAGAAGGTATCTCTACAGCGCACAAAGGAGTACAGAAGGTATCTCTACAGCGTACAAAGGAGTACAGAAGGTATCTCTACAGCGCACAAAGGAGTACAGAAGGTATCTCTACAGCGCACAAAGGAGTACAGAAGGTATCTCTACAGCGCACAAAGGAGTACAGGAAATATCTCTAGAACGTACAAAGGAGTACAGAAGGTATCTCTACAGCGCACAAAGGAGTACAGAAGGTATCTCTACAGCGCACAAAGGAGTACAGAAGGTACCTCTACAGCGTACAAAGGAGTACAGAAGGTATCTATACAGCGTACAAAGGAGTACAGAAGGTATCTCTACAGCGCACAAAGGAGTACAGAAGGTATCTCTACAGCGTACAAAGGAGTACAGAAGGTATCTCTACAGCGCACAAAGGAGTACAGAAGGTATCTCTACAGCGCACAGAGGAGTACAGAAGGTATCTCTACAGCGCACAAAGGAGTACAGGAAATATCTCTAGAACGTACAAAGGAGTACACGAGGTATCTCTACAGCGTACAAAGAAGTACAGAAGGTATCTCTACAGCGCACAAAGGAGTACAGAAGGTATCTCTACAGCGCACAAAGGAGTACAGAAGGTATCTCTACAGCGTACAAAGGAGTACACGAGGTATCTTTACAGCGCACAAAGGAGTACAGAAGGTATCTCTACAGCGCACAAAGGAGTACAGAAGGTATCTCTACAGCGCACAAAGGAGTACAGAAGGTATCTCTACAGCGCACAAAGGAGTACAGAAGGTATCTCTACAGCGCACAAAGGAGTACAGAAGGTATCTCTACAGCGCACAAAGGAGTACAGGAAATATCTCTAGAACGTACAAAGGAGTACACGAGGTATCTCTACAGCGTACAAAGGAGTACAGAAGGTATCTCTACAGCGCACAAAGGAGTACAGAAGGTATCTCTACAGCGTACAAAGGAGTACACGAGGTATCTCTACAGCGCACAAAGGAGTACAGAAGGTATCTCTACAGCGCACAAAGGAGTACAGAAGGTATCTCTACAGCGCACAAAGGAGTACAGAAGGTATCTCTACAGCGCACAAAGGAGTACAGAAGGTATCTCTACAGCGCACAAAGGAGTACAGAAGGTATCTCTACAGCGCACAAAGGAGTACAGGAAATATCTCTAGAACGTACAAAGGAGTACACGAGGTATCTCTACAGCGCACAAAGGAGTACAGAAGGTATCTCTACAGCGTACAAAGGAGTACACGAGGTATCTCTACAGCGCACAAAGAGTACAGAAGGTATCTCTACAGCGCACAAAGGAGTACAGAAGGTATCTCTACAGCGCACAAAGGAGTACAGAAGGTATCTCTACAGCGCACAAAGAAGTACAGAAGGTATCTCTACAGCGCACAAAGAAGTACAGAAGGTATCTCTACAGCGCACAAAGGAGTACAGAAGGTATCTCTACAGCGCACAAAGAAGTACAGAAGGTATCTCTACAGCGCACAAAGGAGTACAGAAGGTATCTCTACAGCGCACAAAGGAGTACAGGAAATATCTCTAGAACGTACAAAGGAGTACACGAGGTATCTCTACAGCGTACAAAGGAGTACAGAAGGTATCTCTACAGCGCACAAAGGAGTACACGAGGTATCTCTACAGCGTACAAAGGAGTACAGAAGGTATCTCTACAGCGTACAAAGGAGTACACGAGGTATCTCTACAGCGCACAAAGGAGTACAGAAGGTATCTCTACAGCGCACAAAGGAGTACAGAAGGTATCTCTACAGCGCACAAAGGAGTACAGAAGGTATCTCTACAGCGCACAAAGGAGTACAGAAGGTATCTCTACAGCGCACAAAGGAGTACAGAAGGTATCTCTACAGCGCACAAAGGAGTACAGGAAATATCTCTAGAACGTACAAAGGAGTACACGAGGTATCTCTACAGCGTACAAAGGAGTACAGAAGGTATCTCTACAGCGCACAAAGGAGTACAGAAGGTATCTCTACAGCGTACAAAGGAGTACAGAAGGTATCTCTACAGCGCACAAAGGAGTACAGAAGGTATCTCTACAGCGCACAAAGGAGTACAGAAGGTATCTCTACAGCGCACAAAGGAGTACAGGAAATATCTCTAGAACATACAAAGGAGTACACGAGGTATCTCTACAGCGGACAAAGGAGTACAGAAGGTATCTCTACAGCGTACAAAGGAGTACAGAAGGTATCTCTACAGCGCACAAAGGAGTACAGAAGGTATCTCTACAGCGTACAAAGGAGTACAGAAGGTATCTCTACAGCGCACAAGGGAGTACAGAAGGTATCTCTACAGCGCACAAAGGAGTACAGAAGGTATCTCTACAGCGCACAAAGGAGTACAGGAAATATCACTAGAACGTACAAAGGAGTACACGAGGTATCTTTGCAGCGTACAAAGGAGTACAGAAGGTATCTCTACAGTGCACAAAGGAGTACAGAAGGTATCTCTACAGCGCACAAAGGAGTACAGAAGGTATCTCTACAGCGTACAAAGGAGTACAGAAGGTATCTCTACAGCGCACAAAGGAGTACAGAAGGTATCTCTACAGCGCACAAAGGAGTACAGAAGGTATCTCTACAGCGCACAAAGGAGTACAGGAAATATCTCTAGAACGTACAAAGGAGTACACGAGGTATCTCTACAGCGTACAAAGGAGTACAGAAGGTATCTCTACAGCGTACAAAGGAGTACAGAAGGTATCTCTACAGCGCACAAAGGAGTACAGAAGGTATCTCTACAGCGTACAAAAGAGTACAGAAGGTATCTCTACAGCGCACAAAGGAGTACAGAAGGTATCTCTACAGCGCACAGAGGAGTACAGAAGGTATCTCTACAGCGCACAAAGGAGTACAGGAAATATCTCTAGAACGTACAAAGGAGTACACGAGGTATCTCTACAGCGTACAAAGAAGTACAAAAGGTATCTTTACAGCGCACAAAGGAGTACAGAAGGTATCTCTACAGCGCACAAAGGAGTACAGAAGGTATCTCTACAGCGCACAAAGGAGTACAGAAGGTATCTCTACAGCGCACAAAGAAGTACAGAAGGTATCTCTACAGCGCACAAAGAAGTACAGAAGGTATCTCTACAGCGCACAAAGGAGTACAGAAGGTATCTCTACAGCGCACAAAGAAGTACAGAAGGTATCTCTACAGCGCACAAAGGAGTACAGAAGGTATCTCTACAGCGCACAAAGGAGTACAGGAAATATCTCTAGAACGTACAAAGGAGTACACGAGGTATCTCTACAGCGTACAAAGGAGTACAGAAGGTATCTCAACAGCGCACAAAGGAGTACACGAGGTATCTCTACAGCGTACAAAGGAGTACAGAAGGTATCTCTACAGCGTACAAAGGAGTACACGAGGTATCTCTACAGCGCACAAAGGAGTACAGAAGGTATCTCTACAGCGCACAAAGGAGTACAGAAGGTATCTCTACAGCGCACAAAGGAGTACAGAAGGTATCTCTACAGCGCACAAAGGAGTACAGAAGGTATCTCTACAGCGCACAAAGGAGTACAGAAGGTATCTCTACAGCGCACAAAGGAGTACAGGAAATATCTCTAGAACGTACAAAGGAGTACACGAGGTATCTCTACAGCGTACAAAGGAGTACAGAAGGTATCTCTACAGCGCACAAAGGAGTACAGAAGGTATCTCTACAGCGTACAAAGAAGTACAGAAGGTATCTCTACAGCGCACAAAGGAGTACAGAAGGTATCTCTACAGCGCACAAAGGAGTACAGAAGGTATCTCTACAGCGCACAAAGGAGTACAGGAAATATCACTAGAACGTACAAAGGAGTACACGAGGTATCTTTACAGCGTACAAAGGAGTACAGAAGGTATCTCTACAGTGCACAAAGGAGTACAGAAGGTATCTCTACAGCGCACAAAGGAGTACAGAAGGTATCTCTACAGCGTACAAAGGAGTACAGAAGGTATCTCTACAGCGCACAAAGGAGTACAGAAGGTATCTCTACAGCGCACAAAGGAGTACAGAAGGTATCTCTACAGCGCACAAAGGAGTACAGGAAATATCTCTAGAACGTACAAAGGAGTACACGAGGTATCTCTACAGCGTACAAAGGAGTAAAGAAGGTATCTCTACAGCGTACAAAGGAGTACAGAAGGTATCTCTACAGCGCACAAAGGAGTACAGAAGGTATCTCTACAGCGTACA
This sequence comes from Morinoia aosen, assembly GCA_030386875.1. Taxonomy (NCBI): domain Eukaryota; kingdom Metazoa; phylum Arthropoda; class Malacostraca; order Amphipoda; family Talitridae; genus Morinoia; species Morinoia aosen. Next base: position 56,764,408 of record CM059576.1, on the reverse strand, counting down.
AAAGAGTACAGAAGGTATCTCTACAGCGCACAAAGGAGTACAGAAGGTATCTCTACAGCGCACAGAGGAGTACAGAAGGTATCTCTACAGCGCACAAAGGAGTACAGGAAATATCTCTAGAACGTACAAAGGAGTACACGAGGTATCTCTACAGCGTACAAAGAAGTACAAAAGGTATCTTTACAGCACACAAAGGAGTACAGAAGGTATCTCTACAGCGCACAAAGGAGTACAGAAGGTATCTCTACAGCGTACAAAGGAGTACAGAAGGTATCTCTACAGCGCACAAAGGAGTACAGAAGGTATCTCTACAGCGCACAAAGGAGTACAGAAGGTATCTCTACAGCGCACAAAGGAGTACAGGAAATATCTCTAGAACGTACAAAGGAGTACAGAAGGTATCTCTACAGCGCACAAAGGAGTACAGAAGGTATCTCTACAGCGCACAAAGGAGTACAGAAGGTACCTCTACAGCGTACAAAGGAGTACAGAAGGTATCTATACAGCGTACAAAGGAGTACAGAAGGTATCTCTACAGCGCACAAAGGAGTACAGAAGGTATCTCTACAGCGTACAAAGGAGTACAGAAGGTATCTCTACAGCGCACAAAGGAGTACAGAAGGTATCTCTACAGCGCACAGAGGAGTACAGAAGGTATCTCTACAGCGCACAAAGGAGTACAGGAAATATCTCTAGAACGTACAAAGGAGTACACGAGGTATCTCTACAGCGTACAAAGAAGTACAGAAGGTATCTCTACAGCGCACAAAGGAGTACAGAAGGTATCTCTACAGCGCACAAAGGAGTACAGAAGGTATCTCTACAGCGTACAAAGGAGTACAGAAGGTATCTCTACAGCGCACAAAGGAGTACAGAAGGTATCTCTACAGCGCACAAAGGAGTACAGAAGGTATCTCTACAGCGCACAAAGGAGTACAGGAAATATCTCTAGAACGTACAAAGGAGTACACGAGGTATCTCTACAGTGTACAAAGGAGTACAGAAGGTATCTCTACAGCGCACAAAGGAGTACAGAAGGTATCTCTACAGCGTACAAAGGAGTACAGAAGGTATCTCTACAGCGCACAAAGGAGTACAGAAGGTATCTCTACAGCGCACAAAGGAGTACATAAGGTATCTCTACAGCGCACAAAGGAGTACAGAAGGTATCTCTACAGCGCACAAAGGAGTACAGGAAATATCTCCAGAACGTACAAAGGAGTACACGAGGTATCTCTACAGCGTACAAAGGAGTACAGAAGGTATCTCTACAGCGCACAAAGGAGTACAGAAGGTATCTCTACAGCGTACAAAGGAGTACAGAAGGTATCTCTACAGCGCACAAAGGAGTACAGAAAGTATCTCTACAGCGCACAAAGGAGTACAGAAGGTATCTCTACAGCGCACAAAGGAGTACAGAAGGTATCTCTACAGCGCACAAAGGAGTACAGGAAATATCTCTAGAACGTACAAAGAAGTACACGAGGTATCTCTACAGCGTACAAAGGAGTACAGAAGGTATCTCTACAGCGCACAAAGGAGTACAGAAGGTATCTCTACAGCGCACAAAGGAGTACAGAAAGTATCTCTACAGCGCACAAAGGAGTACAGAAGGTATCTCTACAGCGCACAAAGGAGTATAGGAAATATCTCTAGAACGTACAAAGGAGTACAGAAGGTATCTCTACAGCGTACAAAGGAGTACACGAGGTATCTCTACAGCGCACAAAGGAGTACAGAAGGTATCTCTACAGTGCACAAAGGAGTACAGAAGGTATCTCTACAGCACACAAAGGAGTACAGAAGGTATCTCTACAGCGCACGAAGGAGTACAGAAGGTATCTCTACAGCGCACAAAGGAGTACAAAAGGTATCTCTACAGCGCACAAAGGAGTACAGAAGGTATCTCTACAGCGCACAAAGGGGTACAGAAGGTATCTCTACAGCGCACAAAGGAGTACAGAAGGTATCTCTACAGCGCACAAAGGAGTACAGGAAATATCTCTAGAACGTACAAAGAAGTACACGAGGTATTTCTACAGCGTACAAAGGAGTACAGAAGGTATCTCTACAGCGCACAAAGGAGTTCACGAGGTATCTCTACAGCGTACAAAGGAGTACAGAAGGCATATCTACAGCGTACAAAGGAGTACATGAGGTATCTCTACAGCGCACAAAGGAGTACAGAAGGTATCTCTACAGCGCACAAAGGAGTACAGAAGGTATCTCTACAGCGCACAAAGGAGTACAGAAGGTATCTCTACAGCGCACAAAGGAGTACAGAAGGTATCTCTACAGCGCACAAAGGAGTACAGAAGGTATCTCTACAGCGCACAAAGGAGTACAGGAAATATCTCTAGAACGTACAAAGGAGTACACGAGGTATCTCTACAGCGTACAAAGGAGTACAAAAGTGTCTCTACAGCGCACAAAGGAGTACAGAAGGTATCTCTACAGCGTACAAAGGAGTACAGAAGGTATCTCTACAGCGCACAAAGGAGTACAGAAGGTATCTCTACTGCGCACAAAGGAGTACAGAAGGTATCTCTTCAGCGCCCAAAGGAGTACAGGAAATATCTCTAGAACATACAAAGGAGTACACGAGGTATCTCTACAGCGTACAAAGGAGTACAGAAGGTATCTCTACAGCGCACAAAGGAGTACAGAAGGTATCTCTACAGCGTACACAGGAGTACAGAAGGTATCTCTACAGCGCACAAAGGAGTACAGAAGGTATCTCTACAGCACACAAAGGAGTACAGAAGGTATCTCTACAGCGCACAAAAGAGTACAGAAGGTATCTCTACAGCGCACAAAGGAGTACAGGAAAAATCTCTAGAACGTACAAAGGAAGACACGAGGTATTTCTACAGCGTACAAAGGAGTACAGAAGGTATCTCTACAGCGCACAAAGGAGTACAGAAGGTATCTCTACAGCGTACAAAGGAGTACAGAAGGTATCTCTACAGCGCACAAAGGAGTACAGAAGGTATCTCTACAGCGCACAAAGGAGTACAGAAGGTATCTCTACAGCGCACAAAGGAGTACTGGAAATATCTCTAGAACGTACAAAGGAGTACACGAGGTATCTCTACAGCGTACAAAGGAGTACAGAAGGTATCTCTACAGCGCACAAAGGAGTACACGAGGTATCTTTACAGCGTACAAAGGAGTACATACAAAAGGTATCTCTACAGCGTACAAAGGAGTACACGAGGTATCTCTACAGCGCACAAAGGAGTACAGAAGGTATCTCTACAGCGCACAAAGGAGTACAGAAGGTATCTCTACAGCGCACAAAGGAGTACAGGAAATATCTCTAGAACGTACAAAGGAGTACACGAGGTATCTTTACAGCGTACAAAGGAGTACAGAAGGTATCTCTACAGCGCACAAAGGAGTACAGAAGGTATCTCTACAGCGCACAAAGGAGTACAGAAGGTATCTCGACAGCGCACAAAGGAGTACAGAAGGTATCTCTACAGCGCACAAAGGAGTACAGGAAATATCTCTAGAACGTACAAAGGAGTACAGAAGGTATCTCTACAGCGTACAAAGGAGTACACGAGGTATCTCTACAGCGCACAAAGGAGTACAGAAGGTATCTCTACAGTGCACAAAGGAGTACAGAAGGTATCTCTACAGCGCACAAAGGAGTACAGAAGGTATCTCTACAGCGCACAAAGGAGTACAGAAGGTATCTCTACAGCGCACAAAGGAGTACAGAAGGTATCTCTACAGCGCACAAAGGAGTACAGAAGGTATCTCTACAGCGCACAAAGGAGTACAGAAGGTATCTCTACAGCGCACAAAGGAGTACAGAAGGTATCTCTACAGCGCACAAAGGAGTACAGGAAATATCTCTAGAACGTACAAAGGAGTACACGAGGTATCTCTACAGCGTACAAAGGAGTACAGAAGGTATCTCTACAGCGCACAAAGGAGTACACGAGGTATCTCTACAGCGTACAAAGGAGTACAGAAGGTATCTCTACAGCGTACAAAGGAGTACACGAGGTATCTCTACAGCGCACAAAGGAGTACAGAAGGTATCTCTACAGCGCACAAAGGAGTACAGAAGGTATCTCTACAGCGCACAAAGGAGTACAGAAGGTATCTCTACAGCGCACAAAGGAGTACAGAAGGTATCTCTACAGCGCACAAAGGAGTACAGAAGGTATCTCTAGAGCGCACAAAGGAGTACAGGAAATATCTCTAGAACGTACAAAGGAGTACACGAGGTATCTCTACAGCGTACAAAGAAGTACAGAAGGTATCTCTACAGCGCACAAAGGAGTACAGAAGGTATCTCTACAGCGTACAAAGGAGTATAGAAGGTATCTCTACAGCGCACAAAGGAGTACAGAAGGTATCTCTACAGCGCACAAAGGAGTACAGAAGGTATCTCTACAGCGCACAAAGAAGTACAGGAAATATCTCTAGAACGTACAAAGGAGTACACGAGGTATCTCTACAGCGTACAAAGGAGTACAGAAGGTATCTCTACAGCGCACAAAGGAGTACAGAAGGTATCTCTACAGCGTACAAAGGAGTACAGAAGGTATCTCTACAGCGCACAAAGGAGTACAGAAGGTATCTCTACAGCGCACAAAGGAGTACAGAAGGTATCTCTACAGCGCACAAAGAAGTACAGAAGGTATCTCTACAGCGCACAAAGGAGTACAGGAAATATATCTAGAACGTACAAAGGAGTACACGAGGTATCTCTACAGCGTACAAAGGAGTACAGAAGGTATCTCTACAGCGCACAAAGAAGTACAGAAGGTATTTCTACAGCGTACAAAGGAGTACAGAAGGTATCTCTACAGCGCACAAAGGAGTACAGAAGGTATCTCTACAGCGCACAAAGGAGTTCAGAAGGTATCTCTACAGCGCACAAAGGAGTACAGGAAATATCTCTAGAACGTACAAAGGAGTACACGAGGTATCTCTACAGCGTACAAAGGAGTACAGAAGGTATCTCTACAGCGCACAAAGGAGTACAGAAGGTATCTCTACAGCGCACAAAGGAGTACAGAAAGTATCTCTACAGCGCACAAAGGAGTACAGAAGGTATCTCTACAGCGCACAAAGGAGTACAAAAGGTATCTCTACAGCGCACAAAGGAGTACAGGAAATATCTCTAGAACGTACAAAGGAGTACACGAGGTATCTCTACAGCGTACAAAGGAGTACAGAAGGTATCTCTACAGCGCACAAAGGAGTACACGAGGTATCTCTACAGCGTACAAAGGAGTACAGAAGGTATCTCTACAGCGTACAAAGGAGTACACGAGGTATCTCTACAGCGCACAAAGGAGTACAGAAGGTATCTCTACAGCGCACAAAGGAGTACAGAAGGTATCTCTACAGCGCACAAAGGAGTACAGGAAATATCTCTAGAACGTACAAAGGAGTACACGAGGTATCTCTACAGCGTACAAAGGAGTACAGAAGGTATCTCTACAGCGCACAGAGGAGTACAGGAAATATCTCTAGAACGTACAAAGGAGTACAGAAGGTATCTCTACAGCGCACAAAGGAGTACAGAAGGTATCTCTACAGCGCACAAAGGAGTACAGAACGTATCTCTACAGCGCACAAAGGAGTACAGGAGGTATCTCTACAGCGCACAAAGGAGTACAGAAGGTATCTCTACAGCGCACAAAGGAGTACAGGAAATATCTCTAGAACGTACAAAGGAGTACACGAGGTATCTCTACAGCGTACAAAGGAGTACAGAAGGTATCTCTACAGCGCACAAAGGAGTACAGAAGGTATCTCTACAGCGCACAAAGGAGTACAGAAGGTATCTCTACAGCGCACAAAGGAGTACAGAAGGTATCTCTACAGCGCACAAAGGAGTACAGAAGGTATCTCTACAGCGCACAAAGGAGTACAGGAAATATCTCTAGAACGTACATAGGAGTACACGAGGTATCTCTACCGCGTACAAAGGAGTACAGAAGGTATCTCTACAGCGCACAAAGGAGTACAGAAGGTATCTCTACAGCGTACAAAGGAGTACAGAAGGTATCTCTACAGCGCACAAAGGAGTACAGAAGGTATCTCTACAGCGCACAAAGGAGTACAGAAGGTATCTCTACAGCGCACAAAGGAGTACAGGAAATATCTCTAGAACGTACAAAGGAGTACAGAAGGTATCTCTACAGCGCACAAAGGAGTACGGAAGGTATCTCTACAGCGCACAAAGGAGTACAGAAGGTATCTCTACAGCGCACAAAGGAGTACAGGAAATATCTCTAGAACGTACAAAGGAGTACACGAGGTATCTCTACAGCGTACAAAGGAGTACAGAAGGTATCTCTACAGCGCACAAAGGAGTACAGAAGGTATCTCTACAGCGGACAAAGGAGTACAGAAGGTATCTCTACAGCGCACAAAGGAGTACAGAAGGTATCTCTACAGCGCACAAAGGAGTACAGAAGGTATCTCTACAGCGCACAAAGCAGTACAGGAAATATCTCTAGAACGTACTAAGGAGTACACGAGGTATCTCTACAGCGTAACAAAGGAGTACAGAAGGTATCTCTACAGCGCACAAAGGAGTACAGAAGGTATCTCTACAGCGCACAAAGGAGAACAGAAGGTATCTCTACAGCGCACAAAGGAGTAAAGAAGGTATCTCTACAGCGTACAAAGGAGTACAGAAGGTATCTCTACAGCGCACAAAGGAGTACAGAAGGTATCTCTACAGCGCACAAAGGAGTACAGAAGGTATCTCTACAGCGCACAAAGGAGTACAGGAAATATCTCTAGAACGTACAAAGGAGTACACGAGGTATCTCTACAGCGTACAAAGGAGTACAGAAGGTATCTCTACAGCGCACAAAGGAGTACAGAAGGTATCTCTACAGCGCACAAAGAAGTACAGAAGGTATCTCTACAGCGCACAAAGGAGTACAGAAGGTATCTCTACAGCGTACAATGGAGTACAGAAGGTATCTCTACAGCGTACAAAGGAGTACACGAGGTATCTCTACAGCGCACAAAGGAGTACAGAAGGTATCTCTACAGCGCACAAAGGAGTACAGAAGGTATCTCTACAGCGCACAAAGGAGTACACGAGGTATCTTTACAGCGTACAAAGGAGTACATACAAAAGGTATCTCTACAGCGTACAAAGGAGTACACGAGGTATCTCTACAGCGCACAAAGGAGTACAGAAGGTATCTCTACAGCGCACAAAGGAGTACAGAAGGTATCTCTACAGCGCACAAAGGAGTACAGGAAATATCTCTAGAACGTACAAAGGAGTACACGAGGTATCTTTACAGCGTACAAAGGAGTACAGAAGGTATCTCTACAGCGCACAAAGGAGTACAGAAGGTATCTCTACAGCGCACAAAGGAGTACAGAAGGTATCTCGACAGCGCACAAAGGAGTACAGAAGGTATCTCTACAGCGCACAAAGGAGTACAGGAAATATCTCTAGAACGTACAAAGGAGTACAGAAGGTATCTCTACAGCGTACAAAGGAGTACACGAGGTATCTCTACAGCGCACAAAGGAGTACAGAAGGTATCTCTACAGTGCACAAAGGAGTACAGAAGGTATCTCTACAGCGCACAAAGGAGTACAGAAGGTATCTCTACAGCGCACAAAGGAGTACAGAAGGTATCTCTACAGCGCACAAAGGAGTACAGAAGGTATCTCTACAGCGCACAAAGGAGTACAGAATGTATCTCTACAGCGCACAAAGGAGTACAGAAGGTATCTCTACAGCGCACAAAGGAGTACAGAAGGTATCTCTACAGCGCACAAAGGAGTACAGGAAATATCTCTAGAACGTACAAAGGAGTGCACGAGGTATCTCTACAGCGTACAAAGGAGTACAGAAGGTATCTCTACAGCGCACAAAGGAGTACACGAGGTATCTCTACAGCGTACAAAGGAGTACAGAAGGTATCTCTACAGCGTACAAAGGAGTACACGAGGTATCTCTACAGCGCACAAAGGAGTACAGAAGGTATCTCTACAGCGCACAAAGGAGTACAGAAGGTATCTCTACAGCGCACAAAGGAGTACAGAAGGTATCTCTACAGCGCACAAAGGAGTACAGAAGGTATCTCTACAGCGCACAAAGGAGTACAGAAGGTATCTCTAGAGCGCACAAAGGAGTACAGGAAATATCTCTAGAACGTACAAAGGAGTACACGAGGTATCTCTACAGCGTACAAAGAAGTACAGAAGGTATCTCTACAGCGCACAAAGGAGTACAGAAGGTATCTCTACAGCGTACAAAGGAGTACAGAAGGTATCTCTACAGCGCACAAAGGAGTACAGAAGGTATCTCTACAGCGCACAAAGGAGTACAGAAGGTATCTCTACAGCGCACAAAGAAGTACAGGAAATATCTCTAGAACGTACAAAGGAGTACACGAGGTATCTCTACAGCGTACAAAGGAGTACAGAAGGTATCTCTACAGCGCACAAAGGAGTACAGAAGGTATCTCTACAGCGTACAAAGGAGTACAGAAGGTATCTCTACAGCGCACAAAGGAGTACAGAAGGTATCTCTACAGCGCACAAAGGAGTACAGAAGGTATCTCTACAGCGCACAAAGAAGTACAGAAGGTATCTCTACAGCGCACAAAGGAGTACAGGAAATATATCTAGAACGTACAAAGGAGTACACGAGGTATCTCTACAGCGTACAAAGGAGTACAGAAGGTATCTCTACAGCGCACAAAGAAGTACAGAAGGTATTTCTACAGCGTACAAAGGAGTACAGAAGGTATCTCTACAGCGCACAAAGGAGTACAGAAGGTATCTCTACAGCGCACAAAGGAGTTCAGAAGGTATCTCTACAGCGCACAAAGGAGTACAGGAAATATCTCTAGAACGTACAAAGGAGTACACGAGGTATCTCTACAGCGTACAAAGGAGTACAGAAGGTATCTCTACAGCGCACAAAGGAGTACAGAAGGTATCTCTACAGCGCACAAAGGAGTACAGAAAGTATCTCTACAGCGCACAAAGGAGTACAGAAGGTATCTCTACAGCGCACAAAGGAGTACAAAAGGTATCTCTACAGCGCACAAAGGAGAACAGGAAATATCTCTAGAACGTACAAAGGAGTACACGAGGTATCTCTACAGCGTACAAAGGAGTACAAAAGGTATCTCTACAGCGCACAAAGGAGTACACGAGGTATCTCTACAGCGTACAAAGGAGTACAGAAGGTATCTCTACAGCGTACAAAGGAGTACACGAGGTATCTCTACAGCGCACAAAGGAGTACAGAAGGTATCTCTACAGCGCACAAAGGAGTACAGAAGGTATCTCTACAGCGCACAAAGGAGTACAGGAAATATCTCTAGAACGTACAAAGGAGTACACGAGGTATCTCTACAGCGTACAAAGGAGTACAGAAGGTATCTCTACAGCGCACAGAGGAGTACAGGAAATATCTCTAGAACGTACAAAGGAGTACAGAAGGTATCTCTACAGCGCACAAAGGAGTACAGAAGGTATCTCTACAGCGCACAAAGGAGTACAGAACGTATCTCTACAGCGCACAAAGGAGTACAGGAGGTATCTCTACAGCGCACAAAGGAGTACAGAATGTATCTCTACAGCGCACAAAGGAGTACAGGAAATATCTCTAGAACGTACAAAGGAGTACACGAGGTATCTCTACAGCGCACAAAGGAGTACAGAAGGTATCTCTACAGCGCACAAAGGAGTACAGAAGGTATCTCTACAGCGCACAAAGGAGTACAGAAGGTATCTCTACAGCGCACAAAGGAGTACAGAAGGTATCTCTACAGCGCACAAAGGAGTACAGAAGGTATCTCTACAGCGCACAAAGGAGTACAGGAAATATCTCTAGAACGTACATAGGAGTACACGAGGTATCTCTACCGCGTACAAAGGAGTACAGAAGGTATCTCTACAGCGCACAAAGGAGTACAGAAGGTATCTCTACAGCGTACAAAGGAGTACAGAAGGTATCTCTACAGCGCACAAAGGAGTACAGAAGGTATCTCTACAGCGCACAAAGGAGTACAGAAGGTATCTCTACAGCGCACAAAGGAGTACAGGAAATATCTCTAGAACGTACAAAGGAGTACAGAAGGTATCTCTACAGCGCACAAAGGAGTACGGAAGGTATCTCTACAGCGCACAAAGGAGTACAGAAGGTATCTCTACAGCGCACAAAGGAGTACAGGAAATATCTCTAGAACGTACAAAGGAGTACACGAGGTATCTCTACAGCGTACAAAGGAGTACAGAAGGTATCTCTACAGCGCACAAAGGAGTACAGAAGGTATCTCTACAGCGGACAAAGGAGTACAGAAGGTATCTCTACAGCGCACAAAGGAGTACAGAAGGTATCTCTACAGCGCACAAAGGAGTACAGAAGGTATCTCTACAGCGCACAAAGCAGTACAGGAAATATCTCTAGAACGTACTAAGGAGTACACGAGGTATCTCTACAGCGTAACAAAGGAGTACAGAAGGTATCTCTACAGCGCACAAAGGAGTACAGAAGGTATCTCTACAGCGCACAAAGGAGAACAGAAGGTATCTCTACAGCGCACAAAGGAGTAAAGAAGGTATCTCTATAGCGTACAAAGGAGTACAGAAGGTATCTCTACAGCGCACAAAGGAGTACAGAAGGTATCTCTACAGCGCACAAAAGAGTACAGAAGGTATCTCTACAGCGCACAAAGGAGTACAGGAAATATCTCTAGAACGTACAAAGGAGTACACGAGGTATCTCTACAGCGTACAAAGGAGTACAGAAGGTATCTCTACAGCGCACAAAGGAGTACAGAAGGTATCTCTACAGCGCACAAAGAAGTACAGAAGGTATCTCTACAGCGCACAAAGGAGTACAGAAGGTATCTCTACAGCGTACAATGGAGTACAGAAGGTATCTCTACAGCGTACAAAGGAGTACACGAGGTATCTCTACAGCGCACAAAGGAGTACAGAAGGTATCTCTACAGTGCACAAAGGAGTACAGAAGGTATCTCTAAAGCGCACAAAGGAGTACAGAAGGTATCTCTACAGCGCTCAAAGGAGTACAGAAGGTATCTCTACAGCGCACAAAGGAGTACAGAAGGTATCTCTACAGCGCACAAAGGAGTACAGAAGGTATCTCTACAGCGCACAAAGAAGTACAGAATGTATCTCTACCGCGCACAAAGGAGTACAGGAAATATCTCTAGAACGTACAAAGGAGTACACGAGGTATCTCTACAGCGTACAAAGGAGTACAGAAGGTATCTCATCAGCGCACAAAGGAGTACAGAAGGTATCTCTACAGCGCACAAAGGAGTACAGAAGGTATCTCTACAGCGCACAAAGAAGTACAGGAAATATCTCTAGAACGTACAAAGGAGTACACGAGGTATCTCTACAGCGCACAAAGGAGTACAAAAGGTATCCCTACAGCGCACAAAGGAGTACAGGAAATATCTCTAGAACGTACAAAGGAGTACAGAAGGTATCTCTACAGCGTACAAAGGCGTACACGAGGTATCTCTACAGCGCACAAAGGAGTACACAAGGTATCTCTACAGCGCACAAAGGAGTACAGAAGGTATCTCTACAGCGCACAAAGGAGTACAGAAGGTATCTCTACAGCGCACAAAGGAGTACAGAAGGTATCTCTACAGCGCGCAAAGGAGTACAGAAGGTATCTCTACAGCGCACAAAGGAGTACAGAAGGTATCTCTACCGCGCACAAAAGAGTACAGAAGGTATCTCTACAGCGCACAAAGGAGTACAGAAGGTATCTCTACAGCGCACAAAGGAGTACAGGAAATATCTCTAGAACGTACAAAGGAGTACACGAGGTATCTCTACAGCGTACAAAGGAGTACAGAAGGTATCTCTACAGCGTACAAAGGAGTACAGAAGGTATCTCTACAGCGTACAAAGGAGTACACGAGGTATCTCTACAGCGCACAAAGGAGTACAGAAGGTATCTCTACAGCGCACAAAGGAGTACAGAAGGTATCTCTACAGCGCACAAAGGAGTACAAAAGGTATGTCTACAGCGCACAAAGGAGTACAGAAGGTATCTGTACAGCGCACAAAGGAGTACAGAAGGTATCTCTACAGCGCACAAAGGAGTACAGGAAATATCTCTAGAACGTACAAAGGAGTACACGAGGTATCTCTACAGCGTACAAAGGAGTACAGAAGGTATCTCTACAGCGTACAAAGAAGTACAGAAGGTATCTCTACAGCGCACAAAGGAGTACAGAAGGTATCTCTACAGCGCACAAAGGAGTACAGAAGGTATCTCTACAGCGCACAAAGGAGTTCAGAAGGTATCTCTACAGCGTACAAAGGAGTACAGAAGGTATCTCTACAGCGCACAAAGGAGTACAGAAGGTATCTCTACAGCGCACAAAGGAGTACAGAAGGTATCTCTACAGCGCACAAAGGAGTACAGGAAATATCTCTAGAACGTACAAAGGAGCACACGAGGTATCTCTACAGCGTACAAAGGAGTACAGAAGGTATCTCTACAGCGCACAAAGGAGTACAGAAGGTATCTCTACAGCGTACAAAGGAGTACAGAAGGTATCTCTACAGCGCACAAAGGAGTACAGAAGGTATCTCTACAGCGCACAAAGGAGTACAGAAGGTATCTCTACAGCGCACAAAGGAGTACAGGAAATATCTCTAGAACGTACAAAAGAGTACACGAGGTATCTCTACAGCGTACAAAAGAGTACAGAAGGTATCTCTACAGCGCACAAAGGAGTACAGAAGGTATCTCTGCAGCGTAAAAAGGAGTACAGAAGGTATCTCTACAGCGCACAAAGGAGTACAGAAGGTATCTCTACAGCGCACAAAGGAGTACAGAAGGTATCTCTACAGCGCACAAAGGAGTACAGGAAATATCTCTAGAACGTACAAAGGAGTACACGAGGTATCTCTACAGCGTACAAAGGAGTACAGAAGGTATCTCTACACGGCACTAAGGAGTACAGAAGGTATCTCTACAGCGCACAAAGGAGTACAGAAGGTATCTCTACAGTGCACAAAGGAGTACAGGAAATATCTCTAGAACGTACAAAGGAGTACACGAGGTATCTCCACAGCGTACAAAGGTGTACAGAAAGTATCTCTACAGCGCACAAAGGAGTACAGGAAATATCTCTACAGCGCACAAAGGAGAACAGAAGGTATCTCTACAGCGCACAAAGGAGTAAAGAAGGTATCTCTACAGCGTACAAAGGAGTACAGAAGGTATCTCTACAGCGCACAAAGGAGTACAGGAAATATCTCTAGAACGTACAAAGGAGTACACGAGGTATCTCTACAGCGTACAAAGGAGTACAGAAGGTATCTCTACAGCGCACAGAGGAGTACAGGAAATATCTCTAGAACGTACAAAGGAGTACAGAAGGTATCTCTACAGTGCACAAAGGAGTACAGAAGGTATCTCTACAGCGCACAAAGGAGTACAGAACGTATCTCTACAGCGCACAAAGGAGTACAGGAGGTATCTCTACAGCGCACAAAGGAGTACAGAAGGTATCTCTACAGCGCACAAAGGAGTACAGGAAATATCTCTAGAACGTACAAAGGAGTACACGAGGTATCTCTACAGCGTACAAAGGAGTACAGAAGGTATCTCTACAGCGCACAAAGGAGTACAGAAGGTATCTCTACAGCGCACAAAGGAGTACAGAAGGTATCTCTACAGCGCACAAAGGAGTACAGAAGGTATCTCTACAGCGCACAAAGGAGTACAGAAGGTATCTCTACAGCGCACAAAGGAGTACAGGAAATATCTCTAGAACGTACATAGGAGTACACGAGGTATCTCTACCGCGTACAAAGGAGTACAGAAGGTATCTCTACAGCGCACAAAGGAGTACAGAAGGTATCTCTACAGCGTACAAAGGAGTACAGAAGGTATCTCTACAGCGCACAAAGGAGTACAGAAGGTATCTCTACAGCGCACAAAGGAGTACAGGAAATATCTCTAGAACGTACAAAGGAGTACAGAAGGTATCTCTACAGCGCACAAAGGAGTACGGAAGGTATCTCTACAGCGCACAAAGGAGTACAGAAGGTATCTCTACAGCGCACAAAGGAGTACAGGAAATATCTCTAGAACGTACAAAGGAGTACACGAGGTATCTCTACAGCGTACAAAGGAGTACAGAAGGTATCTCTACAGCGCACAAAGGAGTACAGAAGGTATCTCTACAGCGGACAAAGGAGTACAGAAGGTATCTCTACAGCGCACAAAGGAGTACAGAAGGTATCTCTACAGCGCACAAAGGAGTACAGAAGGTATCTCTACAGCGCACAAAGCAGTACAGGAAATATCTCTAGAACGTACTAAGGAGTACACGAGGTATCTCTACAGCGTAACAAAGGAGTACAGAAGGTATCTCTACAGCGCACAAAGGAGTACAGAAGGTATCTCTACAGCGCACAAAGGAGAACAGAAGGTATCTCTACAGCGCACAAAGGAGTAAAGAAGGTATCTCTACAGCGTACAAAGGAGTACAGAAGGTATCTCTACAGCGCACAAAGGAGTACAGAAGGTATCTCTACAGCGCACAAAGGAGTACAGAAGGTATCTCTACAGCGCACAAAGGAGTACAGGAAATATCTCTAGAACGTACAAAGGAGTACACGAGGTATCTCTACAGCGTACAAAGGAGTACAGAAGGTATCTCTACAGCGCACAAAGGAGTACAGAAGGTATCTCTACAGCGCACAAAGAAGTACAGAAGGTATCTCTACAGCGCACAAAGGAGTACAGAATGTATCTCTACAGCGTACAATGGAGTACAGAAGGTATCTCTACAGCGTACAAAGGAGTACACGAGGTATCTCTACAGCGCACAAAGGAGTACAGAAGGTATCTCTACAGCGCACAAAGGAGTACAGAAGGTATCTCTAAAGCGCACAAAGGAGTACAGAAGGTATCTCTACAGCGCACAAAGGAGTACAGAAGGTATCTCTACAGCGCACAAAGGAGTACAGAAGGTATCTCTACAGCGCACAAAGGAGTACAGAAGGTATCTCTACAGCGCACAAAGAAGTACAGAATGTATCTCTACCGCGCACAAAGGAGTACAGGAAATATCTCTAGAACGTACAAAGGAGTACACGAGGTATCTCTACAGCGTACAAAGGAGTACAGAAGGTATCTCATCAGCGCACAAAGGAGTACAGAAGGTATCTCTACAGCGCACAAAGGAGTACAGAAGGTATCTCTACAGCGCACAAAGAAGTACAGGAAATATCTCTAGAACGTACAAAGGAGTACACGAGGTATCTCTACAGCGCACAAAGGAGTACAAAAGGTATCCCTACAGCGCACAAAGGAGTACAGGAAATATCTCTAGAACGTACAAAGGAGTACAGAAGGTATATCTACAGCGTACAAAGGCGTACACGAGGTATCTCTACAGCGCACAAAGGAGTACAGAAGGTATCTCTACAGCGCACAAAGGAGTACAGAAGGTATCTCTACAGCGCACAAAGGAGTACAGAAGGTATCTCTACAGCGCACAAAGGAGTACAGAAGGTATCTCTACAGCGCGCAAAGGAGTACAGAAGGTATCTCTACAGCGCACAAAGGAGTACAGAAGGTATCTCTACCGCGCACAAAAGAGTACAGAAGGTATCTCTACAGCGCACAAAGGAGTACAGAAGGTATCTCTACAGTGCACAAAGGAGTACAGGAAATATCTCTAGAACGTACAAAGGAGTACACGAGGTATCTCTACAGCGTACAAAGGAGTACAGAAGGTATCTCTACAGCGTACAAAGGAGTACAGAAGGTATCTCTACAGCGTACAAAGGAGTACACGAGGTATCTCTACAGCGCACAAAGGAGTACAGAAGGTATCTCTACAGCGCACAAAGGAGTACAGAAGGTATCTCTACAGCGCACAAAGGAGTACAAAAGGTATGTCTACAGCGCACAAAGGAGTACAGAAGGTATCTGTACAGCGCACAAAGGAGTACAGAAGGTATCTCTACAGCGCACAAAGGAGTACAGGAAATATCTCTAGAACGTACAAAGGAGTACACGAGGTATCTCTACAGCGTACAAAGGAGTACAGAAGGTATCTCTACAGCGTACAAAGGAGTACAGAAGGTATCTCTACAGCGCACAAAGGAGTACAGAAGGAATCTCTACAGCGCACAAAGGAGTACAGAAGGTATCTCTACAGCGCACAAAGGAGTTCAGAAGGTATCTCTACAGCGTACAAAGGAGTACAGAAGGTATCTCTACAGCGCACAAAGGAGTACAGAAGGTATCTCTACAGCGCACAAAGGAGTACAGAAGGTATCTCAACAGCGCACAAAGGAGTACAGGAAATATCTCTAGAACGTACAAAGGAGTACACGAGGTATCTCTACAGCGTACAAAGGAGTACAGAAGGTATCTCTACAGCGCACAAAGGAGTACAGAAGGTATCTCTACAGCGTACAAAGGAGTACAGAAGGTATCTCTACAGCGCACAAAGGAGTACAGAAGGTATCTCTACAGCGCACAAAGGAGTACAGAAGGTATCTCTACAGCGCACAAAGGAGTACAGGAAATATCTCTAGAACGTACAAAAGAGTACACGAGGTATCTCTACAGCGTACAAAAGAGTACAGAAGGTATCTCTACAGCGCACAAAGGAGTACAGAAGGTATCTCTGCAGCGTAAAAAGGAGTACAGAAGGTATCTCTACAGCGCACAAAGGAGTACAGAAGGTATCTCTACAGCGCACAAAGGAGTACAGAAGGTATCTCTACAGCGCACAAAGGAGTACAGGAAATATCTCTAGAACGTACAAAGGAGTACACGAGGTATCTCTACAGCGTACAAAGGAGTACAGAAGGTATCTCTACACGGCACTAAGGAGTACAGAAGGTATCTCTACAGCGCACAAAGGAGTACAGAAGGTATCTCTACAGTGCACAAAGGAGTACAGGAAATATCTCTAGAACGTACAAAGGAGTACACGAGGTATCTCCACAGCGTACAAAGGTGTACAGAAAGTATCTCTACAGCGCACAAAGGAGTACAGGAAATATCTCTAGAACGTACAAAGGAGTACAGAAGGTATCTCTACAGCGCACAAAGGAGTACAGAAGGTATCTCTACAGCGCACAAAGGAGTACAGAAGGTATCTCTACAGCGCACAAAGGAGTACAGAAGGTATCTCTACAGCGCACAAAGGGGTACAGGAAATATCTCTAGAACGTACAAAGGAGTACACGAGGTATCTCTACAGCGTACAAAAGAGTACAGAAGGTATCTCTACAGCGCACAAAGGAGTACAGAAGGTATCTCTACAGCGCACAAAGGAGTACAGGAAATATCTCTAAAACGTACAAAGGAGTACACGAGGTATCTCTACAGCGCACAAAGAAGTACAGAAGGTATTACTACAGCGCACAAAGGAGTACAGAAGGTATCTCTACAGCGCACAAAGGAGTACAGGAAATATCTCTAGAACGTACAAAGGAGTACACGAGGTATCTCTACAGCGCACAAAGGAGTACAGAAGGTATCTCTACAGCGCACAAAAGAGTACAGAAGGTATCTCTACAGCGCAAAAAGGAGTACAGAAGGTATCTCTACAGCGCACAAAGGAGTACAGAAAGTATCTCTACAGCGCACAAAGTAGTACAGAAGCTATCTCTACAGCGCACAAAGGAGTACAGAAGGTATCTCTACAGCGTACAAAGGAGTACACGAGGTATCTCTACAGCGCACAAAGGAGTACAGAAGGTATCTCTACAGCGCACAAAGGAGTACAGAAAGTATATCTACAGCGCACAAAGGAGTACAGAAGGTATCTCTACAGCGCACAAAGGAGTACAGAAGGTATCTCTACAGCGCACGAAGGAGTACAGGAAATATCTCTAGAACGTACAAAGGAGTACACGAGGTATCTCTACAGCGTACAAAGGAGTACAGAAGGTCTCTCTACAGCGCACAAAGGAGTACAGAAGGTATCTCTACAGCGCACAAAGGAGTACAGAAGGTATCTCTACAGCGCACAAAGGAGTACAGGAAATATCTCTAGAACGTACAAAGGAGTACACGAGGTATCTCTACAGCGTACAAAGGAGTACAGAAGGTATCTCTACACGGCACTAAGGAGTACAGAAGGTATCTCTACAGCGCACAAAGGAGTACAGAAGGTATCTCTACAGTGCACAAAGGAGTACTGGAAATATCTCTAGAACGTACAAAGGAGTACACGAGGTATCTCCACAGCGTACAAAGGTGTACAGAAAGTATCTCTACAGCGC
This sequence comes from Morinoia aosen, assembly GCA_030386875.1. NCBI lineage: Eukaryota > Metazoa > Arthropoda > Malacostraca > Amphipoda > Talitridae > Morinoia > Morinoia aosen. Next base: position 56,746,129 of record CM059576.1, on the reverse strand, counting down.
ACAAAGGAGTACAGGAAATATCTCTAGAACGTACAAAGGAGTACAGAAGGTATCTCTACAGCGCACAAAGGAGTACAGAAGGTATCTCTACAGCGCACAAAGGAGTACAGAAGGTATCTCTACAGCGCACAAAGGAGTACAGAAGGTATCTCTACAGCGCACAAAGGAGTACAGGAAATATCTCTAGAACGTACAAAGGAGTACACGAGGTATCTCTACAGCGTACAAAAGAGTACAGAAGGTATCTCTACAGCGCACAAAGGAGTACAGAAGGTATCTCTACAGCGCACAAAGGAGTACAGGAAATATCTCTAAAACGTACAAAGGAGTACACGAGGTATCTCTACAGCGCACAAAGAAGTACAGAAGGTATCTCTACAGCGCACAAAGGAGTACAGAAGGTATCTCTACAGCGCACAAAGGAGTACAGGAAATATCTCTAGAACGTACAAAGGAGTACACGAGGTATCTCTACAGCGCACAAAGGAGTACAGAAGGTATCTCTACAGCGCACAAAAGAGAACAGAAGGTATCTCTACAGCGCAAAAAGGAGTACAGAAGGTATCTCTACAGCGCACAAAGGAGTACAGAAGGTATCTCTACAGCGCACAAAGGAGTACAGAAGGTATCTCTACAGCGCACAAAGGAGTACAGAAGGTATCTCTACAGCGTACAAAGGAGTACACGAGGTATCTCTACAGCGCACAAAGGAGTACAGAAGGTATCTCTACAGCGCACAAAGGAGTACAGAAAGTATATCTACAGCGCACAAAGGAGTACAGAAGGTATCTCTACAGCGCACAAAGGAGTACAGAAGGTATCTCTACAGCGCACGAAGGAGTACAGGAAATATCTCTAGAACGTACAAAGGAGTACACGAGGTATCTCTACAGCGTACAAAGGAGTACAGAAGGTCTCTCTACAGCGCACAAAGGAGTACAGAAGGTATCTCTACAGCGCACAAAGGAGTACAGAAGGTATCTCTACAGCGCACAAAGGAGTACAGGAAATATCTCTAGAACGTACAAAGGAGTACACGAGGTATCTCTACAGCGTACAAAGGAGTACAGAAGGTATCTCTACAGCGCACAAAGGAGTACACGAGGTATCTCTACAGCGTACAAAGGAGTACAGAAGGTATCTCTACAGCGCACAAAGGAGTACAGGAAATATCTCTAGAACGTACAAAGGAGTACAGAAGGTATCTCTACAGCGCACAAAGGAGTACAGAAGGTATCTCTACAGCGCACAAAGGAGTACAGAAGGTATCTCTACAGCGCACAAAGGAGTACAGAAGGTATCTCTACAGCGCACAAAGGAGTACAGAAGGTATCTCTACAGCGCACAAAGGTGTACAGGAAATATCTCTAGAACGTACATAGGAGTACACGAGGTATCTCTACCGCGTACAAAGGAGTACAGAAGGTATCTCTACAGCGCACAAAGGAGTACAGAAGGTATCTCTACAGCGTACAAAGGAGTACAGAAGGTATCTCTACAGCGCACAAAGGAGTACAGAAGGTATCTCTACAGCGCACAAAGGAGTACAGAAGGTATCTCTACAGCGCACAAAGGAGTACAGGAAATATCTCTAGAACGTACAAAGGAGTACAGAAGGTATCTCTACAGCGCACAAAGGAGTACGGAAGGTATCTCTACAGCGCACAAAGGAGTACAGAAGGTATCTCTACAGCGCACAAAGGAGTACAGGAAATATCTCTAGAACGTACAAAGGAGTACACGAGGTATCTCTACAGCGTACAAAGGAGTACAGAAGGTATCTCTACAGCGCACAAAGGAGTACAGAAGGTATCTCTACAGCGGACAAAGGAGTACAGAAGGTATCTCTACAGCGCACAAAGGAGTACAGAAGGTATCTCTACAGCGCACAAAGGAGTACAGAAGGTATCTCTACAGCGCACAAAGCAGTACAGGAAATATCTCTAGAACGTACTAAGGAGTACACGAGGTATCTCTACAGCGTAACAAAGGAGTACAGAAGGTATCTCTACAGCGCACAAAGGAGTACAGAAGGTATCTCTACAGCGCACAAAGGAGAACAGAAGGTATCTCTACAGCGCACAAAGGAGTAAAGAAGGTATCTCTACAGCGTACAAAGGAGTACAGAAGGTATCTCTACAGCGCACAAAGGAGTACAGAAGGTATCTCTACAGCGCACAAAAGAGTACAGAAGGTATCTCTACAGCGCACAAAGGAGTACAGGAAATATCTCTAGAACGTACAAAGGAGTACACGAGGTATCTCTACAGCGTACAAAGGAGTACAGAAGGTATCTCTACAGCGCACAAAGGAGTACAGAAGGTATCTCTACAGCGCACAAAGAAGTACAGAAGGTATCTCTACAGCGCACAAAGGAGTACAGAAGGTATCTCTACAGCGTACAATGGAGTACAGAAGGTATCTCTACAGCGTACAAAGGAGTACACGAGGTATCTCTACAGCGCACAAAGGAGTACAGAAGGTATCTCTACAGTGCACAAAGGAGTACAGAAGGTATCTCTAAAGCGCACAAAGGAGTACAGAAGGTATCTCTACAGCGCTCAAAGGAGTACAGAAGGTATCTCTACAGCGCACAAAGGAGTACAGAAGGTATCTCTACAGCGCACAAAGGAGTACAGAAGGTATCTCTACAGCGCACAAAGAAGTACAGAATGTATCTCTACCGCGCACAAAGGAGTACAGGAAATATCTCTAGAACGTACAAAGGAGTACACGAGGTATCTCTACAGCGTACAAAGGAGTACAGAAGGTATCTCATCAGCGCACAAAGGAGTACAGAAGGTATCTCTACAGCGCACAAAGGAGTACAGAAGGTATCTCTACAGCGCACAAAGAAGTACAGGAAATATCTCTAGAACGTACAAAGGAGTACACGAGGTATCTCTACAGCGCAAAAGGAGTACAAAAGGTATCCCTACAGCGCACAAAGGAGTACAGGAAATATCTCTAGAACGTACAAAGGAGTACAGAAGGTATCTCTACAGCGTACAAAGGCGTACACGAGGTATCTCTACAGCGCACAAAGGAGTACACAAGGTATCTCTACAGCGCACAAAGGAGTACAGAAGGTATCTCTACAGCGCACAAAGGAGTACAGAAGGTATCTCTACAGCGCACAAAGGAGTACAGAAGGTATCTCTACAGCGCGCAAAGGAGTACAGAAGGTATCTCTACAGCGCACAAAGGAGTACAGAAGGTATCTCTACCGCGCACAAAAGAGTACAGAAGGTATCTCTACAGCGCACAAAGGAGTACAGAAGGTATCTCTACAGCGCACAAAGGAGTACAGGAAATATCTCTAGAACGTACAAAGGAGTACACGAGGTATCTCTACAGCGTACAAAGGAGTACAGAAGGTATCTCTACAGCGTACAAAGGAGTACAGAAGGTATCTCTACAGCGTACAAAGGAGTACACGAGGTATCTCTACAGCGCACAAAGGAGTACAGAAGGTATCTCTACAGCGCACAAAGGAGTACAGAAGGTATCTCTACAGCGCACAAAGGAGTACAAAAGGTATGTCTACAGCGCACAAAGGAGTACAGAAGGTATCTGTACAGCGCACAAAGGAGTACAGAAGGTATCTCTACAGCGCACAAAGGAGTACAGGAAATATCTCTAGAACGTACAAAGGAGTACACGAGGTATCTCTACAGCGTACAAAGGAGTACAGAAGGTATCTCTACAGCGTACAAAGAAGTACAGAAGGTATCTCTACAGCGCACAAAGGAGTACAGAAGGTATCTCTACAGCGCACAAAGGAGTACAGAAGGTATCTCTACAGCGCACAAAGGAGTTCAGAAGGTATCTCTACAGCGTACAAAGGAGTACAGAAGGTATCTCTACAGCGCACAAAGGAGTACAGAAGGTATCTCTACAGCGCACAAAGGAGTACAGAAGGTATCTCTACAGCGCACAAAGGAGTACAGGAAATATCTCTAGAACGTACAAAGGAGCACACGAGGTATCTCTACAGCGTACAAAGGAGTACAGAAGGTATCTCTACAGCGCACAAAGGAGTACAGAAGGTATCTCTACAGCGTACAAAGGAGTACAGAAGGTATCTCTACAGCGCACAAAGGAGTACAGAAGGTATCTCTACAGCGCACAAAGGAGTACAGAAGGTATCTCTACAGCGCACAAAGGAGTACAGGAAATATCTCTAGAACGTACAAAAGAGTACACGAGGTATCTCTACAGCGTACAAAAGAGTACAGAAGGTATCTCTACAGCGCACAAAGGAGTACAGAAGGTATCTCTGCAGCGTAAAAAGGAGTACAGAAGGTATCTCTACAGCGCACAAAGGAGTACAGAAGGTATCTCTACAGCGCACAAAGGAGTACAGAAGGTATCTCTACAGCGCACAAAGGAGTACAGGAAATATCTCTAGAACGTACAAAGGAGTCCACGAGGTATCTCTACAGCGTACAAAGGAGTACAGAAGGTATCTCTACACGGCACTAAGGAGTACAGAAGGTATCTCTACAGCGCACAAAGGAGTACAGAAGGTATCTCTACAGTGCACAAAGGAGTACAGGAAATATCTCTAGAACGTACAAAGGAGTACACGAGGTATCTCCACAGCGTACAAAGGTGTACAGAAAGTATCTCTACAGCGCACAAAGGAGTACAGGAAATATCTCTACAGCGCACAAAGGAGAACAGAAGGTATCTCTACAGCGCACAAAGGAGTAAAGAAGGTATCTCTACAGCGTACAAAGGAGTACAGAAGGTATCTCTACAGCGCACAAAGGAGTACAGGAAATATCTCTAGAACGTACAAAGGAGTACACGAGGTATCTCTACAGCGTACAAAGGAGTACAGAAGGTATCTCTACAGCGCACAGAGGAGTACAGGAAATATCTCTAGAACGTACAAAGGAGTACAGAAGGTATCTCTACAGTGCACAAAGGAGTACAGAAGGTATCTCTACAGCGCACAAAGGAGTACAGAACGTATCTCTACAGCGCACAAAGGAGTACAGGAGGTATCTCTACAGCGCACAAAGGAGTACAGAAGGTATCTCTACAGCGCACAAAGGAGTACAGGAAATATCTCTAGAACGTACAAAGGAGTACACGAGGTATCTCTACAGCGTACAAAGGAGTACAGAAGGTATCTCTACAGCGCACAAAGGAGTACAGAAGGTATCTCTACAGCGCACAAAGGAGTACAGAAGGTATCTCTACAGCGCACAAAGGAGTACAGAAGGTATCTCTACAGCGCACAAAGGAGTACAGAAGGTATCTCTACAGCGCACAAAGGAGTACAGGAAATATCTCTAGAACGTACATAGGAGTACACGAGGTATCTCTACCGCGTACAAAGGAGTACAGAAGGTATCTCTACAGCGCACAAAGGAGTACAGAAGGTATCTCTACAGCGTACAAAGGAGTACAGAAGGTATCTCTACAGCGCACAAAGGAGTACAGAAGGTATCTCTACAGCGCACAAAGGAGTACAGGAAATATCTCTAGAACGTACAAAGGAGTACAGAAGGTATCTCTACAGCGCACAAAGGAGTACGGAAGGTATCTCTACAGCGCACAAAGGAGTACAGAAGGTATCTCTACAGCGCACAAAGGAGTACAGGAAATATCTCTAGAACGTACAAAGGAGTACACGAGGTATCTCTACAGCGTACAAAGGAGTACAGAAGGTATCTCTACAGCGCACAAAGGAGTACAGAAGGTATCTCTACAGCGGACAAAGGAGTACAGAAGGTATCTCTACAGCGCACAAAGGAGTACAGAAGGTATCTCTACAGCGCACAAAGGAGTACAGAAGGTATCTCTACAGCGCACAAAGCAGTACAGGAAATATCTCTAGAACGTACTAAGGAGTACACGAGGTATCTCTACAGCGTAACAAAGGAGTACAGAAGGTATCTCTACAGCGCACAAAGGAGTACAGAAGGTATCTCTACAGCGCACAAAGGAGAACAGAAGGTATCTCTACAGCGCACAAAGGAGTAAAGAAGGTATCTCTACAGCGTACAAAGGAGTACAGAAGGTATCTCTACAGCGCACAAAGGAGTACAGAAGGTATCTCTACAGCGCACAAAGGAGTACAGAAGGTATCTCTACAGCGCACAAAGGAGTACAGGAAATATCTCTAGAACGTACAAAGGAGTACACGAGGTATCTCTACAGCGTACAAAGGAGTACAGAAGGTATCTCTACAGCGCACAAAGGAGTACAGAAGGTATCTCTACAGCGCACAAAGAAGTACAGAAGGTATCTCTACAGCGCACAAAGGAGTACAGAATGTATCTCTACAGCGTACAATGGAGTACAGAAGGTATCTCTACAGCGTACAAAGGAGTACACGAGGTATCTCTACAGCGCACAAAGGAGTACAGAAGGTATCTCTACAGCGCACAAAGGAGTACAGAAGGTATCTCTAAAGCGCACAAAGGAGTACAGAAGGTATCTCTACAGCGCACAAAGGAGTACAGAAGGTATCTCTACAGCGCACAAAGGAGTACAGAAGGTATCTCTACAGCGCACAAAGGAGTACAGAAGGTATCTCTACAGCGCACAAAGAAGTACAGAATGTATCTCTACCGCGCACAAAGGAGTACAGGAAATATCTCTAGAACGTACAAAGGAGTACACGAGGTATCTCTACAGCGTACAAAGGAGTACAGAAGGTATCTCATCAGCGCACAAAGGAGTACAGAAGGTATCTCTACAGCGCACAAAGGAGTACAGAAGGTATCTCTACAGCGCACAAAGAAGTACAGGAAATATCTCTAGAACGTACAAAGGAGTACACGAGGTATCTCTACAGCGCACAAAGGAGTACAAAAGGTATCCCTACAGCGCACAAAGGAGTACAGGAAATATCTCTAGAACGTACAAAGGAGTACAGAAGGTATCTCTACAGCGTACAAAGGCGTACACGAGGTATCTCTACAGCGCACAAAGGAGTACAGAAGGTATCTCTACAGCGCACAAAGGAGTACAGAAGGTATCTCTACAGCGCACAAAGGAGTACAGAAGGTATCTCTACAGCGCACAAAGGAGTACAGAAGGTATCTCTACAGCGCGCAAAGGAGTACAGAAGGTATCTCTACAGCGCACAAAGGAGTACAGAAGGTATCTCTACCGCGCACAAAAGAGTACAGAAGGTATCTCTACAGCGCACAAAGGAGTACAGAAGGTATCTCTACAGCGCACAAAGGAGTACAGGAAATATCTCTAGAACGTACAAAGGAGTACACGAGGTATCTCTACAGCGTACAAAGGAGTACAGAAGGTATCTCTACAGCGTACAAAGGAGTACAGAAGGTATCTCTACAGCGTACAAAGGAGTACACGAGGTATCTCTACAGCGCACAAAGGAGTACAGAAGGTATCTCTACAGCGCACAAAGGAGTACAGAAGGTATCTCTACAGCGCACAAAGGAGTACAAAAGGTATGTCTACAGCGCACAAAGGAGTACAGAAGGTATCTGTACAGCGCACAAAGGAGTACAGAAGGTATCTCTACAGCGCACAAAGGAGTACAGGAAATATCTCTAGAACGTACAAAGGAGTACACGAGGTATCTCTACAGCGTACAAAGGAGTACAGAAGGTATCTCTACAGCGTACAAAGGAGTACAGAAGGTATCTCTACAGCGCACAAAGGAGTACAGAAGGAATCTCTACAGCGCACAAAGGAGTACAGAAGGTATCTCTACAGCGCACAAAGGAGTTCAGAAGGTATCTCTACAGCGTACAAAGGAGTACAGAAGGTATCTCTACAGCGCACAAAGGAGTACAGAAGGTATCTCTACAGCGCACAAAGGAGTACAGAAGGTATCTCAACAGCGCACAAAGGAGTACAGGAAATATCTCTAGAACGTACAAAGGAGTACACGAGGTATCTCTACAGCGTACAAAGGAGTACAGAAGGTATCTCTACAGCGCACAAAGGGGTACAGAAGGTATCTCTACAGCGTACAAAGGAGTACAGAAGGTATCTCTACAGCGCACAAAGGAGTACAGAAGGTATCTCTACAGCGCACAAAGGAGTACAGAAGGTATCTCTACAGCGCACAAAGGAGTACAGGAAATATCTCTAGAACGTACAAAAGAGTACACGAGGTATCTCTACAGCGTACAAAAGAGTACAGAAGGTATCTCTACAGCGCACAAAGGAGTACAGAAGGTATCTCTGCAGCGTAAAAAGGAGTACAGAAGGTATCTCTACAGCGCACAAAGGAGTACAGAAGGTATCTCTACAGCGCACAAAGGAGTACAGAAGGTATCTCTACAGCGCACAAAGGAGTACAGGAAATATCTCTAGAACGTACAAAGGAGTACACGAGGTATCTCTACAGCGTACAAAGGAGTACAGAAGGTATCTCTACACGGCACTAAGGAGTACAGAAGGTATCTCTACAGCGCACAAAGGAGTACAGAAGGTATCTCTACAGTGCACAAAGGAGTACAGGAAATATCTCTAGAACGTACAAAGGAGTACACGAGGTATCTCCACAGCGTACAAAGGTGTACAGAAAGTATCTCTACAGCGCACAAAGGAGTACAGGAAATATCTCTAGAACGTACAAAGGAGTACAGAAGGTATCTCTACAGCGCACAAAGGAGTACAGAAGGTATCTCTACAGCGCACAAAGGAGTACAGAAGGTATCTCTACAGCGCACAAAGGAGTACAGAAGGTATCTCTACAGCGCACAAAGGGGTACAGGAAATATCTCTAGAACGTACAAAGGAGTACACGAGGTATCTCTACAGCGTACAAAAGAGTACAGAAGGTATCTCTACAGCGCACAAAGGAGTACAGAAGGTATCTCTACAGCGCACAAAGGAGTACAGGAAATATCTCTAAAACGTACAAAGGAGTACACGAGGTATCTCTACAGCGCACAAAGAAGTACAGAAGGTATTACTACAGCGCACAAAGGAGTACAGAAGGTATCTCTACAGCGCACAAAGGAGTACAGGAAATATCTCTAGAACGTACAAAGGAGTACACGAGGTATCTCTACAGCGCACAAAGGAGTACAGAAGGTATCTCTACAGCGCACAAAAGAGTACAGAAGGTATCTCTAGAGCGCAAAAAGGAGTACAGAAGGTATCTCTACAGCGCACAAAGGAGTACAGAAAGTATCTCTACAGCGCACAAAGTAGTACAGAAGCTATCTCTACAGCGCACAAAGGAGTACAGAAGGTATCTCTACAGCGTACAAAGGAGTACACGAGGTATCTCTACAGCGCACAAAGGAGTACAGAAGGTATCTCTACAGCGCACAAAGGAGTACAGAAAGTATATCTACAGCGCACAAAGGAGTACAGAAGGTATCTCTACAGCGCACAAAGGAGTACAGAAGGTATCTCTACAGCGCACGAAGGAGTACAGGAAATATCTCTAGAACGTACAAAGGAGTACACGAGGTATCTCTACAGCGTACAAAGGAGTACAGAAGGTCTCTCTACAGCGCACAAAGGAGTACAGAAGGTATCTCTACAGCGCACAAAGGAGTACAGAAGGTATCTCTACAGCGCACAAAGGAGTACAGGAAATATCTCTAGAACGTACAAAGGAGTACACGAGGTATCTCTACAGCGTACAAAGGAGTACAGAAGGTATCTCTACACGGCACTAAGGAGTACAGAAGGTATCTCTACAGCGCACAAAGGAGTACAGAAGGTATCTCTACAGTGCACAAAGGAGTACTGGAAATATCTCTAGAACGTACAAAGGAGTACACGAGGTATCTCCACAGCGTACAAAGGTGTACAGAAAGTATCTCTACAGCGCACAAAGGAGTACAGGAAATATCTCTAGAACGTACAAAGGAGTACAGAAGGTATCTCTACAGCGCACAAAGGAGTACAGAAGGTATCTCTACAGCGCACAAAGGAGTACAGAAGGTATCTCTACAGCGCACAAAGGAGTACAGAAGGTATCTCTACAGCGCACAAAGGAGTACAGGAAATATCTCTAGAACGTACAAAGGAGTACACGAGGTATCTCTACAGCGTACAAAAGAGTACAGAAGGTATCTCTACAGCGCACAAAGGAGTACAGAAGGTATCTCTACAGCGCACAAAGGAGTACAGGAAATATCTCTAAAACGTACAAAGGAGTACACGAGGTATCTCTACAGCGCACAAAGAAGTACAGAAGGTATCTCTACAGCGCACAAAGGAGTACAGAAGGTATCTCTACAGCGCACAAAGGAGTACAGGAAATATCTCTAGAACGTACAAAGGAGTACACGAGGTATCTCTACAGCGCACAAAGGAGTACAGAAGGTATCTCTACAGCGCACAAAAGAGAACAGAAGGTATCTCTACAGCGCAAAAAGGAGTACAGAAGGTATCTCTACAGCGCACAAAGGAGTACAGAAGGTATCTCTACAGCGCACAAAGGAGTACAGAAGGTATCTCTACAGCGCACAAAGGAGTACAGAAGGTATCTCTACAGCGTACAAAGGAGTACACGAGGTATCTCTACAGCGCACAAAGGAGTACAGAAGGTATCTCTACAGCGCACAAAGGAGTACAGAAAGTATATCTACAGCGCACAAAGGAGTACAGAAGGTATCTCTACAGCGCACAAAGGAGTACAGAAGGTATCTCTACAGCGCACGAAGGAGTACAGGAAATATCTCTAGAACGTACAAAGGAGTACACGAGGTATCTCTACAGCGTACAAAGGAGTACAGAAGGTCTCTCTACAGCGCACAAAGGAGTACAGAAGGTATCTCTACAGCGCACAAAGGAGTACAGAAGGTATCTCTACAGCGCACAAAGGAGTACAGGAAATATCTCTAGAACGTACAAAGGAGTACACGAGGTATCTCTACAGCGTACAAAGGAGTACAGAAGGTATCTCTACAGCGCACAAAGGAGTACACGAGGTATCTCTACAGCGTACAAAGGAGTACAGAAGGTATCTCTACAGCGCACAAAGGAGTACAGGAAATATCTCTAGAACGTACAAAGGAGTACAGAAGGTATCTCTACAGCGCACAAAGGAGTACAGAAGGTATCTCTACAGCGCACAAAGGAGTACAGAAGGTATCTCTACAGCGCACAAAGGAGTACAGAAGGTATCTCTACAGCGCACAAAGGAGTACAGAAGGTATCTCTACAGCGCACAAAGGTGTACAGGAAATATCTCTAGAACGTACAAAGGAGTACACGAGGTATCTCTACAGCGTACAAAGGAGTACAGAAGGTATCTCTACAGCGCACAAAGGAGTACACGAGGTATCTCTACAGCGTACAAAGAAGTACAGAAGGTATCTCTACAGCGTACAAAGGAGTACACGAGGTATCTCTACAGCGCACAAAGGAGTACAGAAGGTATCTCTACAGCGCACAAAGGAGTACAGAAGGTATCTCTACAGCGCACAAAGGAGTACAGAAGGTATCTCTACAGCGCACAAAGGAGTACAGAAGGTATCTCTACAGCGCACAAAGGAGTACAGAAGGTATCTCTACAGCGCACAAAGGAGTAAAGGAAATATCTCTAGAACGTACGAAGGAGTACACGAGGTATCTCTACAGCGTACAAAGGAGTGCAGAAGGTATCTCTACAGCGCACAAAGGAGTACAGAAGGTATCTCTACAGCGTATAAAGGAGTACAGAAAGTATCTCTACAGCGCACAAAGGAGTACAGAAGGTATCTCTACAGCGCACAAAGGAGTACAGAAGGTATCTCTACAGCGCACAAAGGAGTACAGGAAATATCTCTAGAACGTACAAAGGAGTACACGAGGTATCTCTACAGCGTACAAAGAAGTACAGAAGGTATCTCTACAGCGCACAAAGGAGTACAGAAGGTATCTCTACAGCGTACAAAGGAGTACAGAAGGTATCTCTACAGCGCACAAAGGAGTACAGAAGGTATCTCTACAGCGCACAAAGGAGTACAGAAGGTATCTCTACAGCGCACAAAGGAGTACAGAAGGTATCTCTACAGCGCACAAAGGAGTACAGGAAATATCTCTAGAACGTACAAAGGAGTACACGAGGTATCTCTACAGCGTACAAAGGAGTACAGAAGGTATCTCTACAGCGCACAAAGGAGTACAGAAGGTATCTCTACAGCGTACAAAGGAGTACAGAAGGTATCTCTTCAGCGCCATAAGGAGTACAGAAGGTATCTCTACAGCGCACAAAGGAGTACAGAAGGTATCTCTACAGCGCACAAAGGAGTACAGGAAATATCTCTAGAACGTACAAAGGAGTACACGAGGTATCTCTACAGCGTACAAAGGAGTACAGAAGGTATCTCTACAGCGCACAAAGGAGTACAGAAGGTATCTCTACAGCGCACAAAGGAGTACAGAAGGTATCTCTACAGCGCACAAAGGAGTACAGGAAATATCTCTAGAACGTACAAAGGAGTACAGAAGGTATCTCTACAGCGCACAAAGGAGTACAGAAGGTATCTCTACAGCGCAAAAAGGAGTACAGGAAATATCTCTAGAACGTACAAAGGAGTACACGAGGTATCTCTACAGCGTACAAAGGAGTACAGAAGGTATCTCTACAGCGCACAAAGGAGTACAGAAGGTATCTCTACAGCGGACAAAGGAGTACAGAAGGTATCTCTACAGCGCACAAAGGAGTACAGAAGGTATCTCTACAGCGCACAAAGGAGAACAGAAGGTATCTCTACAGCGCACAAAGGAGTACAGGAAATATCTCTAGAACGTACTAAGGAGTACACGAGGTATCTCTACAGCGTAACAAAGGAGTACAGAAGGTATCTCTACAGCGCACAAAGGAGTACAGGAAATATTTCTAGAACGTACAAAGGAGTACACGAGGTATCCCTACAGCGCACAAAGGAGTACAGGAAATATCTCTAGAACGTACAAAGGAGTACACGAGGTATCTCTACAGCGTACAAAGGAGTACAGAAGGTATCTCTACAGCGCACAAAGGAGTACAGAAGGTATCTCTACAGCGCACAAAGGAGTACAGAAGGTATCTCTACAGCGCACAAAGGAGTACAGAAGGTATCTCTACAGCGCACAAAGGAGTACAGGAAATATCTCTAGAACGTACAAAGGAGTACACGAGGTATCTCTACAGCGTACAAAGGAGTACAGAAGGTATCTCTACAGCGCACAAAGGAGTAGAGAAGGTATCTCTACAGCGCACAAAGAAGTACAGAAAGTATCTCTACAGCGCACAAAGGAGTACAGAAGGTATCTCTACAGCGCACAAAGGAGTACAGAAGGTATCTTTACAGCGCACAAAGGAGTACAGAAGGTATCTCTACAGCGCACAAAGGAGTACAGAAGGTATCTCTACAGCGCACAAAGGAGTACAGGAAATATCTCTAGAACATACAAAGGAGTAAACGAGGTATCTCTACAGCGTACAAAGGAGTACAGAAGGTATCTCTACAGCGCTTAAAGGAGTACAGAAGGTATCTCTACAGCGCACAAAGGAGTACAGAAGGTATCTCTACAGCGCACAAAGGAGTACAGAAGGTATCTCTACAGCGCACAAAGGAGTACAGGAAATATCTCTAGAACGTACAAAGGAGTACACGAGGTATCTCTACAGCGTACAAAGGAGTACAGAAGGTATCTCTACAGCGTACAAAGGAGTACAGAAGGTATCTCTACAGCGCACAAAGGAGTACAGAAGGTATCTCTACAGCGCACAAAGGAGTACAGAAGGTATCTCTACAGCGCACAAAGGAGTACAGAAGGTATCTCTACAGCGCACAAAGAAGTACAGAAGGTATCCCTACAGCGCACAAAGGAGTACAGAAGGTATCTCTACAGCGGACAAAGGAGTACAGGAAATATCTCTAGAACGTACAAAGGAGTACACGAGGTATCTCTACAGCGTACAAAGGAGTACAGAAGGTATCTCTACAGCGCACAAAGGAGTACAGAAGGTATCTCTACAGCGCACAAAGGAGTACAGAAGGTATCTCTACAGCGCACAAAGGAGTACAGGAAATATCTCTAGAACGTACAAAGGAGTACAAGAGGTATCTCTACAGCGCACAAAGGAGTACAGGAAATATCTCTAGAACGTACAAAGAAGTACACGAGGTATCTCTACAGCGTACAAAGGAGTACAGAAGTTATCTCTACAGCGCACAAAGGAGTACAGAAGGTATCTCTACAGCGCACAAAGGAGTACAGAAGGTATCTCTACAGCGCACAAAGGAGTACAGAAGGTATCTCTACAGCACACAAAGGAGTACAGGAAATATCTCTAGAACGTACAAAGGAGTACACGAGGTATCTCTACAGCGTACAAAGGAGTACAGAAGGTATCTCTACAGCGCACAAAGGAGTACAGAAGGTATCTCTACAGCGCACTAAGGAGTACAAAAGGTATCTCTACAGCGCACAAAGGAGTACAGAAGGTATCTTTACAGCGCACAAAGGAGTACAGAAGGTATCTCTACAGCGCACAAAGGAGTACAGAAGGCATCTCTACAGCGCACAAAGGAGTACAGGAAATATCTCTAGAACGTACAAAGGAGTACACGAGGTATCTCTACAGCGTACAAAGGAGTACAGAAGGTATCTCTACAGCGCACAAAGGAGTACAGAAGGTATCTCTACAGCGCACAAAGGAGTACAGAAGGTATCTCTACAGCGCACAAAGGAGTACAGAAGGTATCTCTACAGCGCACAAAGGAGTACAGAAGGTATCTCTACAGCGCACAAAGGAGTACAGGAAATATCTCTAGAACGTACAAAGGAGTACACGAGGTATCTCTACAGCGTACAAAGGAGTACAGAAGGTATCTCTACAGCGCACAAAGGAGTACACGAGGTATCGCTACAGCGTACAAAGGAGTACAGAAGGTATCTCTACAGCGCACAAAGGAGTACACGAGGTATCTCTACAGCGTACAAAGGAGTACAGAAGGTATCTCTACAGCGTACAATGGAGTACACGAGGTATCTCTACAGCGCACAAAGGAGAACAGAAGGTATCTCTACAGCGCACAAAGGAGTACAGAAGGTATCTCTACAGCGCACAAAGGAGTACAGAAGGTATCTCTACAGCGCACAAAGGAGTACAGAAGGTATCT
Organism: Morinoia aosen; assembly: GCA_030386875.1. NCBI lineage: Eukaryota > Metazoa > Arthropoda > Malacostraca > Amphipoda > Talitridae > Morinoia > Morinoia aosen. The sequence goes on along the minus strand of CM059576.1, from coordinate 56,731,064 downwards.
CTACAGCGCACAAAGGAGTACAGGAAATATCTCTAGAACGTACAAAGGAGTACACGAGGTATCTCTACAGCGTACAAAGGAGTACAGAAGGTATCTCTACAGCGCACAAAGGAGTACAGAAGGTATCTCTACAGCGTACAAAGGAGTACACGAGGTATCTCTACAGCGCACAAAGGAGTACAGAAGGTATCTCTACAGCGCACAAAGGAGTACAGAAGGTATCTCTACAGCGCACAAAAGAGTACAGAAGGTATCTCTACAGCGCACAAAGGAGTACAGAAGGTATCTCTACAGCGCACAAAGGAGTACAGAAGGTATCTCTACAGCGCACAAAGGAGTACAGAAGGTATCTCTACAGCGCACAAAGGAGTACAGAAGGTATCTCTACAGCGCACAAAGGAGTACAGAAGGTATCTCTACAGCGCACAAAGGAGTACAGGAAATATCTCTAGAACGTACAAAGGAGTACACGAGGTATCTCTACAGCGTACAAAGGAGTACAGAAGGTATCTCTACAGCGCACAAAGGAGTACAGAAGGTATCTCTACAGCCTACAAAGGAGTACACGAGGTATCTCTACAGCGCACAAAGGAGTACAGAAGGTATCTCTACAGCGCACAAAGGAGTACAGAAGGTATCTCTACAGCGCACAAAGGAGTACAGAAGGTATCTCTACAGCGCACAAAGGAGTACAGAAGGTATCTCTACAGCGCACAAAGAAGTACAGAAGGTATCTCTACAGCGCACAAAGGAGTACAGAAGGTATCTCTACAGCGCACAAAGATGTACAGAAGGTATCTCTACAGCACAAAAAAGGAGTACAGAAGGTATCTCTACAGCGCACAAAGGAGTACAGGAAATATCTCTAGAACGTACAAAGGAGTACACGAGGTATCTCTACAGCGTACAAAGGAGTACAGAAGGTATCTCTACAGCGCACAAAGGAGTACAGAAGGTATCTCTACAGCGTACAAAGGAGTACAGAAGGTATCTCTTCAGCGCCATAAGGAGTACAGAAGGTATCTCTACAGCGCACAAAGGAGTACAGAAGGTATCTCTACAGCGCACAAAGGAGTACAGGAAATATCTCTAGAACGTACAAAGGAGTACACGAGGTATCTCTACAGCGTACAAAGGAGTACAGAAGGTATATCTACAGCGCACAAAGGAGTACAGAAGGTATCTCTACAGCGCACAAAGGAGTACAGAAGGTATTTCTACAGCGCACAAAGGAGTACAGGAAATATCTCTAGAACGTACAAAGGAGTACAGAAGGTATGATTACAGCGCACAAAGGAGTACAGAAGGTATCTCTACAGCGCAAAAAGGAGTACAGGAAATATCTCTAGAACGTACAAAGGAGTACACGAGGTATCTCTACAGCGTACAAAGGAGTACAGAAGGTATCTCTACAGCGCACAAAGGAGTACAGAAGGTATCTCTACAGCGGACAAAGGAGTACAGAAGGTATCTCTACAGCGCACAAAGGAGTACAGAAGGTATCTCTACAGCGCACAAAGGAGAACAGAAGGTATCTCTACAGCGCACAAAGGAGTACAGGAAATATCTCTAGAACGTACTAAGGAGTACACGAGGTATCTCTACAGCGTAACAAAGGAGTACAGAAGGTATCTCTACAGCGCACAAAGGAGTACAGGAAATATTTCTAGAACGTACAAAGGAGTACACGAGGTATCTCTACAGCGCACAAAGGAGTACAGGAAATATCTCTAGAACGTACAAAGGAGTACACGAGGTATCTCTACAGCGTACAAAGGAGTACAGAAGGTATCTCTACAGCGCACAAAGGAGTACAGAAGGTATCTCTACAGCGCACAAAGGAGTACAGAAGGTATCTCTACAGCGCACAAAGGAGTACAGAAGGTATCTCTACAGCGCACAAAGGAGTACAGGAAATATCTCTAGAACGTACAAAGGAGTACACGAGGTATCTCTAAAGCGTACAAAGGAGTACAGAAGGTATCTCTACAGCGCACAAAGGAGTAGAGAAGGTATCTCTACAGCGCACAAAGAAGTACAGAAAGTATCTCTACAGCGCACAAAGGAGTACAGAAGGTATCTCTACAGCGCACAAAGGAGTTCAGAAGGTATCTTTACAGCGCACAAAGGAGTACAGAAGGTATCTCTACAGCACACAAAGGAGTACAGAAGGTATCTCTACAGCGCACAAAGGAGTACAGGAAATATCTCTAGAACATACAAAGGAGTAAACGAGGTATCTCTACAGCGTACGAAGGAGTACAGAAGGTATCTCTACAGCGCACAAAGGAGTACAGAAGGTATCTCTACAGCGCACAAAGGAGTACAGAAGGTATCTCTACAGCGCACAAAGGAGTACAGAAGGTATCTCTACAGCGCACAAAGGAGTACAGGAAATATCTCTAGAACGTACAAAGGAGTACACGAGGTATCTCTACAGCGTACAAAGGAGTACAGAAGGTATCTCTACAGCGCACAAAGGAGTACAGAAGGTATCTCTACAGCGCACAAAGGAGTACAGAAGGTATCTCTACAGCGCACAAAGGAGTACAGAAGGTATCTCTACAGCGCACAAAGGAGTACAGAAGGTATCTCTACAGCGCACAAAGAAGTACAGAAGGTATCCCTACAGCGCACAAAGGAGTACAGAAGGTATCTCTACAGCGGACAAAGGAGTACAGGAAATATCTCTAGAACGTACAAAGGAGTACACGAGGTATCTCTACAGCGTACAAAGGAGTACAGAAGGTATCTCTACAGCGCACAAAGGAGTACAGAAGGTATCTCTACAGCGCACAAAGGAGCACAGAAGGTATCTCTACAGCGCACAGAGGAGTACAGGAAATATCTCTAGAACGTACAAAGGAGTACAAGAGGTATCTCTACAGCGCACAAAGGAGTACAGGAAATATCTCTAGAACGTACAAAGGAGTACACGAGGTATCTCTACAGCGTACAAAGGAGTACAGAAGTTATCTCTACAGCGCACAAAGGAGTACAGAAGGTATCTCTACAGCGCACAAAGGAGTACAGAAGGTATCTCTACAGCGCACAAAGGAGTACAGAAGGTATCTCTACAGCACACAAAGGAGTACAGGAAATATCTCTAGAACGTACAAAGGAGTACACGAGGTATCTCTACAGCGTACAAAGGAGTACAGAAGGTATCTCTACAGCGCACAAAGGAGTACAGAAGGTATCTCTACAGCGCACTAAGGAGTACAAAAGGTATCTCTACAGCGCACAAAGGAGTACAGAAGGTATCTTTACAGCGCACAAAGGAGTACAGAAGGTATCTCTACAGCGCACAAAGGAGTACAGAAGGAATCTCTACAGCGCACAAAGGAGTACAGGAAATATCTCTAGAACGTACAAAGGAGTACACGAGGTATCTCTACAGCGTACAAAGGAGTACAGAAGGTATCTCTACAGCGCACAAAGGAGTACAGAAGGTATCTCTACAGCGCACAAAGGAGTACAGAAGGTATCTCTACAGCGCACAAAGGAGTACAGAAGGTATCTCTACAGCGCACAAAGGAGTACAGAAGGTATCTCTACAGCGCACAAAGGAGTACAGGAAATATCTCTAGAACGTACAAAGGAGTACACGAGGTATCTCTACAGCGTACAAAGGAGTACAGAAGGTATCTCTACAGCGCACAAAGGAGTACACGAGGTATCGCTACAGCGTACAAAGGAGTACAGAAGGTATCTCTACAGCGCACAAAGGAGTACACGAGGTATCTCTACAGCGTACAAAGGAGTACAGAAGGTATCTCTACAGCGTACAATGGAGTACACGAGGTATCTCTACAGCGCACAAAGGAGAACAGAAGGTATCTCTACAGCGCACAAAGGAGTACAGAAGGTATCTCTACAGCGCACAAAGGAGTACAGAAGGTATCTCTACAGCGCACAAAGGAGTACAGAAGGTATCTCTACAGCGCACAAAGGAGTACAGGAAATATCTCTAGAACGTACATAGGAGTACACGAGGTATCTCTACAGCGTACAAAGGAGTACAGAAGGTATCTCTACAGCGCACAAAGGAGTACAGAAGGTATCTCTACAGCGTACAAAGGAGTACACGAGGTATCTCTACAGCGCACAAAGGAGTACAGAAGGTATCTCTACAGCGCACAAAGGAGTACAGAAGGTATCTCTACAGCGCACAAAAGAGTACAGAAGGTATCTCTACAGCGCACAAAGGAGTACAGAAGGTATCTCTACAGCGCACAAAGGAGTACAGAAGGTATCTCTACAGCGCACAAAGGAGTACAGAAGGTATCTCTACAGCGCACAAAGGAGTACAGAAGGTATCTCTACAGCGCACAAAGGAGTACAGAAGGTATCTCTACAGCGCACAAAGGAGTACAGGAAATATCTCTAGAACGTACAAAGGAGTACACGAGGTATCTCTACAGCGTACAAAGGAGTACAGAAGGTATCTCTACAGCGCACAAAGGAGTACAGAAGGTATCTCTACAGCGTACAAAGGAGTACACGAGGTATCTCTACAGCACACAAAGGAGTACAGAAGGTATCTCTACAGCGCACAAAGGAGTACAGAAGGTATCTCTACAGCGCACAAAGGAGTTCAGAAGGTATCTCTACAGCGCACAAAGGAGTACAGAAGGTATCTCTACAGCGCACAAAGAAGTACAGAAGGTATCTCTACAGCGCACAAAGGAGTACAGAAGGTATCTCTACAGCGCACAAAGAAGTACAGAAGGTATCTCTACAGCACACAAAGGAGTACAGAAGGTATCTCTACAGCGCACAAAGGAGTACAGGAAATATCTCTAGAACGTACAAAGGAGTACACGAGGTATCTCTACAGCGTACAAAGGAGTACAGAAGGTATCTCTACAGCGTACAAAGGAGTACACGAGGTATCTCTACAGCGCACAAAGGAGTACAGAAGGTATCTCTACAGCGCACAAAGGAGTACAGAAGGTATCTCTACAGCGCACAAAGAAGTACAGAAGGTATCTCTACAGCGCACAAAGGAGTACAGAAGGTATCTCTACAGCGCACAAAGGAGTACAGAAGGTATCTCTACAGCGCACAAAGGAGTACAGGAAATATCTCTAGAACGTACAAAGGAGTACACGAGGTATCTCTACAGCGTACAAAGGAGTACAGAAGGTATCTCTACAGCGCACAAAGGAGTACAGAAGGTATCTCTACAGCGTACAAAGGAGTACAGAAGGTATCTCTACAGCGCACAAAGGAGTACAGAAGGTATCTCTACAGCGCACAAAGGAGTACAGAAGGTATCTCTACAGCGCACAAAGGAGTACAGGAAATATCTCTAGAACATACAAAGGAGTACACGAGGTATCTCTACAGCGTACAAAGGAGTACAGAAGGTATCTCTACAGCGTACAAAGGAGTACAGAAGGTATCTCTACAGCGCACAAAGGAGTACAGAAGGTATCTCTACAGCGTACAAAGGAGTACAGAAGGTATCTCTACAGCGCACAAGGGAGTACAGAAGGTATCTCTACAGCGCACAAAGGAGTACAGAAGGTATCTCTACAGCGCACAAAGGAGTACAGGAAATATCACTAGAACGTACAAAGGAGTACACGAGGTATCTTTACAGCGTACAAAGGAGTACAGAAGGTATCTCTACAGTGCACAAAGGAGTACAGAAGGTATCTCTACAGCGCACAAAGGAGTAAAGAAGGTATCTCTACAGCGTACAAAGGAGTACAGAAGGTATCTCTACAGCGCACAAAGGAGTACAGAAGGTATCTCTACAGCGCACAAAGGAGTACAGAAGGTATCTCTACAGCGCACAAAGGAGTACAGGGAATATCTCTAGAACGTACAAAGGAGTACACGAGGTATCTCTACAGCGTACAAAGGAGTATAGAAGGTATCTCTACAGCGTACAAAGGAGTACAGAAGGTATCTCTACAGCGCACAAAGGAGTACAGAAGGTATCTCTACAGCGTACAAAAGAGTACAGAAGGTATCTCTACAGCGCACAAAGGAGTACATAAGGTATCTCTACAGCGCACAGAGGAGTACAGAAGGTATCTCTACAGCGCACAAAGGAGTACAGGAAATATCTCTAGAACGTACAAAGGAGTACACGAGGTATCTTTACAGCGTACAAAGAAGTACAAAAGGTATCTTTACAGCGCACAAAGGAGTACAGAAGGTATCTCTACAGCGCACAAAGGAGTACAGAAAGTATCTCTACAGCGTACAAAGGAGTACAGAAGGTATCTCTACAGCGCACAAAGGAGTACAGAAGGTATCTCTACAGCGCACAAAGGAGTACAGAAGGTATCTCTACAGCGCACAAAGGAGTACCGGAAATATCTCTAGAACGTACAAAGGAGTACAGAAGGTATCTCTACAGCGCACAAAGGAGTACAGAAGGTATCTCTACAGCGCACAAAGGAGTACAGAAGGTACCTCTACAGCGTACAAAGGAGTACAGAAGGTATCTATACAGCGTACAAAGGAGTACAGAAGGTATCTCTACAGCGCACAAAGGAGTACAGAAGGTATCTCTAGAGCGTACAAAGGAGTACAGAAGGTATCTCTACAGCGCACAAAGGAGTACAGAAGGTATCTCTACAGCGCACAGAGGAGTACAGAAGGTATCTCTAAAGCGCACAAAGGAGTACAGGAAATATCTCTAGAACGTACAAAGGAGTACACGAGGTATCTCTTCAGCGTACAAAGAAGTACAGAAGGTATCTCTACAGCGCACAAAAGAGTACAGAAGGTATCTCTACAGCGCACAAAGGAGTACAGAAGGTATCTCTACAGCGTACAAAGGAGTACAGAAGGTATCTCTACAGCGCACAAAGGAGTACAGAAGGTATCTCTACAGCGCACAAAGGAGTACAGAAGGTATCTCTACAGCGCACAAAGGAGTACAGGAAATATCTCTAGAACGTACAAAGGAACACACGAGGTATCTCTACAGTGTACAAAGGAGTACAGAAGGTATCTCTACAGCGCACAAAGGAGTACAGAAGGTATCTCTACAGCGCACAAAGGAGTACATAAGGTATCTCTACAGCGCACAAAGGAGTACAGAAGGTATCTCTACAGCGCACAAAGGAGTACAGGAAATATCTCCAGAACGTACAAAGGAGTAAACGAGGTATCTCTACAGCGTACAAAGGAGTACAGAAGGTATCTCTACAGCGCACAAAGGAGTACAGAAGGTATCTCTACAGCGTACAAAGGAGTACAGAAGGTATCTCTACAGCGCACAAAGGAGTACAGAAAGTATCTCTACAGCGCACAAAGGAGTACAGAAGGTATCTCTACAGCGCACAAAGGAGTACAGAAGGTATCTCTACAGCGCACAAAGGAGTACAGGAAATATCTCTAGAACGTTCAAAGAAGTACACGAGGTATCTCTACAGCGTACAAAGAAGTACAGAAGGTATCTCTACAGCGCACAAAGGAGTACAGAAGGTATCTATACAGCGCACAAAGGAGTACAGAAGGTATCTCTACAGCGCACAAAGGAGTACAGGAAATATCTCTAGAACGTACAAAGAAGTACACGAGGTATCTCTACAGCGTACAAAGGAGTACAGAAGGTATCTCTACAGCGCACAAAGGAGTACAGAAGGTATCTCTACAGCGCACAAAGGAGTACAGAAAGTATCTCTACAGCGCACAAAGGAGTACAGAAGGTATCTCTACAGCGCACAAAGGAGTATAGGAAATATCTCTAGAACGTACAAAGGAGTACAGAAGGTATCTCTACAGCGTACAAAGGAGTACACGAGGTATCTCTACAGCGCACAAAGGAGTACAGAAGGTATCTCTACAGTGCACAAAGGAGTACAGAAGGTATCTCTACAGCGCACAAAGGAGTACAGAAGGTATCTCTACAGCGCACGAAGGAGTACAGAAGGTATCTCTACAGCGCACAAAAAAGTACAAAAGGTATCTCTACAGCGCACAAAGGAGTACAGAAGGTATCTCTACAGCGCACAAAGGAGTACAGAAGGTATCTCTACAGCGCACAAAGGAGTACAGAAGGTATCTCTACAGCGCACAAAGGAGTACAGGAAATATCTCTAGAACGTACAAAGAAGTACACGAGGTATCTCTACAGCGTACAAAGGAGTACAGAAGGTATCTCTGCAGCGCACAAAGGAGTACACGAGGTATCTCTACAGCGTACAAAGGAGTAGAGAAGGCATCTCTACAGCGTACAAAGGAGTACATGAGGTATCTCTACAGCGCACAAAGGAGTACAGAAGGTATCTCTACAGCGCACAAAGGAGTACAGAAGGTATCTCTACAGCGCACAAAGGAGTACAGAAGGTATCTCTACAGCGCACAAAGGAGTACAGAAGGTATCTCTACAGCGCACAAAGGAGTACAGAAGGTATCTCTACAGCGCACAAAGGAGTACAGGAAATATCTCTAGAACGTACAAAGGAGTACACGAGGTATCTCTACAGCGTACAAAGGAGTACAAAGGTGTCTCTACAGCGCACAAAGGAGTACAGAAGGTATCTCTACAGCGTACAAAGGAGTACAGAAGGTATCTCTACAGCGCACAAAGGAGTACAGAAGGTATCTCTACAGCGCACAAAGGAGTACAGAAGGTATCTCTTCAGCGCCCAAAGGAGTACAGGAAATATCTCTAGAACATACAAAGGAGTACACGAGGTATCTCTACAGCGTACAAAGGAGTACAGAAGGTATCTCTACAGCGCACAAAGGAGTACAGAAGGTATCTCTACAGCGTACACAGGAGTACAGAAGGTATCTCTACAGCGCACAAAGGAGTACAGAAGGTATCTCTACAGCACACAAAGGAGTACAGAAGGTATCTCTACAGCGCACAAAAGAGTACAGAAGGTATCTCTACAGCGCACAAAGGAGTACAGGAAATATCTCTAGAACGTACAAAGGAAGACACGAGGTATTTCTACAGCGTACAAAGGAGTACAGAAGGTATCTCTACAGCGCACAAAGGAGTACAGAAGGTATCTCTACAGCGTACAAAGGAGTACAGAAGGTATCTCTACAGCGCACAAAGGAGTACAGAAGGTATCTCTACAGCGCACAAAGGAGTACAGAAGGTATCTCTACAGCGCACAAAGGAGTACAGGAAATATCTCTAGAACGTACAAAGGAGTACACGAGGTATCTCTACAGCGTACAAAGGAGTACAGAAGGTATCTCTACAGCGCACAAAGGAGTACACGAGGTATCTCTACAGCGTACAAAGGAGTACATACAAAAGGTATCTCTACAGCGTACAAAGGAGTACACGAGGTATCTCTACAGCGCACAAAGGAGTACAGAAGGTATCTCTACAGCGCACAAAGGAGTACAGAAGGTATCTCTACAGCGCACAAAGGAGTACAGGAAATATCTCTAGAACGTACAAAGGAGTACACGAGGTATCTTTACAGCGTACAAAGGAGTACAGAAGGTATCTCTACAGCGCACAAAGGAGTACAGAAGGTATCTCTACAGCGCACAAAGGAGTACAGAAGGTATCTCGACAGCGCACAAAGGAGTACAGAAGGTATCTCTACAGCGCACAAAGGAGTACAGGAAATATCTCTAGAACGTACAAAGGAGTACAGAAGGTATCTCTACAGCATACAAAGGAGTACACGAGGTATCTCTACAGCGCACAAAGGAGTACAGAAGGTATCTCTACAGTGCACAAAGGAGTACAGAAGGTATCTCTACAGCGCACAAAGGAGTACAGAAGGTATCTCTACAGCGCACAAAGGAGTACAGAAGGTATCTCTACAGCGCACAAAGGAGTACAGAAGGTATCTCTACAGCGCACAAAGGAGTACAGAAGGTATCTCTACAGCGCACAAAGGAGTGCAGAAGGTATCTCTACAGCGCACAAAGGAGTACAGAAGGTATCTCTACAGCGCACAAAGGAGTACAGGAAATATCTCTAGAACGTACAAAGGAGTACACGAGGTATCTCTACAGCGTACAAAGGAGTACAGAAGGTATCTCTACAGCGCACAAAGGAGTACACGAGGTATCTCTACAGCGTACAAAGGAGTACAGAAGGTATCTCTACAGCGTACAAAGGAGTACACGAGGTATCTCTACAGCGCACAAAGGAGTACAGAAGGTATCTCTACAGCGCACAAAGGAGTACAGAAGGTATCTCTACAGCGCACAAAGGAGTACAGAAGGTATCTCTACAGCGCACAAAGGAGTACAGAAGGTATCTCTACAGCGCACAAAGGAGTACAGAAGGTATCTCTAGAGCGCACAAAGGAGTACAGGAAAGATCTCTAGAACGTACAAAGGAGTACACGAGGTATCTCTACAGCGTACAAAGAAGTACAGAAGGTATCTCTACAGCGCACAAAGGAGTACAGAAGGTATCTCTACAGCGTACAAAGGAGTACAGAAGGTATCTCTACAGCGCACAAAGGAGTACAGAAGGTATCTCTACAGCGCACAAAGGAGTACAGAAGGTATCTCTACAGCGCACAAAGAAGTACAGGAAATATCTCTAGAACGTACAAAGGAGTACACGAGGTATCTCTACAGCGTACAAAGGAGTACAGAAGGTATCTCTACAGCGCACAAAGGAGTACAGAAGGTATCTCTACAGCGTACAAAGGAGTACAGAAGGTATCTCTACAGCGCACAAAGGAGTACAGAAGGTATCTCTACAGCGCACAAAGGAGTACAGAAGGTATCTCTACAGCACACAAAGGAGTACAGAAGGTATCTCTACAGCGCACAAAGGAGTACAGGAAATATATCTAGAACGTACAAAGGAGTACACGAGGTATCTCTACAGCGTACAAAGGAGTACAGAAGGTATCTCTACAGCGCACAAAGAAGTACAGAAGGTATTTCTACAGCGTACAAAGGAGTACAGAAGGTATCTCTACAGCGCACAAAGGAGTACAGAAGGTATCTCTACAGCGCACAAAGGAGTACAGAAGGTATCTCTACAGCGCACAAAGGAGTACAGGAAATATCTCTAGAACGTACAAAGGAGTACACGAGGTATCTCTACAGCGTACAAAGGAGTACAGAAGGTATCTCTACAGCGCACAAAGGAGTACAGAAGGTATCTCTACAGCGCACAAAGGAGTACAGAAGGTATCTCTACAGCGCACAAAGGAGTACAGAAGGTATCTCTACAGCGCACAAAAGAGTACAAAAGGTATCTCTACAGCGCACAAAGGAGTACAGGAAATATCTCTAGAACGTACAAAGAAGTACACGAGGTATCTCTACAGCGTACAAAGGAGTACAGAAGGTATCTCTACAGCGCACATAGGAGTACACGAGGTATCTCTACAGCGTACAAAGGAGTACAGAAGGTATCTCTACAGCGTACAAAGGAGTACACGAGGTATCTCTACAGCGCACAAAGTAGTACAGAAGGTATCTCTACAGCGCACAAAGGAGTACAGAAGGTATCTCTACAGCGCACAAAGAAGTACAGGAAATATCTCTAGAACGTACAAAGGAGTACACGAGGTATCTCTACAGCGTACAAAGGAGTACAGAAGGTATCTCTACAGCGCACAGAGGAGTACAGGAAATATCTCTAGAACGTACAAAGGAGTACAGAAGGTATCTCTACAGCGCACAAAGGAGTACAGAAGGTATCTCTACAGCGCACAAAGGAGTACAGAAGGTATCTCTACAGCGCACAAAGGAGTACAGGAGGTATCTCTACAGCGCACAAAGGAGTACAGAAGGTATCTCTACAGCGCACAAAGGAGTACAGGAAATATCTCTAGAACGTACAAAGGAGTACACGAGGTATCTCTACAGCGTACAAAGGAGTACAGAAGGTATCTCTACAGCGCACAAAGGAGTACAGAAGGTATCTCTACAGCGCACAAAGAAGTACAGAAGGTATCTCTACAGCGCACAAAGGAGTACAGAAGGTATCTCTACAGCGCACAAAGGAGTACAGAAGGTATCTTTACAGCGCACAAAGGAGTACAGGAAATATCTCTAGAACGTACATAGGAGTACACGAGGTATCTCTACCGCGTACAAAGGTGTACAGAAGGTATCTCTACAGCGCACAAAGGAGTACAGAAGGTATCTCTACAGCGTACAAAGGAGTACAGAAGGTATCTCTACAGCGCACAAAGGAGTACAGAATGTATCTCTACAGCGCACAAAGGAGTACAGAAGGTATCTCTACAGCGCACAAAGGAGTACAGGAAATATCTCTAGAACGTACAAAGGAGTACAGAAGGTATCTCTACACTGCACAAAGGAGTACAGAAGGTATCTCTACAGCGCACAAAGGAGTACAGAAGGTATCTCTACAGCGCACAAAGGAGTACAGGAAATATCTCTAGAACGTACAAAGGAGTACACGAGGTATCTCTACAGCGTACAAAGGAGTACAGAAGGTATCTCTACAGCGCACAAAGGAGTAAAGAAGGTATCTCTACAGCGGACAAAGGAGTACAGAAGGTAACTCTACAGCGCACAAAGGAGTACAGAAGGTATCTCTACAGCGCACAAAGGAGTACAGAAGGTATCTCTACAGCGCACAAAGGAGTACAGGAAATATCTCTAGAACGTACTAAGGAGTACACGAGGTATCTCTACAGCGTAACAAAGGAGTACAGAAGGTATCTCTACAGCGCACAAAGGAGTACAGAAGGTATCTCTACAGCGCACAAAGGAGAACAGAAGGTATCTCTACAGCGCACAAAGGAGTAAAGAAGGTATCTCTACAGCGTACAAAGGAGTACAGAAGGTATCTCTACAGCGCACAAAGGAGTACAGAAGGTATCTCTACAGCGCACAAAGGAGTACAGAAGGAATCTCTACAGCGCACAAAGGAGTACAGGAAATATCTCTAGAACGTACAAAGTAGTACACGAGGTATCTCTACAGCGTACAAAAGAGTACAGAAGGTATCTCTACAGCGCACAAAGGAGTACAGAAGGTATCTCTACAGCGCACAAAGAAGTACAGAAGGTATCTCTACAGCGCACAAAGGAGTACAGAAGGTATCTCTACAGCGTACAATGGAGTACAGAAGGTATCTCTACAGCGTACAAAGGAGTACACGAGGTATCTCTACAGCGCACAAAGGAGTACAGAAGGTATCTCTACAGCGCACAAAGGAGTACAGAAGGTATCTCTAAAGCGCACAAAGGAGTACAGAAGGTATCTCTACAGCGCACAAAGGAGTACAGAAGGTATCTCTACAGCGCACAAAGGAGTACAGAAGGTATCTCTACAGCGCACAAAGGAGTACAGAAGGTATCTCTACAGCGCACAAAGAAGTACAGAAGGTATCTCTACAGCGCACAAAGGAGTACAGGAAATATCTCTAGAACGTACAAAGGAGTACACGAGGTATCTCTACAGCGTACAAAGGAGTACAGAAGGTATCTCATCAGCGCACAAAGGAGTACAGAAGGTATCTCTACAGCGCACAAAGGAGTACAGAAGGTATCTCTACAGCGCACAAAGAAGTACAGGAAATATCTCTAGAACGTACAAAGGAGTACACGAGGTATCTCTACAGCGTACAAAGGAGTACAGAAGGTATCTCTACAGCGCACAAAGGAGTACAGAAGGTATCTCTACAGCGCACAAAGGAGTACAGAAGGTCTCTCTACAGCGCACAAAGGAGTACAAAAGGTATCTCTACAGCGCACAAAGGAGTACAGGAAATATCTCTAGAACGTACAAAGGAGTAGAGGAGGTATCTCTACAGCGTACAAAGGCGTACACGAGGTATCTCTACAGCGCACAAAGGAGTACAGAAGGTATCTCTACAGCGCACAAAGGAGTACAGAAGGTATCTCTACAGCGCACAAAGGAGTATAGAAGGTATCTCTACAGCGCACAAAGGAGTACAGAAGGTATCTCTACAGCGCACAAAGGAGTACAGAAGGTATCTCTACAGCGCACAGAGGAGTACAGAAGGTATCTCTACCGCGCACAAAAGAGTACAGAAGGTATCTCTACAGCGCACAAAGGAGTACAGAAGGTATCTCTAGAGCGCACAAAGGAGTACAGGAAAGATCTCTAGAACGTACAAAGGAGTACACGAGGTATCTCTACAGCGTACAAAGAAGTACAGAAGGTATCTCTACAGCGCACAAAGGAGTACACGAGGTATCTCTACAGCGTACAAAGGAGTACAGAAGGTATCTCTACAGCGTACAAAGGAGTACACGAGGTATCTCTACAGCGCACAAAGGAGTACAGAAGGTATCTCTACAGCGCACAAAGGAGTACAGAAGGTATCTCTACAGCGCACAAAGGAGTACAGAAGGTATCTCTACAGCGCACAAAGGAATACAGAAGGTATCTCTACAGCGCACAAAGGAGTACAGAAGGTATCTCTAGAGCGCACAAAGGAGTACAGGAAAGATCTCTAGAACGTACAAAGGAGTACACGAGGTATCTCTACAGCGTACAAAGAAGTACAGAAGGTATCTCTACAGCGCACAAAGGAGTACAGAAGGTATCTCTACAGCGTACAAAGGAGTACAGAAGGTATCTCTACAGCGCACAAAGGAGTACAGAAGGTATCTCTACAGCGCACAAAGGAGTACAGAAGGTATCTCTACAGCGCACAAAGAAGTACAGGAAATATCTCTAGAACGTACAAAGGAGTACACGAGGTATCTCTACAGCGTACAAAGGAGTACAGAAGGTATCTCTACAGCGCACAAAGGAGTACAGAAGGTATCTCTACAGCGTACAAAGGAGTACAGAAGGTATCTCTACAGCGCACAAAGGAGTACAGAAGGTATCTCTACAGCGCACAAAGGAGTACAGAAGGTATCTCTACAGCACACAAAGGAGTACAGAAGGTATCTCTACAGCGCACAAAGGAGTACAGGAAATATATCTAGAACGTACAAAGGAGTACACGAGGTATCTCTACAGCGTACAAAGGAGTACAGAAGGTATCTCTACAGCGCACAAAGAAGTACAGAAGGTATTTCTACAGCGTACAAAGGAGTACAGAAGGTATCTCTACAGCGCACAAAGGAGTACAGAAGGTATCTCTACAGCGCACAAAGGAGTACAGAAGGTATCTCTACAGCGCACAAAGGAGTACAGGAAATATCTCTAGAACGTACAAAGGAGTACACGAGGTATCTCTACAGCGTACAAAGGAGTACAGAAGGTATCTCTACAGCGCACAAAGGAGTACAGAATGTATCTCTACAGCGCACAAAGGAGTACAGAAGGTATCTCTACAGCGCACAAAGGAGTACAGAAGGTATCTCTACAGCGCACAAAAGAGTACAAAAGGTATCTCTACAGCGCACAAAGGAGTACAGGAAATATCTCTAGAACGTACAAAGGAGTACACGAGGTATCTCTACAGCGTACAAAGGAGTACAGAAGGTATCTCTACAGCGCACATAGGAGTACACGAGGTATCTCTACAGCGTACAAAGGAGTACAGAAGGTATCTCTACAGCGTACAAAGGAGTACACGAGGTATCTCTACAGCGCACAAAGGAGTACAGAAGGTATCTCTACAGCGCACAAAGGAGTACAGAAGGTATCTCTACAGCGCACAAAGAAGTACAGGAAATATCTCTAGAACGTACAAAGGAGTACACGAGGTATCTCTACAGCGTACAAAGGAGTACAGAAGGTATCTCTACAGCGCACAGAGGAGTACAGGAAATATCTCTAGAACGTACAAAGGAGTACAGAAGGTATCTCTACAGCGCACAAAGGAGTACAGCAGGTATCTCTACAGCGCACAAAGGAGTACAGAAGGTATCTCTACAGCGCACAAAGGAGTACAGGAGGTATCTCTACAGCGCACAAAGGAGTACAGAAGGTATCTCTACAGCGCACAAAGGAGTACAGGAAATATCTCTAGAACGTACAAAGGAGTACACGAGGTATCTCTACAGCGTACAAAGGAGTACAGAAGGTATCTCTACAGCGCACAAAGGAGTACAGAAGGTATCTCTACAGCGCACAAAGAAGTACAGAAGGTATCTCTACAGCGCACAAAGGAGTACAGAAGGTATCTCTACAGCGCACAAAGGAGTACAGAAGGTATCTTTACAGCGCACAAAGGAGTACAGGAAATATCTCTAGAACGTACATAGGAGTACACGAGGTATCTCTACCGCGTACAAAGGTGTACAGAAGGTATCTCTACAGCGCACAAAGGAGTACAGAAGGTATCTCTACAGCGTACAAAGGAGTACAGAAGGTATCTCTACAGCGCACAAAGGAGTACAGAATGTATCTCTACAGCGCACAAAGGAGTACAGAAGGTATCTCTACAGCGCACAAAGGAGTACAGGAAATATCTCTAGAACGTACAAAGGAGTACAGAAGGTATCTCTACAGCGCACAAAGGAGTACAGAAGGTATCTCTACAGCGCACAAAGGAGTACAGAAGGTATCTCTACAGCGCACAAAGGAGTACAGGAAATATCTCTAGAACGTACAAAGGAGTACACGAGGTATCTCTACAGCGTACAAAGGAGTACAGAAGGTATCTCTACAGCGCACAAAGGAGTAAAGAAGGTATCTCTACAGCGGACAAAGGAGTACAGAAGGTAACTCTACAGCGCACAAAGGAGTACAGAAGGTATCTCTACAGCGCACAAAGGAGTACAGAAGGTATCTCTACAGCGCACAAAGGAGTACAGGAAATATCTCTAGAACGTACTAAGGAGTACACGAGGTATCTCTACAGCGTAACAAAGGAGTACAGAAGGTATCTCTACAGCGCACAAAGGAGTACAGAAGGTATCTCTACAGCGCACAAAGGAGAACAGAAGGTATCTCTACAGCGCACAAAGGAGTAAAGAAGGTATCTCTACAGCGTACAAAGGAGTACAGAAGGTATCTCTACAGCGCACAAAGGAGTACAGAAGGTATCTCTACAGCGCACAAAGGAGTACAGAAGGAATCTCTACAGCGCACAAAGGAGTACAGGAAATATCTCTAGAACGTACAAAGTAGTACACGAGGTATCTCTACAGCGTACAAAAGAGTACAGAAGGTATCTCTACAGCGCACAAAGGAGTACAGAAGGTATCTCTACAGCGCACAAAGAAGTACAGAAGGTATCTCTACAGCGCACAAAGGAGTACAGAAGGTATCTCTACAGCGTACAATGGAGTACAGAAGGTATCTCTACAGCGTACAAAGGAGTACACGAGGTATCTCTACAGCGCACAAAGGAGTACAGAAGGTCTCTACAGCGCACAAAGGAGTACAGAAGGTATCTCTAAAGCGCACAAAGGAGTACAGAAGGTATCTCTACAGCGCACAAAGGAGTACAGAAGGTATCTCTACAGCGCACAAAGGAGTACAGAAGGTATCTCTACAGCGCACAAAGGAGTACAGAGGGTATCTCTACAGCGCACAAAGAAGTACAGAAGGTATCTCTACAGCGCACAAAGGAGTACAGGAAATATCTCTAGAACGTACAAAGGAGTACACGAGGTATCTCTACAGCGTACAAAGGAGTACAGAAGGTATCTCATCAGCGCACAAAGGAGTACAGAAGGTATCTCTACAGCGCACAAAGGAGTACAGAAGGTATCTCTACAGCGCACAAAGAAGTACAGGAAATATCTCTAGAACGTACAAAGGAGTACACGAGGTATCTCTACAGCGTACAAAGGAGTACAGAAGGTATCTCTACAGCGCACAAAGGAGTACAGAAGGTATCTCTACAGCGCACAAAGGAGTACAGAAGGTCTCTCTACAGCGCACAAAGGAGTACAAAAGGTATCTCTACAGCGCACAAAGGAGTACAGGAAATATCTCTAGAACGTACAAAGGAGTAGAGAAGGTATCTCTACAGCGTACAAAGGCGTACACGAGGTATCTCTACAGCGCACAAAGGAGTACAGAAGGTATCTCTACAGCGCACAAAGGAGTACAGAAGGTATCTCTACAGCGCACAAAGGAGTATAGAAGGTATCTCTACAGCGCACAAAGGAGTACAGAAGGTATCTCTACAGCGCACAAAGGAGTACAGAAGGTATCTCTACAGCGCACAGAGGAGTACAGAAGGTATCTCTACCGCGCACAAAAGAGTACAGAAGGTATCTCTACAGCGCACAAAGGAGTACAGAAGGTATCTCTACAGCGCACAAAGGAGTACAGGAAATATCTCTAGAACGTACAAAGGAGTACACGAGGTATCTCTACAGCGTACAAAGGAGTACAGAAGGTATCTCTACAGCGTACAAAGGAGTACAGAAGGTATCTCTACAGCGTACAAAGGAGTACACGAGGTATCTCTACAGCGCACAAAGGAGTACAGAAGGTATCTCTACAGCGCACAAAGGAGTACAGAAGGTATCTCTACAGCGCACAAAGGAGTACAGAAGGTATGTCTACAGCGCACAAAGGAGTACAGAAGGTATCTGTACAGCGCACAAAGGAGTACAGAAGGTATCTCTACAGCGCACAAAGGAGTACAGGAAATATCTCTAGAACGTACAAAGGAGTACACGAGGTATCTCTACAGCGTACAAAGGAGTACAGAAGGTATCTCTACAGCGTACAAAGGAGTACAGAAGGTATCTCTACAGCGCACAAAGGAGTACAGAAGGTATCTCTACAGCGTACAAAGGAGTACAGAAGGTATCTCTACAGCGCACAAAGGAGTACAGAAGGTATCTCTACAGCGCACAAAGGAGTACAGAAGGTATCTCTACAGCGCACAAAGGAGTTCAGAAGGTATCTCTACAGCGTACAAAGGAGTACAGAAGGTATCTCTACAGCGCACAAAGGAGTACAGAAGGTATCTCTACAGCGCACAAAGGAGTACAGAAGGTATCTCTACAGCGCACAAAGGAGTACAGGAAATATCTCTAGAACGTACAAAGGAGTACACAAGGTATCTCTACAGCGTACAAAGGAGTACAGAAGGTATCTCTACAGCGCACAAAGGAGTACAGAAGGTATCTCTACAGCGTACAAAGGAGTACAGAAGGTATCTCTACAGCGCACAAAGGAGTACAGAAGGTATCTCTACAGCGCACAAAGGAGTACAGAAGGTATCTCTACAGCGCACAAAGGAGTACAGGAAATATCTCTAGAACGTACAAAAGAGTACACGAGGTATCTCTACAGCGTACAAAAGAGTACAGAAGGTATCTCTACAGCGCACAAAGGAGTACAGAAGGTATCTCTGCAGCGTAAAAAGGAGTACAGAAGGTATCTCTACAGCGCACAAAGGAGTACAAAAGGTATCTCTACAGCGCACAAAGGAGTACAGAAGGTATCTCTACAGCGCACAAAGGAGTACAGGAAATATCTCTAGAACGTACAAAGGAGTACACGAGGTATCTCTACAGCGTACAAAGGAGTACAGAAGGTATCTCTACACGGCACTAAGGAGTACAGAAGGTATCTCTACAGCGCACAAAGGAGTACAGAAGGTATCTCTACAGTGCACAAAGGAGTACAGGAAATATCTCTAGAACGTACAAAGGAGTACACGAGGTATCTCCACAGCGTACAAAGGTGTACAGAAGGTATCTCTACAGCGCACAAAGGAGTACAGGAAATATCTCTAGAACGTACAAAGGAGTACAGAAGGTATCTCTACAGCGCACAAAGGAGTACAGAAGGTATCTCTACAGCGCACAAAGGAGTACAGAAGGTATCTCTACAGCGCACAAAGGAGTACAGAAGGTATCTCTACAGCGCACAAAGGAGTACAGGAAATATCTCTAGAACGTACAAAGGAGTACACGAGGTATCTCTACAGCGTACAAAAAAGTACAGAAGGTATCTCTACAGCGCACAAAGGAGTACAGAAGGTATCTCTACAGCGCACAAAGGAGTACAGGAAATATCTCTAAAACGTACACAGGAGTACACGAGGTATCTTTTCAGCGAACAAAGAAGTACAGAAGGTATCTCTACAGCGCACAAAGGAGTACAGAAGGTATCTCTACAGCGCACAAAGGAGTACAGGAAATATCTCTAGAACGTACAAAAGAGTACACGAGGTATCTCTACAGCGTACAAAAGAGTACAAAAGGTATCTCAACAGCGCACAAAGGAGTACAGAAGGTATCTCTGCAGTGTAAAAAGGAGTACAGAAGGTATCTCTACAGCGCACAAAGGAGTACAGAAGGTATCTCTACAGCGCACAAAGGAGTAAAGAAGGTATCTCTACAGCGCACAAAGGAGTACAGGAAATATCTCTAGAACGTACAAAGGAGTACACGAGGTATCTCTACAGCGTACAAAGGAGTACAGAAGGTATCTCTACACGGCACTAAGGAGTACAGAAGGTATCTCTACAGCGCACAAAGGAGTACAGAAGGTATCTCTACAGTGCACAAAGGAGTACAGGAAATATCTCTAGAACGTACAAAGGAGTACACGAGGTATCTCCACAGCGTACAAAGGTGTACAGAAGGTATCTCTACAGCGCACAAAGGAGTACAGGAAATATCTCTAGAACGTACAAAGGAGTACAGAAGGTATCTCTACAGCGCACAAAGGAGTACAGAAGGTATCTCTACAGCGCACAAAGGAGTACAGAAGGTATCTCTACAGCGCACAAAGGAGTACAGAAGGTATCTCTACAGCGCACAAAGGAGTACAGGAAATATCTCTAGAACGTACAAAGGAATACACGAGGTATCTCTACAGCGTACAAAAGAGTACAGAAGGTATCTCTACAGCGCACAACGGAGTACAGAAGGTATCTCTACAGCGCACAAAGGAGTACAGGAAATATCTCTAAAACGTACAAAGGAGTACACGAGGTATCTCTACAGCGCACAAAGAAGTACAGAAGGTATCTCTACAGCGCACAAAGGAGTACAGAAGGTATCTCTACAGCGCACAAAGGAGTACAGGAAATATCTCTAGAACGTACAAAGGAGTACACTAGGTATCTCTACAGCACACAAAGGAGTACAGAAGGTATCTCTACAGCGCACAAAAGAGTACAGAAGGTATCTCTACAGCGCAAAAAGGAGTACAGAAGGTATCTCTACAGCACACAAAGGAGTACAGAAGGTATCTCTACAGCGCACAAAGGAGTACAGAAGGTATCTCTACAGCGCACAAAGGAGTACAGAAGGTATCTCTACAGCGTACAAAGGAGTACACGAGGTATCTCTACAGCGCACAAAGGAGTACAGAAGATATCTCTACAGCGCACAAAGGAGTACAGAAGGTATATCTACAGCGCACAAAGGAGTACAGAAGGTATCTCTACAGCGCACAAAGGAGTACAGAAGGTATCTCTACAGCGCACAAAGGAGTACAGGAAATATCTCTAGAACGTACAAAGGAGTACACGAGGTATCTCTACAGCGTACAAAGGAGTACAGAAGGTCTCTCTACAGCGCACAAAGGAGTACAGAAGGTATCTCTACAGCGCACAAAGGAGTACAGAAGGTATCTCTACAGCGCACAAAGGAGTACAGGAAATATCTCTAGAACGTACAAAGGAGTACACGAGGTATCTCTACAGCGTACAAAGGAGTACAGAAGGTATCTCTACAGCGCACAAAGGAGTACACGAGGTAATTCTACAGCGTACAAAGGAGTACAGAAGGTATCTCTACAGCGCACAAAGAAGTACAGGAAATATCTCTAGAACGTACAAAGGAGTACAGAAGGTATCTCTACAGCGCACAAAGGAGTACAGAAGGTATCTCTACAGCGCACAAAGGAGTACAGAAGGTATCTCTACAGCGCACAAAGGAGTACAGAAGGTATCTCTACAGCGCACAAAGGAGTACAGAAGGTATCTCTACAGCGCACAAAGGAGTACAGGAAATATCTCTAGAACGTACAAAGGAGTACACGAGGTATCTCTACAGCGTACAAAGGAGTACAGAAGGTATCTCTACAGCGCACAAAGGAGTACACGAGGTATCTCTACAGCGTACAAAGGAGTACAGAAGGTATCTCTACAGCGTACAAAGGAGTACACGAGGTATCTCTACAGCGCACAAAGGAGTACAGGAAATATCTCTAGAACGTACAAAGGAGTACACGAGGTATCTCTACAGCGTACAAAGGAGTACAGAAGGTATCTCTACAGCGCACAAAGGAGTACAAAAGGTATCTCTACAGCGCACAAAGGAGTACAGAAGGTATCTCTACAGCGCACAAAGGAGTACAGGAAATATCTCTAGAACGTACAAAGGAGTACACGAGGTATCTCTACAGCGTACAAAGGAGTACAGAAGGTATCTCTACACGGCACTAAGGAGTACAGAAGGTATCTCTACAGCGCACAAAGGAGTACAGAAGGTATCTCTACAGTGCACAAAGGAGTACAGGAAATATCTCTAGAACGTACAAAGGAGTACACGAGGTATCTCCACAGCGTACAAAGGTGTACAGAAGGTATCTCTACAGCGCACAAAGGAGTACAGGAAATATCTCTAGAACGTACAAAGGAGTACAGAAGGTATCTCTACAGCGCACAAAGGAGTACAGAAGGTATCTCTACAGCGCACAAAGGAGTACAGAAGGTATCTCTACAGCGCACAAAGGAGTACAGAAGGTATCTCTACAGCGCACAAAGGAGTACAGGAAATATCTCTAGAACGTACAAAGGAGTACACGAGGTATCTCTACAGCGTACAAAAGAGTACAGAAGGTATCTCTACAGCGCACAAAGGAGTACAGAAGGTATCTCTACAGCGCACAAAGGAGTACAGGAAATATCTCTAAAACGTACAAAGGAGTACACGAGGTATCTTTTCAGCGCACAAAGAAGTACAGAAGGTATCTCTACAGCGCACAAAGGAGTACAGAAGGTATCTCTACAGCGCACAAAGGAGTACAGGAAATATCTCTAGAACGTACAAAAGAGTACACGAGGTATCTCTACAGCGTACAAAAGAGTACAAAAGGTATCTCTACAGCGCACAAAGGAGTACAGAAGGTATCTCTGCAGTGTAAAAAGGAGTACAGAAGGTATCTCTACAGCGCACAAAGGAGTACAGAAGGTATCTCTACAGCGCACAAAGGAGTAAAGAAGGTATCTCTACAGCGCACAAAGGAGTACAGGAAATATCTCTAGAACGTACAAAGGAGTACACGAGGTATCTCTACAGCGTACAAAGGAGTACAGAAGGTATCTCTACACGGCACTAAGGAGTACAGAAGGTATCTCTACAGCGCACAAAGGAGTACAGAAGGTATCTCTACAGTGCACAAAGGAGTACAGGAAATATCTCTAGAACGTACAAAGGAGTACACGAGGTATCTCCACAGCGTACAAAGGTGTACAGAAGGTATCTCTACAGCGCACAAAGGAGTACAGGAAATATCTCTAGAACGTACAAAGGAGTACAGAAGGTATCTCTACAGCGCACAAAGGAGTACAGAAGGTATCTCTACAGCGCACAAAGGAGTACAGAAGGTATCTCTACAGCGCACAAAGGAGTACAGAAGGTATCTCTACAGCGCACAAAGGAGTACAGGAAATATCTCTAGAACGTACAAAGGAATACACGAGGTATCTCTACAGCGTACAAAAGAGTACAGAAGGTATCTCTACAGCGCACAACGGAGTACAGAAGGTATCTCTACAGCGCACAAAGGAGTACAGGAAATATCTCTAAAACGTACAAAGGAGTACACGAGGTATCTCTACAGCGCACAAAGAAGTACAGAAGGTATCTCTACAGCGCACAAAGGAGTACAGAAGGTATCTCTACAGCGCACAAAGGAGTACAGGAAATATCTCTAGAACGTACAAAGGAGTACACTAGGTATCTCTACAGCACACAAAGGAGTACAGAAGGTATCTCTACAGCGCACAAAAGAGTACAGAAGGTATCTCTACAGCGCAAAAAGGAGTACAGAAGGTATCTCTACAGCACACAAAGGAGTACAGAAGGTATCTCTACAGCGCACAAAGGAGTACAGAAGGTATCTCTACAGCGCACAAAGGAGTACAGAAGGTATCTCTACAGCGTACAAAGGAGTACACGAGGTATCTCTACAGCGCACAAAGGAGTACAGAAGATATCTCTACAGCGCACAAAGGAGTACAGAAGGTATATCTACAGCGCACAAAGGAGTACAGAAGGTATCTCTACAGCGCACAAAGGAGTACAGAAGGTATCTCTACAGCGCACAAAGGAGTACAGGAAATATCTCTAGAACGTACAAAGGAGTACACGAGGTATCTCTACAGCGTACAAAGGAGTACAGAAGGTCTCTCTACAGCGCAAAAAGGAGTACAGAAGGTATCTCTACAGCGCACAAAGGAGTACAGAAGGTATCTCTACAGCGCACAAAGGAGTACAGGAAATATCTCTAGAACGTACAAAGGAGTACACGAGGTATCTCTACAGCGTACAAAGGAGTACAGAAGGTATCTCTACAGCGCACAAAGGAGTACACGAGGTAATTCTACAGCGTACAAAGGAGTACAGAAGGTATCTCTACAGCGCACAAAGAAGTACAGGAAATATCTCTAGAACGTACAAAGGAGTACAGAAGGTATCTCTACAGCGCACAAAGGAGTACAGAAGGTATCTCTACAGCGCACAAAGGAGTACAGAAGGTATCTCTACAGCGCACAAAGGAGTACAGAAGGTATCTCTACAGCGCACAAAGGAGTACAGAAGGTATCTCTACAGCGCACAAAGGAGTACAGGAAATATCTCTAGAACGTACAAAGGAGTACACGAGGTATCTCTACAGCGTACAAAGGAGTACAGAAGGTATCTCTACAGCGCACAAAGGAGTACACGAGGTATCTCTACAGCGTACAAAGGAGTACAGAAGGTATCTCTACAGCGTACGAAGGAGTACACGAGGTATCTCTACAGCGTACAAAAGAGTACAGAAGGTATCTCTACAGCGCACAAAGGAGTACAGAAGGTATCTCTACAGCGTATAAAGGAGTACAGAAAGTATCTCTACAGCGCACAAAGGAGTACAGAAGGTATCTCTACAGCGTACAAAGGAGTACAGAAGGTATCTCTACAGCGCACAAAGGAGTACAGGAAATATCTCTAGAACGTACAAAGGAGTACACGAGGTATCTCTACAGCGTACAAAGAAGTACAGAAGGTATCTCTACAGCGCACAAAGGAGTACAGAAGGTATCTCTACAGCGTACAAAGGAGTACAGAAGGTATCTCTACAGCGCACAAAGGAGTACAGAAGGTATCTCTACAGCGCACAAAGGAGTACAGAAGGTATCTCTACAGCGCACAAAGGAGTACAGAAGGTATCTCTACAGCGCACAAAGGAGTACAGGAAATATCTCTAGAACGTACAAAGGAGTACACGAGGTATCTCTACAGCGTACAAAGGAGTACAGAAGGTATCTCTACAGCGCACAAAGGAGTACAGAAGGTATCTCTACAGCGTACAAAGGAGTACAGAAGGTATCTCTTCAGCGCCATAAGGAGTACAGAAGGTATCTCTACAGCGCACAAAGGAGTACAGAAGGTATCTCTACAGCGCACAAAGGAGTACAGGAAATATCTCTAGAACGTACAAAGGAGTACACGAGGTATCTCTACAGCGTACAAAGGAGTACAGAAGGTATCTCTACAGCGCACAAAGGAGTACAGAAGGTATCTCTACAGCGCACAAAGGAGTACAGAAGGTATCTCTACAGCGCACAAAGGAGTACAGAAGGTATCTCTACAGCGCACAAAGGAGTACAGAAGGTATCTCTACAGCGCACAAAGGAGTACAGGAAATATCTCTAGAACGTACAAAGGAGTACACGAGGTATCTCTACAGCGTACAAAGGAGTACAGAAGGTATCTCTACAGCGCACAAAGGAGTACACGAGGTATCTCTACAGCGTACAAAGGAGTACAGAAGGTATCTCTACAGCGTACAAAGGAGTACACGAGGTATCTTTACAGCGCACAAAGGAGTACAGAAGGTATCTCTACAGCGCACAAAGGAGTACAGAAGGTATCTCTACAGCGCACAAAGGAGTACAGAAGGTATCTCTACAGCGCACAAAGGAGTACAGAAGGTATCTCTACAGCGCACAAAGGAGTACAGAAGGTATCTCTACAGCGCACAAAGGAGTACAGGAAATATCTCTAGAACGTACAAAGAAGTACACGAAGTATCTCTACAGCGTACAAAGGAGTACAGAAGGTATCTCTACAGCGCACAAAGGAGTACAGAAGGTATCTCTACAGCGCACAAAGGAGTACAGAAGGTATCTCTACAGCGTACAAAGGAGTACAGAAGGTATCTCTACAGCGCACAAAGGAGTACAGAAGGTATCTCTACAGCGCACAAAGGAGTACAGAAGGTATCTCTACAGCGCACAAAGGAGTACAGGAAATATCTCTAGAACGTACAAAGGAGTACACGAGGTATCTCTACAGCGTACAAAGGAGTACAGAAGGTATCTCTACAGCGCACAAAGGAGTACAGAAGGTATCTCTACAGCGTACAAAGGAGTACAGAAGGTATCTCTACAGCGCACAAAGGAGTACAGAAGGTATCTCTACAGCGCAAAAAAGGGTACAGAAGGTATCTCTACAGCGCACAAAGGAGTACAGAAGGTATCTCTACAGCGCACAAAGGAGTACAGGAAATATCTCTAGAACGTACAGAGGAGTACACGAGGTATCTCTACAGCGTACAAAGGAGTACAGAAGGTATCTCTACAGCGCACAAAGGAGTACAGAAGGTATCTCTACAGCGTACAAAGGAGTACAGAAGGTATCTCTACAGCGCACAAAGGAGTACAGAAGGTATCTCTACAGCGCACAAAGGAGTACAGAAGGTATCTCTACAGCGCACAAAGGAGTACAGGAAATATCTCTAGAACGTACAAAGGAGTACACGAGGTATCTCTACAGCGTACAAAGGAGTACAGAAGGTATCTCTACAGCGCACAAAGGAGTACAGAAGGTATCTCTACAGCGTACAAAGGAGTACAGAAGGTATCTCTACAGCGCACAAAGGAGTACAGAAGGTATCTCTACAGCGCACAAAGGAGTACAGAAGGTATCACTACAGCGCACAAAGGAGTACAGAAAATATCTCTAGAACGTACAAAGGAGTACACGAGTTATCTCTACAGCGTACAAAGGAGTACAGAAGGTATCTCCACAGCGCACAAAGGAGTACAGAAGGTATCTCTACAGCGCACAAAGGATTACAGAAGGTATCTCTACAGTCCACAAAGGAGTACAGGAAATATCTCTAGAACGTACAAAGGAGTACACGAGGTATCTCTACAGCGTACAAAGGAGTACAGAAGGTATCTCTACAGCGCACGAAGGAGTACAGGAAATATCTCTAGAACGTACAAAGGAGTACAGAAGGTATCTCTACAGCGCACAAAGGAGTACAGAAGGTATCTCTACAGCGCACAAAGGAGTAAAGAAGGTATCTCTACAGCGCACAAAGGAGTACAGAAGGTATCTCTGCAGCGCACAAAGGAGTACAGGAAATATCTCTAGAACGTACAAAGGAGTACACGAGGTATCTCTACAGCGCACAAAGGAGTACAGAAGGTATCTCTACAGCGCACAAAGGAGTACAGAAGGTATCTCTACAGCGCACAAAGGAGTACAGGAAATATCTCTAGAACGTACAAAGGAGTACACGAGGTATCTCTACAGCGCACAAAGAAGTACAGAAGGTATCTCTACAGCGCACAAAGGAGTACAGGAAATATCTCTAGAACGTACAAAGGAGTACACGAGGTATCTCTACAGCGTACAAAGAAGTACAGAAGGTATCTCTACAGCGCACAAAGGAGTACAGAAGGTATCTCTACAGCGCACAAAGGAGTACAGGAAATATCTCTAGAACGTACAAAGGAGTACACGAGGTATCTCTACAGCGTACAAAGGAGTACAGAAGGTATCTCTACAGCGCACAAAGGAGTACAGAAGGTATCTCTACAGCGCACAAAGGAGTACAGAAGGTATCTCTACAGCGCACAAAGGAGTACAGTAAATATCTCTAGAACGTACAAAGGAGTACACGAGGTATCTCTACATCGTACAAAGAAGTACAGAAGGTATTTCTACAGCGCACAAAGGAGTACAGAAGGTATCTCTACAGCGCACAAAGGAGTACAGAAGGTATCTCTACAGCGCACAAAGGAGTACAGAAGGTATCTCTACAGCGCACGAAGGAGTACAGAAGGTATCTCTACAGCGCACAAAGGAGTACAGGAAATATCTCTAGAACGTACAAAGGAGTACACGAGGTATCTCTACAGCGTACAAAGGAGTACACGAGGTATCTCTACAGCGCACAAAGGAGTACAGAAGGTATCTCTACAGCGCACAAAGGAGTATAGAAGGTATCTCCACAGCGCACAAAGGAGTACAGAAGGTATCTCTACAGCGCACAAAGGAGTACAGAAGGTATCTCTACAGCGCACAAAGGAGTACAGAAGGTATCTCTACAGCGCACAAAGGAGTACAGAAGGTATCTCTACAGCGCACCAAGGAGTACAGAAGGTATCTCTACAGCGCACAAAGGAGTACAGAAGGTATCTCTACAGCGCACAAAGGAGTACAGGAAATATCTCTAGAACGTACAAAGGAGTACACGAGGTATCTCTACAGCGTACAAAGGAGTACAGAAGGTATCTCTACAGCGCACAAAGGAGTACAGGAGGTATCTCTACAGCGTACAAAGGAGTACAGAAGGTATCTCTACAGCGTACAAAGGAGTACACGAGGTATCTCTACAGCGCACAAAGGAGTACAGAAGGTATCTCTACAGCGCACAAAGGAGTACAGAAGGTATCTCTACAGCGCACAAAGGAGTACAGAAGGTATCTCTACAGCGCACAAAGGAGTACAGGAAATATCTCTAGAACGTTCAAAGGAGTACACGAGGTATCTCTACAGCGCAAAAAGGAGTACAGAAGGTATCTCTACAGCGCACAAAGGAGTACAGAAGGTATCTCTACAGCGCACAAAGGAGTACAGGAAATATCTCTAGAACGTACAAAGGAGTACACGAGGTATCTCTACAGCGTACAAAGGAGTACAGAAGGTATCTCTACAGCGCACAAAGGAGTACAGAAGGTATCTCTACAGCGCACAAAGGAGTACAGAAGGTATCTCTACAGCGCACAAAGGAGTACAGGAAATATCTCTAGAACGTACAAAGGAGTACACGAGGTATCTCTACAGCGTACAAAGAAGTACAGAAGGTATCTCTACAGCGCACAAAGGAGTACAGAAGGTATCTCTACAGCGCACAAAGGAGTACAGAAGGTATCTCTACAGCGCACAAAAGAGTACAGAAGATACAGCGCACAAAGGAGTACAGAAGGTATCTCTACAGCGCACAAAGGAGTACAGGAAATATCTCTAGAACGTACAAAGGAGTACACGAGGTATCTCTACAGCGTACAAAGGAGTACAGAAGGTATCTCTACAGCGTACAAAGGAGTACACGAGGTATCTCTACAGCGCACAAAGGAGTACAGAAGGTATCTCTACAGCGCATAAAGGAGTACAAAAGGTATCTCTACAGCGCACAAAGGAGTACAGAAGGTATCTCTACAGCGCACAAAGGAGTACAGAAGGTATCTCTACAGCGCACAAAGGAGAACAGAAGGTATCTCTACAGCGTACAAAGGAGTACAGAAGGTATCTCTACAGCGTACAAAGGAGTACACGAGGTATCTCTACAGCGCACAAAGGAGTACAGAAGGTATCTCTACAGCGCACAAAGGGGTACAGAAGGTATCTCTACAGCGCACAAAGGAGTACAGAAGGTATCTCTACAGCTCACAAAGGAGTACAGGAAATATCTCTAAAACGTACAAAGGAGTACACGAGGTATCTCTACAGCGTACAATGGAGTACAAAAAGTATCTCTACAGCGTACAAAGGAGTACACGAGGTATCTCTACAGCGCACAAAGGAGTACAGAAGGTATCTCTACAGCGCACAAAGGAGTACAGAAGGTATCTCTACAGCGCACAAAGGAGTACAGAAGGTATCTCTACAGCGCACAAAGGAGTACAAAAGGCATCTCTACAGCGCACAAAGGAGTACAGAAGGTATCTCTACAGCGCACAAAGGAGTACAGAAGGTATCTCTACAGCGCACAAAGGAGTACAGAAGGTATCTCTACAGCGCACAAAGGAGTACAGAAGGTATCTCTACAGCGAACAAAGGAGTACAGGAAATATCTCTAGAACGTACAAAGGAGTACACGAGGTATCTCTACAGCGTACAAAGGAGTACAGAAGGTATCTCTACAGCGCACAAAGGAGTACACGAGGTATCTCTACAGCGTACAAAGGAGTACAGAAGGTATCTCTACAGCGTACAAAGGAGTACACGAGGTATCTCTACAGCGCACAAAGGAGTACAGAAGGTATCTCTACAGCGTACAAAGGAGTACAGAAGGTATCTCTACAGCGCACAAAGGAGTACAGAAGGTATGTCTACAGCGCACAAAGGAGTACAGAAGGTATCTCTACAGCGCACAAAGGAGTACAGGAAATATCTCTAGAACGTACAAAGGAGTACACGAGGTATCTCTACAGCGTACAAAGGAGTACAGAAGGTATCTCTACAGCGCACAAAGGAGTACAGAAGGTATCTCTACAGCGTACAAAGGAGTACAGAAGGTATCTCTACAGCGCACAAAGGAGTACAGAAGGTATCTCTACAGCGCACAAAGGAGTACAGAAGGTATCTCTA
Source organism: Morinoia aosen (assembly GCA_030386875.1). Classification (NCBI taxonomy): domain Eukaryota; kingdom Metazoa; phylum Arthropoda; class Malacostraca; order Amphipoda; family Talitridae; genus Morinoia; species Morinoia aosen. The sequence goes on along the minus strand of CM059576.1, from coordinate 56,700,438 downwards.
CAGCGCACAAAGGAGTACAGAAGGTATCTCTACAGCGCACAAAGGAGTACAGGAAATATCTCTAGAACCTACAAAGGAGTACACGAGGTATCTCTACAGCGTACAAAGGAGCACAGAAGGTATCTCTACAGCGCACAAAGGAGTACAGAAGGTATCTCTACAGCGCACAAAGGAGTACAGAAAATATCTCTAGAACGTACAAAGGAGTACACGAGGTATCTCTACAGCGTACAAAGGAGTACAGAAGGTATCTCTACAGCGCACAAAGGAGTACAGAAGGTATCTCTACAGCGTACAAAGGAGTACAGAAGGTATCTCTACAGCGCACAAAGGAGTACAGAAGGTATCTGTACAGCGCACAAAGGAGTACAGAAGGTATCTCTACAGCGCACAAAGGAGTACAGGAAATATCTCTAGAACGTACAAAGGAGTACACGAGGTATCTCTACAGCGTACAAAGGAGTACAGAAGGTATCTCTACAGCGCACAAAGGAGTACAGAAGGTATCTCTACAGCGCACAAAGGAGTACAGAAGGTATCTCTACAGCGCACAAAGGAGTACAGGAAATATCTCTAGAACGTACAAAGGAGTACACGAGGTATCTCTACAGCGTACAAAGGAGTACAGAAGGTATCTCTACAGCGCACAAAGGAGTACAGGAAATATCTCTAGAACGTACAAAGGAGTACAGAAGGTATCTCTACAGCGCACAAAGGAGTACAGAAGGTATCTCTACAGCGCACAAAGAAGTACAGAAGGTATCTCTACAGCGTACGAAGGAGTACAGAAGGTGTCTCTACAGCGCACAAAGGAGTACAGAAGGTATCTCTACAGCGCACAAAGGAGTACAGGAAATAGCTCTAGAACGTACAAAGGAGTACACGAGGTATCTCTACAGCGTACAAAGGAGTACAGAAGGTATCTCTACAGCGCACACAGGAGTACAGAAGGTATCTCTACAGCGCACAAAGAAGTACAGAAGGTATCTCTACAGCGTACAAAGGAGTACAGAAGGTATCTCTACAGCGTGCAAAGGAGTACAGAAGGTATCTCGACAGCGCACAAAGGAGTACAGGAAATATCTCTAGAACGTACAAAGGAGTACAGAAGGTATCTCTACAGCGCACAAAGGAGTACAGAAGGTATCTCTAGAGCGCACAAAGGAGTACAGAAGGTATCTCTACAGCGCACAAAGGAGTACAGAAGGTATCTCTACAGCGCACAAAGGAGTACAGGAAATATCTCTAGAACGTACAAAGGAGTACACGAGGTATCTCTACAGCGTACAAAGGGGTACAGAAGGTATCTCTACAGCGCACAAAGGAGTACAGAAGGTATCTCTACAGCGCACAAAGGAGTACAGGAAATATCTCTAGAACGTACAAAGGAGTACACGAGGTATCTCTACAGCGCACAAAGGAGTACAGAAGGTATCTCTACAGCGCACAATGGAGTACAGAAGGTATCTCTACAGCGCACAAAGGAGTACAGGAAATATCTCTAGAACGTACACAGGAGTACACGAGGTATCTCTACAGCGCACAAAGGAGTACAGAAGGTATCTCTACAGCGCACAAAGGAGTACAGGAAATATCTCTAGAACGTACAAAGGAGTACACGAGGTATCTCTACAGCGTACAAAGGAGTACAGAAGGTATCTCTACAGCGCACGAAGGAGTACAGGAAATATCTCTAGAACGTACAAAGGAGTACAGAAGGTATCTCTACAGCGCACAAAGGAGTACAGAAGGTATCTCTACAGCGCACAAAGGAGTAAAGAAGGTATCTCTACAGCGCACAAAGGAGTACAGAAGGTATCTCTGCAGCGCACAAAGGAGTACAGGAAATATCTCTAGAACGTACAAAGGAGTACACGAGGTATCTCTACAGCGCACAAAGGAGTACAGAAGGTATCTCTACAGCGCACAAAGGAGTACAGAAGGTATCTCTACAGCACACAAAGGAGTACAGGAAATATCTCTAGAACGTACAAAGGAGTACACGAGGTATCTCTACAGCGCACAAAGAAGTACAGAAGGTATCTCTACAGCGCACAAAGGAGTACAGAAGGTATCTCTACAGCGCACAAAGGAGTACAGAAGGTATCTCTACAGCGCACAAAGGAGTACAGAAGGTATCTCTACAGCGCACAAAGGAGTACAGAAGGTATCTCTACAGCGCACAAAGGAGTACAGAAGGTATCTCTACAGCGTACAATGGAGTACACGAGGTATCTCTACAGCGCACAAAGGAGTACAGAAGGTATCTCTACAGCGCACAAAGAAGTACAGAAGGTATCTCTACAGCGCACAAAGGAGTACAGAAGGTATCTCTACAGCGCACAAAGGAGTACAGTAAATATCTCTAGAACGTACAAAGGAGTACACGAGGTATCTCTACATCGTACAAAGAAGTACAGAAGGTATTTCTACAGCGCACAAAGGAGTACAGAAGGTATCTCTACAGCGCACAAAGGAGTACAGAAGGTATCTCTACAGCGCACAAAGGAGTACAGAAGGTATCTCTACAGCGCACGAAGGAGTACAGAAGGTATCTCTACAGCGCACAAAGGAGTACAGGAAATATCTCTAGAACGTACAAAGGAGTACACGAGGTATCTCTACAGCGTACAAAGGAGTACACGAGGTATCTCTACAGCGCACAAAGGAGTACAGAAGGTATCTCTACAGCGCACGAAGGAGTACAGAAGGTATCTCTACAGCGCACAAAGGAGTACAGGAAATATCTCTAGAACGTACAAAGGAGTACACGAGGTATCTCTACAGCGTACAAAGGAGTACACGAGGTATCTCTACAGCGCACAAAGGAGTACAGAAGGTATCTCTACAGCGCACAAAGGAGTACAGAAGGTATCTCTACAGCGCACGAAGGAGTACAGAAGGTATCTCTACAGCGCACAAAGGAGTACAGGAAATATCTCTAGAACGTACAAAGGAGTACACGAGGTATCTCTACAGCGTACAAAGGAGTACACGAGGTATCTCTACAGCGCACAAAGGAGTACAGAAGGTATCTCTACAGCGCACAAAGGAGTATAGAAGGTATCTCCACAGCGCACAAAGGAGTACAGAAGGTATCTCTACAGCGCACAAAGGAGTACAGAAGGTATCTCTACAGCGCACAAAGGAGTACAGAAGGTATCTCTACAGCGCACAAAGGAGTACAGAAGGTATCTCTACAGCGCACCAAGGAGTACAGAAGGTATCTCTACAGCGCACAAAGGAGTACAGAAGGTATCTCTACAGCGCACAAAGGAGTACAGGAAATATCTCTAGAACGTACAAAGGAGTACACGAGGTATCTCTACAGCGTACAAAGGAGTACAGAAGGTATCTCTACAGCGCACAAAGGAGTACAGGAGGTATCTCTACAGCGTACAAAGGAGTACAGAAGGTATCTCTACAGCGTACAAAGGAGTACACGAGGTATCTCTACAGCGCACAAAGGAGTACAGAAGGTATCTCTACAGCGCACAAAGGAGTACAGAAGGTATCTCTACAGCGCACAAAGGAGTACAGAAGGTATCTCTACAGCGCACAAAGGAGTACAGGAAATATCTCTAGAACGTACAAAGGAGTACACGAGGTATCTCTACAGCGCAAAAAGGAGTACAGAAGGTATCTCTACAGCGCACAAAGGAGTACAGAAGGTATCTCTACAGCGCACAAAGGAGTACAGGAAATATCTCTAGAACGTACAAAGGAGTACACGAGGTATCTCTACAGCGTACAAAGGAGTACAGAAGGTATCTCTACAGCGCACAAAGGAGTACAGAAGGTATCTCTACAGCGCACAAAGGAGTACAGAAGGTATCTCTACAGCGCACAAAGGAGTACAGGAAATATCTCTAGAACGTACAAAGGAGTACACGAGGTATCTCTACAGCGTACAAAGAAGTACAGAAGGTATCTCTACAGCGCACAAAGGAGTACAGAAGGTATCTCTACAGCGCACAAAGGAGTACAGAAGGTATCTCTACAGCGCACAAAAGAGTACAGAAGATACAGCGCACAAAGGAGTACAGAAGGTATCTCTACAGCGCACAAAGGAGTACAGGAAATATCTCTAGAACGTACAAAGGAGTACACGAGGTATCTCTACAGCGTACAAAGGAGTACAGAAGGTATCTCTACAGCGTACAAAGGAGTACACGAGGTATCTCTACAGCGCACAAAGGAGTACAGAAGGTATCTCTACAGCGCATAAAGGAGTACAAAAGGTATCTCTACAGCGCACAAAGGAGTACAGAAGGTATCTCTACAGCGCACAAAGGAGTACAGAAGGTATCTCTACAGCGCACAAAGGAGAACAGAAGGTATCTCTACAGCGCACAAAGGAGTACAGAAGGTATCTCTACAGCGTACAAAGGAGTACACGAGGTATCTCTACAGCGCACAAAGGAGTACAGAAGGTATCTCTACAGCGCACAAAGGGGTACAGAAGGTATCTCTACAGCGCACAAAGGAGTACAGAAGGTATCTCTACAGCTCACAAAGGAGTACAGGAAATATCTCTAAAACGTACAAAGGAGTACACGAGGTATCTCTACAGCGTACAATGGAGTACAAAAAGTATCTCTACAGCGTACAAAGGAGTACACGAGGTATCTCTACAGCGCACAAAGGAGTACAGAAGGTATCTCTACAGCGCACAAAGGAGTACAGAAGGTATCTCTACAGCGCACAAAGGAGTACAGAAGGTATCTCTACAGCGCACAAAGGAGTACAAAAGGCATCTCTACAGCGCACAAAGGAGTACAGAAGGTATCTCTACAGCGCACAAAGGAGTACAGAAGGTATCTCTACAGCGCACAAAGGAGTACAGAAGGTATCTCTACAGCGCACAAAGGAGTACAGAAGGTATCTCTACAGCGCACAAAGGAGTACAGGAAATATCTCTAGAACGTACAAAGGAGTACACGAGGTATCTCTACAGCGTACAAAGGAGTACAGAAGGTATCTCTACAGCGCACAAAGGAGTACACGAGGTATCTCTACAGCGTACAAAGGAGTACAGAAGGTATCTCTACAGCGTACAAAGGAGTACACGAGGTATCTCTACAGCGCACAAAGGAGTACAGAAGGTATCTCTACAGCGTACAAAGGAGTACAGAAGGTATCTCTACAGCGCACAAAGGAGTACAGAAGGTATGTCTACAGCGCACAAAGGAGTACAGAAGGTATCTCTACAGCGCACAAAGGAGTACAGGAAATATCTCTAGAACGTACATAGGAGTACACGAGGTATCTCTACAGCGTACAAAGGAGTACAGAAGGTATCTCTACAGCGCACAAAGGAGTACAGAAGGTATCTCTACAGCGTACAAAGGAGTACAGAAGGTATCTCTACAGCGCACAAAGGAGTACAGAAGGTATCTCTACAGCGCACAAAGGAGTACAGAAGGTATCTCTACAGCGCACAAAGGAGTACAGAAGGTATCTCTACAGCGCACAAAGGAGTACAGGAAATATCTCTAGAACCTACAAAGGAGTACACGAGGTATCTCTACAGCGTACAAAGGAGCACAGAAGGTATCTCTACAGCGCACAAAGGAGTACAGAAGGTATCTCTACAGCGCACAAAGGAGTACAGAAAATATCTCTAGAACGTACAAAGGAGTACACGAGGTATCTCTACAGCGTACAAAGGAGTACAGAAGGTATCTCTACAGCGCACAAAGGAGTACAGAAGGTATCTCTACAGCGTACAAAGGAGTACAGAAGGTATCTCTACAGCGCACAAAGGAGTACAGAAGGTATCTGTACAGCGCACAAAGGAGTACAGAAGGTATCTCTACAGCGCACAAAGGAGTACAGGAAATATCTCTAGAACGTACAAAGGAGTACACGAGGTATCTCTACAGCGTACAAAGGAGTACAGAAGGTATCTCTACAGCGCACAAAGGAGTACAGAAGGTATCTCTACAGCGCACAAAGGAGTACAGAAGGTATCTCTACAGCGCACAAAGGAGTACAGGAAATATCTCTAGAACGTACAAAGGAGTACACGAGGTATCTCTACAGCGTACAAAGGAGTACAGAAGGTATCTCTACAGCGCACAAAGGAGTACAGGAAATATCTCTAGAACGTACAAAGGAGTACAGAAGGTATCTCTACAGCGCACAAAGGAGTACAGAAGGTATCTCTACAGCGCACAAAGAAGTACAGAAGGTATCTCTACAGCGTACGAAGGAGTACAGAAGGTGTCTCTACAGCGCACAAAGGAGTACAGAAGGTATCTCTACAGCGCACAAAGGAGTACAGGAAATAGCTCTAGAACGTACAAAGGAGTACACGAGGTATCTCTACAGCGTACAAAGGAGTACAGAAGGTATCTCTACAGCGCACACAGGAGTACAGAAGGTATCTCTACAGCGCACAAAGAAGTACAGAAGGTATCTCTACAGCGTACAAAGGAGTACAGAAGGTATCTCTACAGCGTGCAAAGGAGTACAGAAGGTATCTCGACAGCGCACAAAGGAGTACAGGAAATATCTCTAGAACGTACAAAGGAGTACAGAAGGTATCTCTACAGCGCACAAAGGAGTACAGAAGGTATCTCTAGAGCGCACAAAGGAGTACAGAAGGTATCTCTACAGCGCACAAAGGAGTACAGAAGGTATCTCTACAGCGCACAAAGGAGTACAGGAAATATCTCTAGAACGTACAAAGGAGTACACGAGGTATCTCTACAGCGTACAAAGGGGTACAGAAGGTATCTCTACAGCGCACAAAGGAGTACAGAAGGTATCTCTACAGCGCACAAAGGAGTACAGGAAATATCTCTAGAACGTACAAAGGAGTACACGAGGTATCTCTACAGCGCACAAAGGAGTACAGAAGGTATCTCTACAGCGCACAATGGAGTACAGAAGGTATCTCTACAGCGCACAAAGGAGTACAGGAAATATCTCTAGAACGTACACAGGAGTACACGAGGTATCTCTACAGCGCACAAAGGAGTACAGAAGGTATCTCTACAGCGCACAAAGGAGTACAGGAAATATCTCTAGAACGTACAAAAGAGTACACGAGGTATCTCTACAGCGTACAAAGGAGTACAGAAGGTATCACTACAGCGCACAAAGGAGTACAGAAGGTATCTCTACAGCGTACAAAGGAGTACAGAAGGTATCTCTACAGCGCACAAAGGAGTACAGAAGGTATCTTTACAGCGCACAAAGGAGTACAGAAGGTATCTCTACAGCGCACAAAGGAGTACAGAAGGTATCTCTACAGCGCACAAAGGAGTACAGGAAATATCTCTAGAACGTACAAAGGAGTACACGAGGTATCTCTACAGCGTACAAAGGAGTACAGAAGGTATCTCTACAGCGCACAAATCAGTACACGAGGTATCTCTACAGCGTACAAAGGAGTACAGAAGGTATCTCTACAGCGTACAAAGGAGTACACGAGGTATCTTTACAGCGCACAAAGGAGTACAGAAGGTATCTCTACAGCGCACAAAGGAGTACAGAAGGTATCTCTACAGAGCACAAAGGAGTACAGAAGGTATCTCTACAGCGCACAAAGGAGTACAGAAGGTATCTCTACAGCGCACAAAGGAGTACAGAAGGTATCTCTACAGCGCACAAAGGAGTACAGAAGGTATCTCTACAGCGTACAAAGGAGTACACGAGGTATCTCTACAGCGCACAAAGGAGTACAGAAGGTATCTCTACAGCACACAAAGGAGTACAGAAGGTATCTCTACAGCGCACAAATGAGTACAGAAGGTATCTCTACAGCGCACAAAGGAGTACAGGAAATATCTCTAGAACGTACAAAAGAGTACACGAGGTATCTCTACAGCGTACAAAGGAGTACAGAAGGTATCTCTACAGCGCACAAAGGAGTACAGAAGGTATCTCTACAGCGCACAAAGGAGTACAGAAGGTATCTCTACAGCGCACAAAGGAGTACAGGAAATATCTCTAGAACGTACAAAGGAGTACACGAGGTATCTTTACAGCGCACAAAGGAGTACAGGAAATATCTCTAGAACGTACAAAGGAGTACACGAGGTATCTCTACAGCGTACAAAGGAGTACAGAAGGTATCTCTACAGCGCACAAAGGAGTATAGAAGGTATCTCTACAGCGCACAAAGGAGTACAGAAGGTATCTCTACAGCGCACAAAGGAGTACAGAAGGTATCTCTACAGCGCACAAAGGAGTACGAGAAATATCTCTAGAACGTACAAAAGAGTACACGAGGTATCTCTACAGCGTACAAAGGAGTACAGAAGGTATCTCTACAGCGCACAAAGGAGTACACGAGGTATCTCTACAGCGTACAAAGGAGTACAGAAGGTATCTCTACAGCGTACAAAGGAGTACACGAGGTATCTCTACAGCGCACAAAGGAGTACAGAAAGTATCTCTACAGCGCACAAAGGAGTACAGAAGGTATCTCTACAGCGCACAAAGGAGTACAGAAGGTATCTCTACAGCGCACAAAGGAGTACAGAAGGTATCTCTACAGCGCACAAAGGAGTACAGAAGGTATCTCTACAGCGCACAAAGGAGTACAGGAAATATCTCTAGAACGTACAAAGGAGTACACGAGGTATCTCTACAGCGTACGAAGGAGTACAGAAGGTATCTCTACAGCGCACAAAGGAGTACAGAAGGTATCTCTACAGCGTACAAAGGAGTACAGAAGGTATCTCTACAGCGCACAAAGGAGTACAGAAGGTATCTCTACAGCGCACAAAGGAGAACAGAAGGTATCTCTACAGCGCACAAAGGAGTACAGGAAATATCTCTAGAACGTACAAAGAAGTACACGAGGTATCTCTACAGCGTACAAAGGAGTACAGAAGGTATCTCTACAGCGTACAAAGGAATACAGAAGGTATCTCTACAGCGCACAAAGGAGTACAGAAGGTATCTCTACAGCGTACAAAGGAGTACAGAAGGTATCTCTACAGCGCACAAAGGAGTACAGAAGGTATCTCTACAGCGCACAAAGGAGTACAGAAGGTATCTCTACAGCGCACAAAGGAGTACAGGAAATATCTCTAGAACGTACAATGGAGTACACGATTTATCTCTACAGCGTACAAAGGAGTAAAGAAGGTATCTCTACAGCGTACAAAGGAGTACAGAAGGTATCTCTACAGCGCACAAAGGAGTACAGAAGGTATCTCTACAGCGTACAAAGGAGTACAGAAGGTATCTCTACAGCGCACAAAGGAGTACAGAAGGTATCTCTACAGCTCACAAAGGAGTACAGAAGGTATCTCTACAGCGCACAAAGGAGTACAGGAAATATCTCTAGAACGTACAAAGGAGTACACGAGGTATCTCTACAGCGTACAAAGGAGTACAGAAGGTATCTCTACAGCGCACAAAGGAGTACAGAAGGTATCTCTACAGCGCACAAAGGAGTACAGAAGGTATCTCTACAGCGTACAAAGGAGTACAGAAGGTATCTCTTCAGCGCCATAAGGAGTACAGAAGGTATCTCTACAGCGCACAAAGGAGTACAGAAGGTATCTCTACAGCGCACAAAGGAGTACAGGAAATATCTCTAGAACGTACAAAGGAGTACACGAGGTATCTCTACAGCGTACAAAGGAGTACAGAAGGTATCTCTACAGCGCACAAAGGAGTACAGAAGGTATCTCTACAGCGCACAAAGGAGTACAGAAGGTATCTCTACAGCGCACAAAGGAGTACAGAAGGTATCTCTACAGCGCACAAAGGAGTACAGAAGGTATCTCTACAGCGCACAAAGGAGTACAGGAAATATCTCTAGAACGTACAAAGGAGTACACGAGGTATCTCTACAGCGTACAAAGGAGTACAGAAGGTATCTCTACAGCGCACAAAGGAGTACACGAGGTATCTCTACAGCGTACAAAGAAGTACAGAAGGTATCTCTACAGCGTACAAAGGAGTACACGAGGTATCTTTACAGCGCACAAAGGAGTACAGAAGGTATCTCTACAGCGCACAAAGGAGTACAGAAGGTATCTCTACAGCGCACAAAGGAGTACAGAAGGTATCTCTACAGCGCACAAAGGAGTACAGAAGGTATCTCTACAGCGCACAAAGGAGTACAGGAAATATCTCTAGAACGTACAAAGGAGTACACGAGGTATCTCTACAGCGTACAAAGGAGTACAGAAGGTATCTCTACAGCGCACAAAGGAGTACAGAAGGTATCTCTACAGCGCACAAAGGAGTACAGAAGGTATCTCTACAGCGTACAAAGGAGTACAGAAGGTATCTCTACAGCGCACAAAGGAGTACAGAAGGTATCTCTACAGCGCACAAAGGAGTACAGAAGGTATCTCTACAGCGCACAAAGGAGTACAGGAAATATCTCTAGAACGTACAAAGGAGTACACGAGGTATCTCTACAGCGTACAAAGGAGTACAGAAGGTATCTCTACAGCGCACAAAGGAGTACAGAAGGTATCTCTACAGCGTACAAAGGAGTACAGAAGGTATCTCTACAGCGCACAAAGGAGTACAGAAGGTATCTCTACAGCGCAAAAAAGGGTACAGAAGGTATCTCTACAGCGCACAAAGGAGTACAGAAGGTATCTCTACAGCGCACAAAGGAGTACAGGAAATATCTCTAGAACGTACAGAGGAGTACACGAGGGATCTCTACAGCGTACAAAGGAGTACAGAAGGTATCTCTACAGCGCACAAAGGAGTACAGAAGGTATCTCTACAGCGTACAAAGGAGTACAGAAGGTATCTCTACAGCGCACAAAGGAGTACAGAAGGTATCTCTACAGCGCACAAAGGAGTACAGAAGGTATCTCTACAGCGCACAAAGGAGTACAGGAAATATCTCTAGAACGTACAAAGGAGTACACGAGGTATCTCTACAGCGTACAAAGGAGTACAGAAGGTATCTCTACAGCGCACAAAGAAGTACAGAAGGTATCTCTACAGCGTACAAAGGAGTACAGAAGGTATCTCTACAGCGCACAAAGGAGTACAGAAGGTATCTCTACAGCGCACAAAGGAGTACAGAAGGTATCTCTACAGCGCACAAAGGAGTACAGAAAATATCTCTAGAACGTACAAAGGAGTACACGAGGTATCTCTACAGCGTACAAAGGAGTACAGAAGGTATCTCCACAGCGCACAAAGGAGTACAGAAGGTATCTCTACAGCGCACAAAGGATTACAGAAGGTATCTCTACAGTGCACAAAGGAGTACAGGAAATATCTCTAGAACGTACAAAGGAGTACACGAGGTATCTCTACAGCGTACAAAGGAGTACAGAAGGTATCTCTACAGCGCACGAAGGAGTACAGGAAATATCTCTAGAACGTACAAAGGAGTACAGAAGGTATCTCTACAGCGCACAAAGGAGTACAGAAGGTATCTCTACAGCGCACAAAGGAGTAAAGAAGGTATCTCTACAGCGCACAAAGGAGTACAGAAGGTATCTCTGCAGCGCACAAAGGAGTACAGGAAATATCTCTAGAACGTACAAAGGAGTACACGAGGTATCTCTACAGCGCACAAAGGAGTACAGAAGGTATCTCTACAGCGCACAAAGGAGTACAGAAGGTATCTCTACAGCGCACAAAGGAGTACAGGAAATATCTCTAGAACGTACAAAGGAGTACACGAGGTATCTCTACAGCGCACAAAGAAGTACAGAAGGTATCTCTACAGCGCACAAAGGAGTACAGAAGGTATCTCTACAGCGCACAAAGGAGTACAGAAGGTATCTCTACAGCGCACAAAGGAGTACAGAAGGTATCTCTACAGCGCACAAAGGAGTACAGAAGGTATCTCTACAGCGCACAAAGGAGTACAGAAGGTATCTCTACAGCGTACAATGGAGTACACGAGGTATCTCTACAGCGCACAAAGGAGTACAGAAGGTATCTCTACAGCGCAAAAAGAAGTACAGAAGGTATCTCTACAGCGCACAAAGGAGTACAGAAGGTATCTCTACAGCGCACAAAGGAGTACAGTAAATATCTCTAGAACGTACAAAGGAGTACACGAGGTATCTCTACATCGTACAAAGAAGTACAGAAGGTATTTCTACAGCGCACAAAGGAGTACAGAAGGTATCTCTACAGCGCACAAAGGAGTACAGAAGGTATCTCTACAGCGCACAAAGGAGTACAGAAGGTATCTCTACAGCGCACGAAGGAGTACAGAAGGTATCTCTACAGCGCACAAAGAAGTACAGGAAATATCTCTAGAACGTACAAAGGAGTACACGAGGTATCTCTACAGCGTACAAAGGAGTACACGAGGTATCTCTACAGCGCACAAAGGAGTACAGAAGGTATCTCTACAGCGCACAAAGGAGTATAGAAGGTATCTCCACAGCGCACAAAGGAGTACAGAAGGTATCTCTACAGCGCACAAAGGAGTACAGAAGGTATCTCTACAGCGCACAAAGGAGTACAGAAGGTATCTCTACAGCGCACAAAGGAGTACAGAAGGTATCTCTACAGCGCACAAAGGAGTACAGAAGGTATCTCTACAGCGCACAAAGGAGTACAGAAGGTATCTCTACAGCGCACAAAGGAGTACAGAAAATATCTCTAGAACGTACAAAGGAGTACACGAGGTATCTCTACAGCGTACAAAGGAGTACAGAAGGTATCTCTACAGCGCACAAAGGAGTACAGGAGGTATCTCTACAGCGTACAAAGGAGTACAGAAGGTATCTCTACAGCGTACAAAGGAGTACACGAGGTATCTCTACAGCGCACAAAGGAGTACAGAAGGTATCTCTACAGCGCACAAAGGAGTACAGAAGGTATCTCTACAGCGCACAAAGGAGTACAGAAGGTATCTCTACAGCGCACAAAGGAGTACAGGAAATATCTCTAGAACGTACAAAGGAGTACACGAGGTATCCCTACAGCGCAAAAAGGAGTACAGAAGGTATCTCTACAGCGCACAAAGGAGTACAGAAGGTATCTCTACAGCGCACAAAGGAGTACAGGAAATATCTCTAGAACGTACAAAGGAGTACACGAGGTATCTCTACAGCGTACAAAGGAGTACAGAAGGTATCTCTACAGCGCACAAAGGAGTACAGAAGGTATCTCTACAGCGCACAAAGGAGTACAGAAGGTATCTCTACAGCGCACAAAGGAGTACAGGAAATATCTCTAGAACGTACAAAGGAGTACACGAGGTATCTCTACAGCGTACAAAGAAGTACAGAAGGTATCTCTACAGCGCACAAAGGAGTACAGAAGGTATCTCTACAGCGCACAAAGGAGTACAGAAGGTATCTCTACAGCGCACAAAAGAGTACAGAAGATACAGCGCACAAAGGAGTACAGAAGGTATCTCTACAGCGCACAAAGGAGTACAGGAAATATCTCTAGAACGTACAAAGGAGTACACGAGGTATCTCTACAGCGTACAAAGGAGTACAGAAGGTATCTCTACAGCGTACAAAGGAGTACACGAGGTATCTCTACAGCGCACAAAGGAGTACAGAAGGTATCTCTACAGCGCATAAAGGAGTACAAAAGGTATCTCTACAGCGCACAAAGGAGTACAGAAGGTATCTCTACAGCGCACAAAGGAGTACAGAAGGTATCTCTACAGCGCACAAAGGAGTACAGAAGGTATCTCTACAGCGCACAAAGGAGTACAGAAGGTATCTCTACAGCGCACAAAGGAGTACACGAGGTATCTCTACAGCGCACAAAGGAGTACAGAAGGTATCTCTACAGCGCACAAAGGGGTACAGAAGGTATCTCTACAGCGCACAAAGGAGTACAGAAGGTATCTCTACAGCTCACAAAGGAGTACAGGAAATATCTCTAAAACGTACAAAGGAGTACACGAGGTATCTCTACAGCGTACAATGGAGTACAGAAAGTATCTCTACAGCGTACAAAGGAGTACACGAGGTATCTCTACAGCGCACAAAGGAGTACAGAAGGTATCTCTACAGCGCACAAAGGAGTACAGAAGGTATCTCTACAGCGCACAAAGGAGTACAGAAGGTATCTCTACAGCGCACAAAGGAGTACAAAAGGCATCTCTACAGCGCACAAAGGAGTACAGAAGGTATCTCTACAGCGCACAAAGGAGTACAGAAGGTATCTCTACAGCGCACAAAGGAGTACAGAAGGTATCTCTACAGCGCACAAAGGAGTACAGAAGGTATCTCTACAGCGCACAAAGGAGTACAGGAAATATCTCTAGAACGTACAAAGGAGTACACGAGGTATCTCTACAGCGTACAAAGGAGTACAGAAGGTATCTCTACAGCGCACAAAGGAGTACACGAGGTATCTCTACAGCGTACAAAGGAGTACAGAAGGTATCTCTACAGCGTACAAAGGAGTACACGAGGTATCTCTACAGCGCACAAAGGAGTACAGAAGGTATCTCTACAGCGTACAAAGGAGTACAGAAGGTATCTCTACAGCGCACAAAGGAGTACAGAAGGTATGTCTACAGCGCACAAAGGAGTACAGAAGGTATCTCTACAGCGCACAAAGGAGTACAGGAAATATCTCTAGAACGTACAAAGGAGTACACGAGGTATCTCTACAGCGTACAAAGGAGTACAGAAGGTATCTCTACAGCGCACAAAGGAGTACAGAAGGTATCTCTACAGCGTACAAAGGAGTACAGAAGGTATCTCTACAGCGCACAAAGGAGTACAGAAGGTATCTCTACAGCGCACAAAGGAGTACAGAAGGTATCTCTACAGCGCACAAAGGAGTACAGAAGGTATCTCTACAGCGCACAAAGGAGTACAGGAAATATCTCTAGAACCTACAAAGGAGTACACGAGGTATCTCTACAGCGTACAAAGGAGCACAGAAGGTATCTCTACAGCGCACAAAGGAGTACAGAAGGTATCTCTACAGCGCACAAAGGAGTACAGAAAATATCTCTAGAACGTACAAAGGAGTACACGAGGTATCTCTACAGCGTACAAAGGAGTACAGAAGGTATCTCTACAGCGCACAAAGGAGTACAGAAGGTATCTCTACAGCGTACAAAGGAGTACAGAAGGTATCTCTACAGCGCACAAAGGAGTACAGAAGGTATCTGTACAGCGCACAAAGGAGTACAGAAGGTATCTCTACAGCGCACAAAGGAGTACAGGAAATATCTCTAGAACGTACAAAGGAGTACACGAGGTATCTCTACAGCGTACAAAGGAGTACAGAAGGTATCTCTACAGCGCACAAAGGAGTACAGAAGGTATCTCTACAGCGCACAAAGGAGTACAGAAGGTATCTCTACAGCGCACAAAGGAGTACAGGAAATATCTCTAGAACGTACAAAGGAGTACACGAGGTATCTCTACAGCGTACAAAGGAGTACAGAAGGTATCTCTACAGCGCACAAAGGAGTACAGGAAATATCTCTAGAACGTACAAAGGAGTACAGAAGGTATCTCTACAGCGCACAAAGGAGTACAGAAGGTATCTCTACAGCGCACAAAGAAGTACAGAAGGTATCTCTACAGCGTACAAAGGAGTACAGAAGGTATCTCTACAGCGCACAAAGGAGTACAGAAGGTATCTCTACAGCGCACAAAGGAGTACAGGAAATAGCTCTAGAACGTACAAAGGAGTACACGAGGTATCTCTACAGCGTACAAAGGAGTACAGAAGGTATCTCTACAGCGCACAAAGGAGTACAGAAGGTATCTCTACAGCGCACAAAGAAGTACAGAAGGTATCTCTACAGCGTACAAAGGAGTACAGAAGGTATCTCTACAGCGTGCAAAGGAGTACAGAAGGTATCTCGACAGCGCACAAAGGAGTACAGGAAATATCTCTAGAACGTACAAAGGAGTACAGAAGGTATCTCTACAGCGCACAAAGGAGTACAGAAGGTATCTCTAAAGCGCACAAAGGAGTACAAAAGGTATCTCTACAGCGCACAAAGGAGTACAGAAGGTATCTCTACAGCGCACAAAGGAGTACAGGAAATATCTCTAGAACGTACAAAGGAGTACACGAGGTATCTCTACAGCGTACAAAGGGGTACAGAAGGTATCTCTACAGCGCACAAAGGAGTACAGAAGGTATCTCTACAGCGCACAAAGGAGTACAGGAAATATCTCTAGAACGTACAAAGGAGTACACGAGGTATCTCTACAGCGCACAAAGGAGTACAGAAGGTATCTCTACAGCGCACAATGGAGTACAGAAGGTATCTCTACAGCGCACAAAGGAGTACAGGAAATATCTCTAGAACGTACAAAGGAGTACACGAGGTATCTCTACAGCGCACAAAGGAGTACAGAAGGTATCTCTACAGCGCACAAAGGAGTACAGGAAATATCTCTAGAACGCACAAAAGAGTACACGAGGTATCTCTACAGCGTACAAAGGAGTACAGAAGGTATCTCTACAGCGCACAAAGGAGTACAGAAGGTATCTCTACAGCGTACAAAGGAGTACAGAAGGTATCTCTACAGCGCACAAAGGAGTACAGAAGGTATCTTTACAGCGCACAAAGGAGTACAGAAGGTATCTCTACAGCGCACAAAGGAGTACAGAAGGTATCTCTACAGCGCACAAAGGAGTACAGGAAATATCTCTAGAACGTACAAAGGAGTACACGAGGTATCTCTACAGCGTACAAAGGAGTACAGAAGGTATCTCTACAGCGCACAAATCAGTACACGAGGTATCTCTACAGCGTACAAAGGAGTACAGAAGGTATCTCTACAGCGTACAAAGGAGTACACGAGGTATCTTTACAGCGCACAAAGGAGTACAGAAGGTATCTCTACAGCGCACAAAGGAGTACAGAAGGTATCTCTACAGAGCACAAAGGAGTACAGAAGGTATCTCTACAGCGCACAAAGGAGTACAGAAGGTATCTCTACAGCGCACAAAGGAGTACAGAAGGTATCTCTACAGCTCACAAAGGAGTACAGAAGGTATCTCTACAGCGTACAAAGGAGTACACGAGGTATCTCTACAGCGCACAAAGGAGTACAGAAGGTATCTCTACAGCACACAAAGGAGTACAGAAGGTATCTCTACAGCGCACAAATGAGTACAGAAGGTATCTCTACAGCGCACAAAGGAGTACAGGAAATATCTCTAGAACGTACAAAAGAGTACACGAGGTATCTCTACAGCGTACAAAGGAGTACAGAAGGTATCTCTACAGCGCACAAAGGAGTACAGAAGGTATCTCTACAGCGCACAAAGGAGTACAGAAGGTATCTCTACAGCGCACAAAGGAGTACAGGAAATATCTCTAGAACGTACAAAGGAGTACACGAGGTATCTTTACAGCGCACAAAGGAGTACAGGAAATATCTCTAGAACGTACAAAGGAGTACACGAGGTATCTCTACAGCGTACAAAGGAGTACAGAAGGTATCTCTACAGCGCACAAAGGAGTATAGAAGGTATCTCTACAGCGCACAAAGGAGTACAGAAGGTATCTCTACAGCGCACAAAGGAGTACAGAAGGTATCTCTACAGCGCACAAAGGAGTACAAGAAATATCTCTAGAACGTACAAAGGAGTACACGAGGTATCTCTACAGCGTACAAAGGAGTACAGAAGGTATCTCTACAGCGCACAAAGGAGTACACGAGGTATCTCTACAGCGTACAAAGGAGTACAGAAGGTATCTCTACAGCGTACCAAGGAGTACACGAGGTATCTCTACAGCGCACAAAGGAGTACAGAAAGTATCTCTACAGCGCACAAAGGAGTACAGAAGGTATCTCTACAGCGCAAAAAGGAGTACAGAAGGTATCTCTACAGCGCACAAAGGAGTACAGAAGGTATCTCTACAGCGCACAAAGGAGTACAGAAGGTATCTCTACAGCGCACAAAGGAGTACAGGAAATATCTCTAGAACGTACAAAGGAGTACACGAGGTATCTCTACAGCGTACGAAGGAGTACAGAAGGTATCTCTACAGCGCACAAAGGAGTACAGAAGGTATCTCTACAGCGAACAAAGGAGTACAGAAGGTATCTCCACAGCGCACAAAGGAGTACAGAAGGTATCTCGACAGCGCACAAAGGAGAACAGAAGGTATCTCTACAGCGCACAAAGGAGTACAGGAAATATCTCTAGAACGTACAAAGAAGTACACGAGGTATCTCTACAGCGTACAAAGGAGTACAGAAGGTATCTCTACAGCGTACAAAGGAGTACAGAAGGTATCTCTACAGCGCACAAAGGAGTACAGAAGGTATCTCTACAGCGTACAAAGGAGTACCGAAGGTATCTCTACAGCGCACAAAGGAGTACAGAAGGTATCTCTACAGCGCACAAAGGAGTACAGAAGGTATCTCTACAGCGCACAAAGGAGTACAGGAAATATCTCTAGAACGTACAATGGAGTACACGATTTATCTCTACAGCGTACAAAGGAGTAAAGAAGGTATCTCTACAGCGTACAAAGGAGTACAGAAGGTATCTCTACAGCGCACAAAGGAGTACAGAAGGTATCTCTACAGCGTACAAAGGAGTACAGAAGGTATCTCTACAGCGCACAAAGGAGTACAGAAGGTATCTCTACAGCTCACAAAGGAGTACAGAAGGTATCTCTACAGCGCACAAAGGAGTACAGGAAATATCTCTAGAACGTACAAAGGAGTACACGAGGTATCTCTACAGCGTACAAAGGAGTACAGAAGGTATCTCTACAGCGCACAAAGGAGTACAGAAGGTATCTCTACAGCGCACAAAGGAGTACAGAAGGTATCTCTACAGCGTACAAAGGAGTACAGAAGGTATTTCAACAGCGCACAAAGCAGTACAGAAGGTATCTCTACAGCGCACAAAGAAGTACAGAAGGTATCTCTACAGCGCACAAAGGAGTACAGGAAATATCTCTAGAACGTACAAAGGAGTACACGAGGCATCTCTACAGCGTACAAAGGAGTACAGAAGGTATCTCTACAGCGCACAAAGGAGTACAGAAGGTATCTCTACAGCGTACAAAGGAGTACAGAAGGTATCTCTACAGCGCACAAAGTAGTACAGAAGGTATCTCTACAGCGCACAAAGGAGTACAGAAGGTATCTCTACAACGCACAAAGGAGTACAGAAGGTATCTCTACAGCGCACAAAGGAGTACAGGAAATATCTCTAGAACGTACAAAGGAGTACACGAGGTATCTCTACAGCGTACAAAGAAGTACAGAAGGTATCTCTACAGCGCACAAAGGAGTACAGAAGGTATCTCTACAGCGTACAAAGGAGTACAGAAGGTATCTCTACAGCGCACAAAGGAGTACAGGAGGTATCTCTACAGCGCACAAAGGAGTACAGAAGGTATCTCTACAGCGCACAAAGGAGTACAGGAAATATCTCTAGAACGTACAAAGGAGTACACGAGGTATCTCTACAGCGTACAGAGGAAAACAGAAGGTATCTCTACAGCGCACAAAGGAGTACAGAAGGTATTTTTACAGCATACAAAGGAGTACAGAAGGTATCTCTACAGCGCACAAAGGAGTACAGAAGGTATCTCTACAGCGCACAAAGGAGTACAGAAGGTATCTCTACAGCGCACAAAGGAGTACAGAAGGTATCTCTACAGCGCACAAAGGAGTACAGAAGGTATCTCTACAGCGCACAAAGGAGTACAGAAGGTATCTCTACAGCGTACAAAGGAGTACACGAGGTATCTCTACAGCGCACAAAGGAGTACAGAAGGTATCTCTACAGCGCACAAAGGGGTACAGAAGGTATCTCTACAGCGCACAAAGGAGTACAGAAGGTATCTCTACAGCTCACAAAGGAGTACAGAAGGTATCTCTACAGCGCACAAAGGAGTACAGAAGGTATCTCTACAGCGCACAAAGGAGTACAGGAAATATCTCTAGAACGTACAAAGGAGTACAGAAGGTATCTCTACAGCGCACAAAGGAGTACAGAAGGTATCTCTACAGCGCACAAAGAAGTACAGAAGGTATCTCTACAGCGTACAAAGGAGTACAGAAGGTATCTCTACAGCGCACAAAGGAGTACAGAAGGTATCTCTACAGCGCACAAAGGAGTACAGGAAATAGCTCTAGAACGTACAAAGGAGTACACGAGGTATCTCTACAGCGTACAAAGGAGTACAGAAGGTATCTCTACAGCGCACAAAGGAGTACAGAAGGTATCTCTACAGCGCACAAAGAAGTACAGAAGGTATCTCTACAGCGTACAAAGGAGTACAGAAGGTATCTCTACAGCGTGCAAAGGAGTACAGAAGGTATCTCGACAGCGCACAAAGGAGTACAGGAAATATCTCTAGAACGTACAAAGGAGTACAGAAGGTATCTCTACAGCGCACAAAGGAGTACAGAAGGTATCTCTAAAGCGCACAAAGGAGTACAAAAGGTATCTCTACAGCGCACAAAGGAGTACAGAAGGTATCTCTACAGCGCACAAAGGAGTACAGGAAATATCTCTAGAACGTACAAAGGAGTACACGAGGTATCTCTACAGCGTACAAAGGGGTACAGAAGGTATCTCTACAGCGCACAAAGGAGTACAGAAGGTATCTCTACAGCGCACAAAGGAGTACAGGAAATATCTCTAGAACGTACAAAGGAGTACACGAGGTATCTCTACAGCGCACAAAGGAGTACAGAAGGTATCTCTACAGCGCACAATGGAGTACAGAAGGTATCTCTACAGCGCACAAAGGAGTACAGGAAATATCTCTAGAACGTACAAAGGAGTACACGAGGTATCTCTACAGCGCACAAAGGAGTACAGAAGGTATCTCTACAGCGCACAAAGGAGTACAGGAAATATCTCTAGAACGCACAAAAGAGTACACGAGGTATCTCTACAGCGTACAAAGGAGTACAGAAGGTATCTCTACAGCGCACAAAGGAGTACAGAAGGTATCTCTACAGCGTACAAAGGAGTACAGAAGGTATCTCTACAGCGCACAAAGGAGTACAGAAGGTATCTTTACAGCGCACAAAGGAGTACAGAAGGTATCTCTACAGCGCACAAAGGAGTACAGAAGGTATCTCTACAGCGCACAAAGGAGTACAGGAAATATCTCTAGAACGTACAAAGGAGTACACGAGGTATCTCTACAGCGTACAAAGGAGTACAGAAGGTATCTCTACAGCGCACAAATCAGTACACGAGGTATCTCTACAGCGTACAAAGGAGTACAGAAGGTATCTCTACAGCGTACAAAGGAGTACACGAGGTATCTTTACAGCGCACAAAGGAGTACAGAAGGTATCTCTACAGCGCACAAAGGAGTACAGAAGGTATCTCTACAGAGCACAAAGGAGTACAGAAGGTATCTCTACAGCGCACAAAGGAGTACAGAAGGTATCTCTACAGCGCACAAAGGAGTACAGAAGGTATCTCTACAGCGCACAAAGGAGTACAGAAGGTATCTCTACAGCGTACAAAGGAGTACACGAGGTATCTCTACAGCGCACAAAGGAGTACAGAAGGTATCTCTACAGCACACAAAGGAGTACAGAAGGTATCTCTACAGCGCACAAATGAGTACAGAAGGTATCTCTACAGCGCACAAAGGAGTACAGGAAATATCTCTAGAACGTACAAAAGAGTACACGAGGTATCTCTACAGCGTACAAAGGAGTACAGAAGGTATCTCTACAGCGCACAAAGGAGTACAGAAGGTATCTCTACAGCGCACAAAGGAGTACAGAAGGTATCTCTACAGCGCACAAAGGAGTACAGGAAATATCTCTAGAACGTACAAAGGAGTACACGAGGTATCTTTACAGCGCACAAAGGAGTACAGGAAATATCTCTAGAACGTACAAAGGAGTACACGAGGTATCTCTACAGCGTACAAAGGAGTACAGAAGGTATCTCTACAGCGCACAAAGGAGTATAGAAGGTATCTCTACAGCGCACAAAGGAGTACAGAAGGTATCTCTACAGCGCACAAAGGAGTACAGAAGGTATCTCTACAGCGCACAAAGGAGTACAAGAAATATCTCTAGAACGTACAAAGGAGTACACGAGGTATCTCTACAGCGTACAAAGGAGTACAGAAGGTATCTCTACAGCGCACAAAGGAGTACACGAGGTATCTCTACAGCGTACAAAGGAGTACAGAAGGTATCTCTACAGCGTACAAAGGAGTACACGAGGTATCTCTACAGCGCACAAAGGAGTACAGAAAGTATCTCTACAGCGCACAAAGGAGTACAGAAGGTATCTCTACAGCGCACAAAGGAGTACAGAAGGTATCTCTACAGCGCACAAAGGAGTACAGAAGGTATCTCTACAGCGCACAAAGGAGTACAGAAGGTATCTCTACAGCGCACAAAGGAGTACAGGAAATATCTCTAGAACGTACAAAGGAGTACACGAGGTATCTCTACAGCGTACGAAGGAGTACAGAAGGTATCTCTACAGCGCACAAAGGAGTACAGAAGGTATCTCTACAGCGAACAAAGGAGTACAGAAGGTATCTCCACAGCGCACAAAGGAGTACAGAAGGTATCTCTACAGCGCACAAAGGAGAACAGAAGGTATCTCTACAGCGCACAAAGGAGTACAGGAAATATCTCTAGAACGTACAAAGAAGTACACGAGGTATCTCTACAGCGTACAAAGGAGTACAGAAGGTATCTCTACAGCGTACAAAGGAGTACAGAAGGTATCTCTACAGCGCACAAAGGAGTACAGAAGGTATCTCTACAGCGTACAAAGGAGTACCGAAGGTATCTCTACAGCGCACAAAGGAGTACAGAAGGTATCTCTACAGCGCACAAAGGAGTACAGAAGGTATCTCTACAGCGCACAAAGGAGTACAGGAAATATCTCTAGAACGTACAATGGAGTACACGATTTATCTCTACAGCGTACAAAGGAGTAAAGAAGGTATCTCTACAGCGTACAAAGGAGTACAGAAGGTATCTCTACAGCGCACAAAGGAGTACAGAAGGTATCTCTACAGCGTACAAAGGAGTACAGAAGGTATCTCTACAGCGCACAAAGGAGTACAGAAGGTATCTCTACAGCTCACAAAGGAGTACAGAAGGTATCTCTACAGCGCACAAAGGAGTACAGGAAATATCTCTAGAACGTACAAAGGAGTACACGAGGTATCTCTACAGCGTACAAAGGAGTACAGAAGGTATCTCTACAGCGCACAAAGGAGTACAGAAGGTATCTCTACAGCGCACAAAGGAGTACAGAAGGTATCTCTACAGCGTACAAAGGAGTACAGAAGGTATTTCAACAGCGCACAAAGCAGTACAGAAGGTATCTCTACAGCGCACAAAGAAGTACAGAAGGTATCTCTACAGCGCACAAAGGAGTACAGGAAATATCTCTAGAACGTACAAAGGAGTACACGAGGCATCTCTACAGCGTACAAAGGAGTACAGAAGGTATCTCTACAGCGCACAAAGGAGTACAGAAGGTATCTCTACAGCGTACAAAGGAGTACAGAAGGTATCTCTACAGCGCACAAAGTAGTACAGAAGGTATCTCTACAGCGCACAAAGGAGTACAGAAGGTATCTCTACAACGCACAAAGGAGTACAGAAGGTATCTCTACAGCGCACAAAGGAGTACAGGAAATATCTCTAGAACGTACAAAGGAGTACACGAGGTATCTCTACAGCGTACAAAGAAGTACAGAAGGTATCTCTACAGCGCACAAAGGAGTACAGAAGGTATCTCTACAGCGTACAAAGGAGTACAGAAGGTATCTCTACAGCGCACAAAGGAGTACAGGAGGTATCTCTACAGCGCACAAAGGAGTACAGAAGGTATCTCTACAGCGCACAAAGGAGTACAGGAAATATCTCTAGAACGTACAAAGGAGTACACGAGGTATCTCTACAGCGTACAGAGGAAAACAGAAGGTATCTCTACAGCGCACAAAGGAGTACAGAAGGTATTTTTACAGCATACAAAGGAGTACAGAAGGTATCTCTACAGCGCACAAAGGAGTACAGAAGGTATCTCTACAGCGCACAAAGGAGTACAGAAGGTATCTCTACAGCGCACAAAGGAGTACAGAAGGTATCTCTACAGCGCACAAAGGAGTACAGAAGGTATCTCTACAGCGCACAAAGGAGTACAGAAGGTATCTCTACAGCGTACAAAGGAGTACACGAGGTATCTCTACAGCGCACAAAGGAGTACAGAAGGTATCTCTACAGCGCACAAAGGGGTACAGAAGGTATCTCTACAGCGCACAAAGGAGTACAGAAGGTATCTCTACAGCTCACAAAGGAGTACAGGAAATATCTCTAAAACGTACAAAGGAGTACACGAGGTATCTCTACAGCGTACAATGGAGTACAGAAGGTATCTCTACAGCGTACAAAGAAGTACACGAGGTATCTCTACAGCGCACAAAGGAGTACAGAAGGTATCTCTACAGCGCACAAAGGAGTACAGAAGGTATCTCTACAGCGCACAAAGGAGTACAGAAGGTATCTCTACAGCGCACAAAGGAGTACAAAAGGCATTTCTACAGCGCACAAAGGAGTACAGAAGGTATCTCTACAGCGCACAAAGGAGTACAGAAGGTATCTCTACAGCGCACAAAGGAGTACAGAAGGTATCTCTACAGCGCACAAAGGAGTACAGAAGATATCTCTACAGCGCACAAAGGAGTACAGGAAATATCTCTAGAACGTACAAAGGAGTACACGAGGTATCTCTACAGCGTACAAAGAAGTACAGAAGGTATCTCTACAGCGCACAAAGGAGTACACGAGGTATCTCTACAGCGTACAAAGGAGTACAGAAGGTATCTCTACAGCGTACAAAGGAGTACACGAGGTATCTCTACAGCGCACAAAGGAGTACAGAAGGTATCTCTACAGCGTACAAAGGAGTACAGAAGGTATCTCTACAGCGCACAAAGGAGTACAGAAGGTATGTCTACAGCGCACAAAGGAGTACAGAAGGTATCTCTACAGCGCACAAAGGAGTACAGGAAATATCTCTAGAACGTACAAAGGAGTACACGAGGTATCTCTACAGCGTACAAAGGAGTACAGAAGGTATCTCTACAGCGCACAAAGGAGTACAGAAGGTATCTCTACAGCGTACAAAGGAGTACAGAAGGTATCTCTACAGCGCACAAAGGAGTACAGAAGGTATCTCTACAGCGCACAAAGGAGTACAGAAGGAATCTCTACAGCGCACAAAGGAGTACAGAAGGTATCTCTACAGCGCACAAAGGAGTACAGGAAATATCTCTAGAACGTACAAAGGAGTACACGAGGTATCACTACAGCGTACAGAGGAAAACAGAAGGTATCTCTACAGCGCACAAAGGAGTACAGAAGGTATTTTTACAGCATACAAAGGAGTACAGAAGGTATCTCTACAGCGCACAAAGGAGTACAGAAGGTATCTCTACAGCGCACAAAGGAGTACAGAAGGTATCTCTACAGCGCACAAAGGAGTACAGAAGGTATCTCTACAGCGCACAAAGGAGTACAGAAGGTATCTCTACAGCGCACAAAGGAGTACAGAAGGTATCTCTACAGCGTACAAAGGAGTACACGAGGTATCTCTACAGCGCACAAAGGAGTACAGAAGGTATCTCTACAGCGCACAAAGGGGTACAGAAGGTATCTCTACAGCGCACAAAGGAGTACAGAAGGTATCTCTACAGCTCACAAAGGAGTACAGGAAATATCTCTAAAACGTACAAAGGAGTACACGAGGTATCTCTACAGCGTACAATGGAGTACAGAAGGTATCTCTACAGCGTACAAAGGAGTACACGAGGTATCTCTACAGCGCACAAAGGAGTACAGAAGGTATCTCTACAGCGCACAAAGGAGTACAGAAGGTATCTCTACAGCGCACAAAGGAGTACAGAAGGTATCTCTACAGCGCACAAAGGAGTACAAAAGGCATCTCTACAGCGCACAAAGGAGTACAGAAGGTATCTCTACAGCGCACAAAGGAGTACAGAAGGTATCTCTACAGCGCACAAAGGAGTACAGAAGGTATCTCTACAGCGCACAAAGGAGTACAGAAGGTATCTCTACAGCGCACAAAGGAGTACAGGAAATATCTCTAGAACGTACAAAGGAGTACACGAGGTATCTCTACAGCGTACAAAGGAGTACAGAAGGTATCTCTACAGCGCACAAAGGAGTACACGAGGTATCTCTACAGCGTACAAAGGAGTACAGAAGGTATCTCTACAGCGTACAAAGGAGTACACGAGGTATCTCTACAGCGCACAAAGGAGCACAGAAGGTATCTCTACAGCGTACAAAGGAGTACAGAAGGTATCTCTACAGCGCACAAAGGAGTACAGAAGGTATGTCTACAGCGCACAAAGGAGTACAGAAGGTATCTCTACAGCGCAAAAAGGAGTACAGGAAATATCTCTAGAACGTACAAAGAAGTACACGAGGTATCTCTACAGCGTACAAAGGAGTACAGAAGGTATCTCTACAGCGCACAAAGGAGTACAGAAGGTATCTCTACAGCGTACAAAGGAGTACAGAAGGTATCTCTACAGCGCACAAAGGAGTACAGAAGGTATCTCTACAGCGCACAAAGGAGTACAGAAGGAATCTCTACAGCGCACAAAGGAGTACAGAAGGTATCTCTACAGCGCACGAAGGAGTACAGGAAATATCTCTAGAACGTACAAAGGAGTACACGAGGTATCTCTACAGCGTACAAAGGAGCACAGAAGGTATCTCTACAGCGCACAAAGGAGTACAGAAGGTATCTCTACAGCGTACAAAGGAGTACAGAAGGTATCTCTACAGCGCACAAAGGAGTACAGAAGGTATCTCTACAGCGCACAAAGGAGTACAGAAGGTATCTCTACAGCGCACAAAGGAGTACAGGAAATATCTCTAGAACGTACAAAGGAGTACACGAGGTATCTCTACAGCGTACAAAGGAGTACAGAAGGTATCTCTACAGCGCACAAAGGAGTACAGAAGGTATCTCTACAGCGTACAAAGGAGTACAGAAGGTATCTCTACAGCGCACAAAGGAGTACAGAAGGTATCTCTACAGCGCACAAAGGAGTACAGAAGGTATCTCTACAGCGCACAAAGGAGTACAGGAAATATCTCTAGAACGTACAAAGGAGTACACGAGGTATCTCTACAGCGTACAAAGGAGTACAGAAGGTATCTCTATAGCGCACAAAGGAGTACACGAGGTATCTCTACAGCGTACAAAGGAGTACAGAAGGTATCTCTACAGCGTACAAAGGAGTACACGAGGTATCTCTACAGCGCACAAAGGAGTACAGAAGGTATCTCTACAGCGCACAAAGGAGTACAGAAGGTATCTCTACAGCGCACAAAGGAGTACAGAATGTATCTCTACAGCGCACAAAGGAGTACAGAAGGTATCTCTACAGCGCACAAAGGAGTACAGAAGGTATCTCTACAGCGCACAAAGGAGTACAGGAAACATCTCTAGAACGTACAAAGGAGTACACGATGTATCTCTACAGCGTACAAAGGAGTACAGAAGGTATCTCTACAGCGCACAAAGGAGTACAGAAGGTATCTCTACAGCGTACAAAGGAGTACAGAAGGTATCTCTACAGCGCACAAAGGAGTACAGAAGGTATCTCTACAGCGCACAAAGGAGAACAGAAGGTATCTCTACAGCGCACAAAGGAGTACAGGAAATATCTCTAGAACGTACAAAGGAGTACACGAGGTATCTCTACAGCGTACAAAGGAGTACAGAAGGTATCTCTACAGCGTACAAAGGAGTACAGAAGGTATCTCTACAGCGCACAAAGGAGTACAGAAGGTATCTCTACAGCGTACAAAGGAGTACAGAAGGTATCTCTACAGCGCACAAAGGAGTACAGAAGGTATCTCTACAGCGCACAAAGGAGTACAGAAGGTATCTCTACAGCGCACAAAGGAGTACAGGAAATATCTCTAGAACGTACAATGGAGTACACGAGGTATCTCAACAGCGTACAAAGGAGTAAAGAAGGTATCTCTACAGCGTACAAAGGAGTACAGAAGGTATCTCTACAGCGCACAAAGGAGTACAGAAGGTATCTCTACAGCGTACAAAGGAGTACAGAAGGTATCTCTACAGCGCACAAAGGAGTACAGAAGGTATCTCTACAGCGCACAAAGGAGTACAGAAGGTATCTCTACAGCGCACAAAGGAGTACAGGAAATATCTCTAGAACGTACAAAGGAGTACACGAGGTATCTCTACATCGTACAAAGGGGTACAGAAGGTATCTCTACAGCACACAAAGGAGTACAGAAGGTATCTCTACAGCGCACAAAGGAGTACAGGAAATATCTCTAGAACGTACAAAGGAGTACACGAGGTATCTCTACAGCGCACAAAGGAGTACAGAAGGTATCTCTACAGCGCACAATGGAGTACAGAAGGTATCTCTACAGCGCACAAAGGAGTACAGGAAATATCTCTAGAACGTACAAAGGAGTACACGAGGTATCTCTACAGCGCACAAAGGAGTACAGAAGGTATCTCTACAGCGCACAAAGATGTACAGGAAATATCTCTAGAACGTACAAAAGAGTACACGAGGTATCTCTACAGCGTACAAAGGAGTACAGAAGGTATCTCTACAGCGCACAAAGGAGTACAGAAGGTATCTCTACAGCGTACAAAGGAGTACAGAAGGTATCTCTACAGCGCACAAAGGAGTACAGAAGGTATCTCTACAGCGCACAAAGGAGTACAGAAGGTATCTCTACAGCGCACAAAGGAGTACAGAAGGTATCTCTACAGCGCACAAAGGAGTACAGGAAATATCTCTAGAACGTACAAAGGAGTACACGAGGTATCTCTACAGCGTACAAAGGAGTACAGAAGGTATCTCTACAGCGCACAAATCAGTACACGAGGTATCTCTACAGCGTACAAAGGAGTACAGAAGGTATCTATACAGCGTACAAAGGAGTACACGAGGTATCTCTACAGCGCACAAAGGAGTACAAAAGGTATCTCTACAGCGCACAAAGGAGTACAGAAGGTATCTCTACAGCGCACAAAGGAGTACAGAAGGTATCTCTACAGCGCACAACGGAGTACAGAAGGTATCTCTACAGCGCACAAAGGAGTACAGAAGGTATCTCTAAAGCGCACAAAGGAGTACAGAAGGTATCTCTACAGCGTACAAAGGAGTACACGAGGTATCTCTACAGCGCACAAAGGAGTACAGAAGGTATCTCTACAGCACACAAAGGAGTACATAAGGTATCTCTACAGCGCACAAATGAGTACAGAAGGTATCTCTACAGCGCACAAAGGAGTACAGGAAATATCTCTTGAACGTACAAAAGAGTACACGAGGTATCTCTACAGCGTACAAAGGAGTACAGAAGGTATCTCTACAGCGCACAAAGGAGTACAGAAGGTATCTCTACAGCCAACAAAGGAGTACAGAAGGTATCTCTACAGCGCACAAAGGAGTACAGGAAATATCTCTAGAACGTACAAAGGAGTACACGAGGTATCTCTACAGCGCACAAAGGAGTACAGGAAATATCTCTAGAACGTACAAAGGAGTACACGAGGTATCTCTACAGCGTACAAAGGAGTACAGAAGGTATCTCTACAGCGCACAAAGGAGTACAGAAGGTATCTCTACAGCGCACAAAGGAGTACAGAAGGTATCTCTACAGCGCACAAAGGAGTACAGAAGGTATCTCTACAGCGCACAAAGGAGTACAGGAAATATCTCTAGAACGTACAAAGGAGTACACGAGGTATCTCTACAGCGTACAAAGGAGTACAGAAGGTATCTCTACAGCGCACAAAGGAGTACACGAGGTATCTCTACAGCGTACAAAGGAGTACAGAAGGTATCTCTACAGCGTACAAAGGAGTACACGAGGTATCTCTACAGCGCACAAAGGAGTACAGAAGGTATCTCTACAGCGCACAAAGGAGTACAGAAGGTATCTCTACAGCGCACAAAGGAGTACAGAAGGTATCTCTACAGCGCACAAAGGAGTACAGAAGGTATCTCTACAGCGCTCAAAGGAGTACAGAAGGTATCTCTACCGCGCACAAAGGAGTACAGGAAATATCTCTAGAACGTACAAAGGAGTACACGAGGTATCTCTACAGCGTACAAAGGAGTACAGAAGGTATCTCTACAGCGCACAAAGGAGTACAGAAGGTATCTCTACAGCGTACAAAGGAGTACAGAAGGTATCTCTACAGCGCACAAAGGAGTACAGAAGGTATCTCTACAGCGCACAAAGGAGAACAGAAGGTATCTCTACAGCGCACAAAGGAGTACAGGAAATATCTCTAGAACGTACAAAAGAGTACACGAGGTATCTCTACAGCGTACAAAGGAGTACAGAAGGTATCTCTACAGCGTACAAAGGAGTACAGAAGGTATCTCTACAGCGCACAAAGGAGTACAGAAGTTATCTCTACAGCGTACAAAGGAGTACAGAAGGTATCTCTACAGCGCACAAAGGAGTACAGAAGGTATCTCTACAGCGCACAAAGGAGTACAGAAGGTATCTCTACAGCGCACAAAGGAGTACAGGAAATATCTCTAGAACGTACAATGGAGTACACGAGGTATCTCTACAGCGTACAAAGGAGTAAAGAAGGTATCTCTACAGCGTACAAAGGAGTACAGAAGGTATCTCTACAGCGCACAAAGGAGTACAGAAGGTATCTCTACAGCGTACAAAGGAGTACAGAAGGTATCTCTACAGCGCACAAAGGAGTACAGAAGGTATCTCTACAGCGCACAAAGGAGTACAGAAGGTATCTCTACAGCGCACAAAGGAGTACAGGAAATATCTCTAGAACGTACAAAGGAGTACACGAGGTATCTCTACAGCGTACAAAGGAGTACAGAAGGTATCTCTACAGCGCACAAAGGAGTACAGAAGGTATCTCTACAGCGCACAAAGGAGTACAGAAGGTATCTCTACAGCGTACAAAGGAGTACAGAAGGTATTTCAACAGCGCACAAAGCAGTACAGAAGGTATCTCTACAGCGCACAAAGGAGTACAGAAGGTATCTCTACAGCGCACAAAGGAGTACAGGAAATATCTCTAGAACGTACAAAGGAGTACACGAGGTATCTCTACAGCGTACAAAGGAGTACAGAAGGTATCTCTACAGCGCACAAAGGAGTACAGAAGGTATCTCTACAGCGTACAAAGGAGTACAGAAGGTATCTCTACAGCGCACAAAGGAGTACAGAAGGTATCTCTACAGCGCACAAAGGAGTACAGAAGGTATCTCTACAGCGCACAAAGGAGTACAGAAGGTATCTCTACAGCGCACAAAGGAGTACAGGAAATATCTCTAGAACGTACAAAGGAGTACACGAGGTATCTCTACAGCGTACAAAGGAGTACAGAAGGTATCTCTACAGCGCACAAAGGAGTACAGAAGGTATCTCTACAGCGTACAAAGGAGTACAGAAGGTATCTCTACAGCGCACGAAGGAGTACAGAAGGTATCTCTACAGCGCACAAAGGAGTACAGAAGGTATCTCTACAGCGCACAAAGGAGTACATGAAATATCTCTAGAACGTACAAAGGAGTACACGAGGTATCTCTACAGCGTACAGAGGAAAACAGAAGGTATCTCTACAGCGCACAAAGGAGTACAGAAGGTATTTTTACAGCATACAAAGGAGTACAGAAGGTATCTCTACAGCGCACAAAGGAGTACAGAAGGTATCTCTACAGCGCACAAAGGAGTACAGGAAATATCTCTAGAACGTACAAAGGAGTACACGAGGTATCTCTACAGCGTACAAAGGAGTACAGAAGGTATCTCTACAGCGCACAAAGGAGTACAGAAGGTATCTCTACAGCGTACAAAGGAGTACAGAAAATATCTCTACAGCGCACAAAGGAGTACAGAAGGTATCTCTACAGCGCACAAAGGAGTACAGAAGGTATCTCTACAGCGCACAAAGGAGTACAGAAGGTATCTCTACAGCGCACAAAGGAGTACAGGAAATATCTCTAGAACGTACAAAGGAGTACACGAGGTATCTCTACAGCGTACAAAGGAGTACAGAAGGTATCTCTACAGCGCACAAAGGAGTACAAAAGGTATCTCTACAGCGTACAAAGGAGTACAGAAGGTATCTCTACAGCGCACAAAGGAGTACAGAAGGTATCTCTACAGCGCACAAAGGAGTACAGAAGGTATCTCTACAGCGCACAAAGGAGTACAGGAAATATCTCTAGAACGTACAAAGGAGTACACGAGGTGTCACTACAGCGTACAAAGGAGTACAGAAGGTATCTCTACAGCGCACAAAGGAGTACAGAAGGTATCTCTACAGCGTACAAAGGAGTACAGAAGGTATCTCTACAGCGCACAAAGGAGTACAGAAGGTATCTCTACAGCGCACAAAGGAGTACAGAAGGTATCTCTACAGCGCACCAAGGAGTACAGAAAATATCTCTAGAACGTACAAAGGAGTACACGAGGTATCTCTACAGCGTACAAAGGAGTACAGAAGGTATCTCTACAGCGCACAAAGGAGTACAGAAGGTATCTCTACAGCGTACAAAGGAGTACAGAAGGTATCTCTACAGCGCACAAAGGAATACAGAAGGTATCTCTACAGCGCACAAAGGAGTACAGAAGGTATCTCTACAGCGCACAAAGGAGTAAAGAAGGTATCTCTACAGCGCACAAAGGAGTACAGGAAATATCTCTAGAACGTACAAAGGAGTACACGAGGTATCTCTACAGCGTACAAAGGAGTACAGAAGGTATCTCTAAAGCGCACAAAGGAGTACAGAAGGTATCTCTACAGCGTACAAAGGAGTACAGAAGGTATCTCTACAGCGCACAAAGGAGTACAGAAGATATCTCTACAGCGCACAAAGGAGTACAGAAGGTATCTCTACAGCGCACAAAGGAGTACAGGAAATATCTCTAGAACGTACAAAGGAGTACACGAGGTATC
This sequence comes from Morinoia aosen, assembly GCA_030386875.1. NCBI lineage: Eukaryota > Metazoa > Arthropoda > Malacostraca > Amphipoda > Talitridae > Morinoia > Morinoia aosen. The sequence goes on along the minus strand of CM059576.1, from coordinate 56,667,558 downwards.
TCTACAGCGTACAAAGGAGTACAGAAGGTATCTCTACAGCGCACAAATGAGTACAGAAGGTATCTCTACAGCGTACAAAAGAGTACAGAAGGTATCTCTACAGCGCACAAAGGAGTACAGAAGGTATCTGTACAGCGCACAAAGGAGTACAGAAGGTATCTCTACAGCGCACAAAGGAGTACAGGAAATATCTCTAGAACGTACAAAGGAGTACACGAGGTATCTCTACAGCGTACAAAGGAGTACAGAAGGTATCTAAACAGCGCACAAAGGAGTACAGAAGGTATCTCTAGAGCGCACAAAGGAGTACAGAAGGTATCTCTACAGCGCACAAAGGAGTACAGGAAATATCTCTAGAACGTACAAAGGAGTACACGAGGTATCTCTACAGCGTACAAAGGAGTACAGAAGGTATCTCTACAGCGCACAAAGGAGTACAGGAAATATCTCTAGAACGTACAAAGGAGTACAGAAGGTATCTCTACAGCGCACAAAGGAGTACAGAAGGTACCTCTACAGTGCACAAAGAAGTACAGAAGGTATCTCTACAGCGCACAAAGGAGTACAGAAGGTATCTCTACAGCGCACAAAGGAGTACAGGAAATATCTCTAGAACGTACAAAGGAGTACACGAGGTATCTCTACAGCGTACAAAGAAGTACAGAAGGTATCTCTACAGCGCACAAAGGAGTACAGAAGGTATTTCTACAGCGCACAAAGGAGTACAGGAAATATCTCTAGAACGTACAAAGGAGTACACGAGGTATCTCTACAGCGTACAAAGGAGTACAGAAGGTATCTCTACAGCGCACAAAGGAGTACAGAAGGTATCTCTACAGCGCACAAAGGAGTACAGAAGGTATCTCTACAGCGTACAAAGGAGTACAGAAGGTATCTCTACAGCGTGCAAAGGAGTACAGAAGGTATCTCTACAGCGCACAAAGGAGTACAGAAGGTATCTCTACAGCGTACAAAGGAGTACAGAAGGTATTTCAACAGCGCACAAAGCAGTACAGAAGGTATCTCTACAGCGCACAAAGAAGTACAGAAGGTATCTCTACAGCGCACAAAGGAGTACAGGAAATATCTCTAGAACGTACAAAGGAGTACACGAGGCATCTCTACAGCGTACAAAGGAGTACAGAAGGTATCTCTACAGCGCACAAAGGAGTACAGAAGGTATCTCTACAGCGTACAAAGGAGTACAGAAGGTATCTCTACAGCGCACAAAGTAGTACAGAAGGTATCTCTACAGCGCACAAAGGAGTACAGAAGGTATCTCTACAACGCACAAAGGAGTACAGAAGGTATCTCTACAGCGCACAAAGGAGTACAGGAAATATCTCTAGAACGTACAAAGGAGTACACGAGGTATCTCTACAGCGTACAAAGAAGTACAGAAGGTATCTCTACAGCGCACAAAGGAGTACAGAAGGTATCTCTACAGCGCACAAAGGAGTACAGAAGGTATCTCTACAGCGCACAAAGGAGTACAGAAGGTATCTCTACAGCGCACAAAGGAGTACAGAAGGTATCTCTACAGCGCACAAAGGAGTACAGAAGGTATCTCTACAGCGTACAAAGGAGTACACGAGGTATCTCTACAGCGCACAAAGGAGTACAGAAGGTATCTCTACAGCACACAAAGGAGTACAGAAGGTATCTCTACAGCGCACAAATGAGTACAGAAGGTATCTCTACAGCGCACAAAGGAGTACAGGAAATATCTCTAGAACGTACAAAGGAGTACACGAGGTATCTCTACAGCGTACAAAGGAGTACAGAGGGTATCTCTACAGCGCACAAAGGAGTACAGAAGGTATCTCTACAGCGCACAAAGGAGTACAGAAGGTATCTCTACAGCGCACAAAGGAGTACAGGAAATATCTCTAGAACGTACAAAGGAGTACACGAGGTATCTCTACAGCGCACAAAGGAGTACAGGAAATATCTCTAGAACGTACAAAGGAGTACACGAGGTATCTCTACAGCGTACAAAGGAGTACAGAAGGTATCTCTACAGCGCACAAAGGAGTACAGAAGGTATCTCTACAGCGCACAAAGGAGTACAGAAGGTATCTCTACAGCGCACAAAGGAGTACAGAAGGTATCTCTACAGCGCACAAAGGAGTACAGGAAATATCTCTAGAACGTACAAAGGAGTACACGAGGTATCTCTACAGCGTACAAAGGAGTACAGAAGGTATCTCTACAGGGCACAAAGGAGTACACGAGGTATCTCTGCAGCGTACAAAGGAGTACAGAAGGTATCTCTACAGCGTACAAAGGAGTACACGAGGTATCTCTACAGCGCACAAAGGAGTACAGAAGGTATCTCTACAGCGCACAAAGGAGTACAGAAGGTATCTCTACAGCGCACAAAGGAGTACAGAAGGTATCTCTACAGCGCACAAAGGAGTACAGAAGGTATCTCTACAGCGCACAAAGGAGTACAGAAGGTATCTCTACAGCGCACAAAGGAGTACAGGAAATATCTCTAGAACGTACAAAGGAGTACACGAGGTATCTCTACAGCGTAAAAAGGAGTACAGAAGGTATCTCTACAGCGCACAAAGGAGTACAGAAGTTATCTCTACAGCGTACAAAGGTGTACAGAAGGTATCTCTACAGCGCACAAAGGAGTACAGAAGGTATCTCTACAGCGCACAAAGGAGAACAGAAGGTATCTCTACAGCGCACAAAGGAGTACAGGAAATATCTCTAGAACGTACAAAGGAGTACACGAGGTATCTCTACAGCGTACAAAGGAGTACAGAAGGTATCTCTACAGCGTACAAAGGAGTACAGAAGGTATCTCTACAGCGCACAAAGGAGTACAGAAGGTATCTCTAGAGCGTACAAAGGAGTACAGAAGGTATCTCTACAGCGCACAAAGGAGTACAGAAGGTATCTCTACAGCGCACAAAGGAGTACAGAAGGTATCTCTACAGCGCACAAAGGAGTACATGAAATATCTCTAGAACGTACAATGGAGTACACGAGGTATCTCTACAGCGTTCAAAGGAGTAAAGAAGGTATCTCTATAGCGTACAAAGGAGTACAGAAGGTATCTCTACAGCGCACAAAGGAGTACAGAAGGTATCTCTACAGCGTACAAAGGAGTACAGAAGGTATCTCTACAGCGCACAAAGGAGTACAGAAGGTATCTCTACAGCGCACAAAGGAGTACAGAAGGTATCTCTACAGCGCACAAAGGAGTACAGGAAATATCTCTAGAACGTACAAAGGAGTACACGAGGTATCTCTACAGCGTACAAAGGAGTACAGAAGGTATCTCTACAGCGCACAAAGGAGTACAGAAGGTATCTCTACAGCGCACAAAGGAGTACAGAAGGTATCTCTACAGCGTACAAAGGAGTACAGAAGGTATTTCTACAGCGCACAAAGGAGTACAGAAGGTATCTCTACAGCGCACAAAGGAGTACAGAAGGTATCTCTACAGCGCACAAAGGAGTACAGGAAATATCTCTAGAACGTACAAAGGAGTACACGAGGTATCTCTACAGCGTAGAAAGGAGTACAGAAGGTATCTCTACAGCGCACAAAAGAGTACAGAAGGTATCTCTACAGCGTACAAAGGAGTACAGAAGGTATCTCTACAGCGCACAAAGGAGTACAGAAGGTATCTCTACAGCGCACAAAGGAGTACAGAAGGTATCTCTACAGCGCACAAAGGAGTACAGAAGGTATCTCTACAGCGCACAAAGGAGTACAGGAAATATCTCTAGAACGTACAAAGGAGTACACGAGGTATCTCTACAGCGTACAAAGGAGTACAGAAGGTATCTCTACAGCGCACAAAGGAGTACAGAAGGTATCTCTACAGCGTACAAAGGAGTACAGAAGGTATCTCTACAGCGCACAAAGAAGTACAGAAGGTATCTCTACAGCGCACAAAGGAGTACAAAAGGTATCTCTACAGCGCACAAAGGAGTACAGGAAATATCTCTAGAACGTACAAAGGAGTACACGAGGTATCTCTACAGCGTACAGAGGAAAACAGAAGGTATCTCTACAGCGCACAAAGGAGTACAGAAGGTATTTCTACAGCATACAAAGGAGTACAGAAGGTATCTCTACAGCGCACAAAGGAGTACAGAAGGTATCTCTACAGCGCACAAAGGAGTACAGGAAATATCTCTAGAACGTACAAAGGAGTACACGAGGTATCTCTACAGCGTACAAAGGAGTACAGAAGGTATCTCTACAGCGCACAAAGGAGTACAGAAGGTATCTCTACAGCGTACAAAGGAGTACAGAAGGTATCTCTACAGCGCACAAAGGAGTACAGAAGGTATCTCTACAGCACTTAAAGGAGTACAGAAGGTATCTCTACAGCGCACAAAGGAGTACAGAAGGTATCTCTACAGCGCACAAAGGAGTACAGGAAATATCTCTAGAACGTACAAAGGAGTACACGAGGTATCTCTACAGCGTACAAAGGAGTACAGAAGGTATCTCTACAGCGCACAAAGGAGTACAGAAGGTATCTCTACAGCGTACAAAGGAGTACAGAAGGTATCTCTACAGCGCACAAAGGAGTACAGAAGGTATCTCTACAGCGCACAAAGGAGTACAGAAGGTATCTCTACAGCGCACAAAGGAGTACAGGAAATATCTCTAGAACGTACAAAGGAGTACACGAGGTATCTCTACAGCGTACAAAGGAGTACAGAAGGTATCTCTACAGTGCACAAAGGAGTACAGAAGGTATCTCTACAGCGTACAAAGGAGTACAGAAGGTATCTCTACAGCGCACAATGGAGTACAGAAGGTATCTCTACAGCGCACAAAGGAGTACAGAAGGTATCTCTACAGCGCACAAAGGAGTACAGAAGGTATCTCTACAGCGCACAAAGGAGTACAGGAAATATCTCTAGAACGTACAAAGGAGTACACGAGGTATCTCTACAGCGTACAAAGGAGTACAGAAGGTATCTCTACAGCCCACAAAGGAGTACAGAAGGTATCTCTACAGCGTACAAAAGAGTACAGAAGGTATCTCTACAGCGCACAAAGGAGTACAGAAGGTATCTCTACAGCGCACAAAGGAGTACAGAAGGTATCTCTACAGCGCACAAAGGAGTACAGAAGGTATCTCTACACCGCACAACGGAGTACAGAAGGTATCTCTACAGCGCACAAAGGAGTACAGGAAATATCTCTAGAACGTACAAAGGAGTACACGAGGTTTCTCTACAGCGTACAAAGGAGTACAGAAGGTATCTCTACAGCGCACAAAGGAGTACAGAAGGTATCTCTACAGCGTACAACGGAGTACAGAAAGTATCTCTACAGCGCACAAAGGAGTACAGAAGGTATCTTTACAGCGCACAAGGGAGTACAGAAGGTATCTCTACAGCCCACAAAGGAGTACAGGAAATATCTCTAGAACGTACAAAGGAGTACACGAGGTATCTCTACAGCGTACGAAGGAGTACAGAAGGTATCTCTACAACGCACAAAGGAGTACAGAAGGTATCTCTACAGCGCACAAAGGAGTACAGAAGGTATCTCTGCAGCGCAGAAAGGAGTACAGAAGGTATCTCTACAGCGCACAAAGGAGTACAGGAAATATCTCTAGAACGTACAAAAGAGTACACGAGGTATCTCTACAGCGTACAAAGGAGTACAGAAGGTATCTCTACAGCGCACAAAGGAGTACAGAAGGTATCTCTACAGCGTACAAAGGAGTACAGAAGGTATCTCTAAAGCGCACAAAGGAGTACAGAAGGTATCTCTACAGCGCACAAAGGAGTACAGAAGGTATCTCTACAGCGCACAAAGGAGTACAGAAGGTATCTCTACAGCGCACAAAGGAGTACAGGAAATATCTCTAGAACGTACAAAGGAGTACACGAGGTATCTCTACAGCGTACAAAGGAGTACAGAAGGTATCTCTACAGCGCACAAATCAGTACACGAGGTATCTCTACAGCGTACAAAGGAGTACAGAAGGTATCTCTACAGCGTACAAAGGAGTACACGAGGTATCTCTACAGCGCACAAAGGAGTACAGAAGTTATCTCTACAGCGCACAAAGGAGTACAGAAGGTATCTCTACAGCGCACAAAGGAGTACAGAAGGTATCTCTACAGCGCACAACGGAGTACAGAAGGTATCTCTACAGCGCACAAAGGAGTACAGAAGGTATCTCTAAAGCGCACAAAGGAGTACAGAAGGTATCTCTACAGCGTACAAAGAAGTACACGAGGTATCTCTACAGCGCACAAAGGAGTACAGAAGGTATCTCTACAGCACACAAAGGAGTACAGAAGGTATCTCTTCAGCGCACAAATGAGTACAGAAGGTATCTCTACAGCGCACAAAGGAGTACAGGAAATATCTCTAGAACGTACAAAAGAGTACACGAGGTATCTCTACAGCGTACAAAGGAGTACAGAAGGTATCTCTACAGCGCACAAAGGAGTACAGAAGGTATCTCTACAGCCAACAAAGGAGTACAGAAGGTATCTCTACAGCACACAAAGGAGTACAGGAAATATCTCTAGAACGTACAAAGGAGTACACGAGGTATCTCTACAGCGCACAAAGGAGTACAGGAAATATCTCTAGAACGTACAAAGGAGTACACGAGGTATCTCTACAGCGTACAAAGGAGTACAGAAGGTATCTCTACAGCGCACAAAGGAGTACAGAAGGTATCTCTACAGCGCACAAAGGAGTACAGAAGGTATCTCTACAGCGCACAAAGGAGTACAGAAGGTATCTCTACAGCGCACAAAGGAGTACAGGAAATATCTCTAGAACGTACAAAGGAGTACACGAAGTATCTCTACAGCGTACAAAGGAGTACAGAAGGTATCTCTACAGCGCACAAAGGAGTACACGAGGTATCTCTACAGCGTACAAAGGAGTACAGAAGGTATCTCTACAGCGTACAAAGGAGTACACGAGGTATCTCTACAGCGCACAAAGGAGTACAGAAGGTATCTCTACAGCGCACAAAGGAGTACAGAAGGTATCTCTACAGCGCACAAAGGAGTACAGAAGGTATCTCTACAGCGCACAAAGGAGTACAGAAGGTATCTCTACAGCGCTCAAAGGAGTACAGAAGGTATCTCTACAGCGCACAAAGGAGTACAGGAAATATCTCTAGAACGTACAATGGAGTACACGAGGTATCTCTACAGCGTACAAAGGAGTACAGAAGGTATCTCTACAGCGCACAAAGGAGTACAGAAGGTATCTCTACAGCGTACAAAGGAGTACAGAAGGTATCTCTACAGCGCACAAAGGAGTACAGAAGGTATCTCTACAGCGCACAAAGGAGAACAGAAGGTATCTCTACAGCGCACAAAGGAGTACAGGAAATATCTCTAGAACGTACAAAAGAGTACACGAGGTATCTCTACAGCGTACAAAGGAGTACAGAAGGTATCTCTACAGCGTACAAAGGAGTACAGAAGGTATCTCTACAGCGCACAAAGGTGTACAGAAGGTATCTCTAAAGCGTACAAAGGAGTACAGAAGGTATCTCTACAGCGCACAAAGGAGTACAGAAGCTATCTCTACAGCGCACAAAGGAGTACAGAAGGTATCTCTACAGCGCACAAAGGAGTACAGGAAATATCTCTAGAACGTACAATGGAGTACACGAGGTATCTCTACAGCGTACAAAGGAGTAAAGAAGGTATCTCTACAGCGTACAAAGGAGTACAGAAGGTATCTCTACAGCGCACAAAGGAGTACAGAAGGTATCTCTACAGCGTACAAAGGAGTACAGAAGGTATCTCTACAGCGCACAAAGGAGTACAGAAGGTATCTCTACAGCGCACAAAGGAGTACAGAAGGTATCTCTACAGCGCACAAAGGAGTACAGGAAATATCTCTAGAACGTACAAAGGAGTACACGAGGTATCTCTACAGCGTACAAAGGAGTACAGAAGGTATCTCTACAGCGCACAAAGGAGTACAGAAGGTATCTCTACAGCGCACAAAGGAGTACAGAAGGTATCTCTACAGCGTACAAAGGAGTACAGAAGGTATTTCAACAGCGCACAAAGCAGTACAGAAGGTATCTCTACAGCGCACAAAGGAGTACAGAAGGTATCTCTACAGCGCACAAAGGAGTACAGGAAATATCTCTAGAACGTACAAAGGAGTACACGAGGTATCTCTACAGCGTACAAAGGAGTACAGAAGGTATCTCTACAGCGCACAAAGGAGTACAGAAGGTATCTCTACAGCGTACAAAGGAGTACAGAAGGTATCTCTACAGCGCACAAAGGAGTACAGAAGGTATCTCTACAGCGCACAAAGGAGTACAGAAGGTATCTCTACAGCGCACAAAGGAGTACAGAAGGTATCTCTACAGCGCACAAAGGAGTACAGGAAATATCTCTAGAACGTACTAAGGAGTACACGAGGTATCTCTACAGCGTACAAAGGAGTACAGAAGGTATCTCTACAGCGCACAAAGGAGTACAGAAGGTATCTCTACAGCGTACAAAGGAGTACAGAAGGTATCTCTACAGCGCACGAAGGAGTACAGAAGGTATCTCTACAGCGCACAAAGGAGTACAGAAGGTATCTCTACAGCGCACAAAGGAGTACAGGAAATATCTCTAGAACATACAAAGGAGTACACGAGGTATCTCTACAGCGTACAAAGGAGTACAGAAGGTATCTCTACAGTGCACAAAGGAGTACAAAAGGTATCTCTACAGCGTACAAAGGAGTACAGAAGGTATCTCTACAGCGCACAATGGAGTACAGAAGGTATCTCTACAGCGCACAAAGGAGTACAGAAGGTATCTCTACAGCGCACAAAGGAGTACAGAAGGTATCTCTACAGCGCACAAAGGAGTACAGGAAATATCTCTAGAACGTACAAAGGAGTACACGAGGTATCTCTACAGCGTACAAAGGAGTACAGGAAATATCTCTAGAACGTACAAAGGAGTACACGAGGTATCTCTACAGCGTACAAAGGAGTACAGAAGGTATCTCTACAGCGCACAAAGGAGTACAGGAAATATCTCTAGAACGTACAAAGGAGTACAGAAGGTATCTCTACAGCGCACAAAGGAGTACAGAAGGTACCTCTACAGTGCACAAAGAAGTACAGAAGGTATCTCTACAGCGCACAAAGGAGTACAGAAGGTATCTCTACAGCGCACAAAGGAGTACAGGAAATATCTCTAGAACGTACAAAGGAGTACACGAGGTATCTCTACAGCGTACAAAGGAGTACAGAAGGTATCTCTACAGCGCACAAAGGAGTACAGAAGGTATCTCTACAGCGTACAAAGGAGTACAGAAGGTATCTCTACAGCGCACAAAGGAGTACAGAAGGTATCTCTACAGCGCACAAAGGAGTACAGAAGGTATCTCTACAGCGCACAAAGGAGTACAGAAGGTATCTCTACAGCGCACAAAGGAGTACAGGAAATATCTCTAGAACGTACTAAGGAGTACACGAGGTATCTCTACAGCGTACAAAGGAGTACAGAAGGTATCTCTACAGCGCACAAAGGAGTACAGAAGGTATCTCTACAGCGTACAAAGGAGTACAGAAGGTATCTCTACAGCGCACGAAGGAGTACAGAAGGTATCTCTACAGCGCACAAAGGAGTACAGAAGGTATCTCTACAGCGCACAAAGGAGTACAGGAAATATCTCTAGAACGTACAAAGGAGTACACGAGGTATCTCTACAGCGTACAAAGGAGTACAGAAGGTATCTCTACAGCGCACAAAGGAGTACAGAAGGTATCTCTACAGCGTACAAAGGAGTACAGAAGGTATCTCTACAGCGCACAAAGGAGTACAGAAGGTATCTCTACAGCACTTAAAGGAGTACAGAAGGTATCTCTACAGCGCACAAAGGAGTACAGAAGGTATCTCTACAGCGCACAAAGGAGTACAGGAAATATCTCTAGAACGTACAAAGGAGTACACGAGGTATCTCTACAGCGTACAAAGGAGTACAGAAGGTATCTCTACAGCGCACAAAGGAGTACAGAAGGTATCTCTACAGCGTACAAAGGAGTACAGAAGGTATCTCTACAGCGCACAAAGGAGTACAGAAGGTATCTCTACAGCGCACAAAGGAGTACAGGAAATATCTCTAGAACGTACAAAGGAGTACACGAGGTATCTCTACAGCGTACAAAGGAGTACAGAAGGTATCTCTACAGTGCACAAAGGAGTACAAAATGTATCTCTACAGCGTACAAAGGAGTACAGAAGGTATCTCTACAGCGCACAATGGAGTACAGAAGGAATCTCTACAGCGCACAAAGGAGTACAGAAGGTATCTCTACAGCGCACAAAGGAGTACAGAAGGTATCTCTACAGCGCACAAAGGAGTACAGGAAATATCTCTAGAACGTACAAAGGAGTACACGAGGTATCTCTACAGCGTACAAAGGAGTACAGGAAATATCTCTAGAACGTACAAAGGAGTACACGAGGTATCTCTACAGCGTACAAAGGAGTACAGAAGGTATCTCTACAGCGCACAAAGGAGTACAGGAAATATCTCTAGAACGTACAAAGGAGTACAGAAGGTATCTCTACAGCGCACAAAGGAGTACAGAAGGTACCTCTACAGTGCACAAAGAAGTACAGAAGGTATCTCTACAGCGCACAAAGGAGTACAGAAGGTATCTCTACAGCGCACAAAGGAGTACAGGAAATATCTCTAGAACGTACAAAGGAGTACACGAGGTATCTCTACAGCGTACAAAGAAGTACAGAAGGTATCTCTACAGCGCACAAAGGAGTACAGAAGGTATTTCTACAGCGCACAAAGGAGTACAGGAAATATCTCTAGAACGTACAAAGGAGTACACGAGGTATCTCTACAGCGTACAAAGGAGTACAGAAGGTATCTCTACAGCGCACAAAGGAGTACAGAAGGTATCTCTACAGCGCACAAAGGAGTACAGAAGGTATCTCTACAGCGTACAAAGGAGTACAGAAGGTATCTCTACAGCGTGCAAAGGAGTACAGAAGGTATCTCTACAGCGCACAAAGGAGTACAGGAAATATCTCTAGAACGTACAAAGGAGTACAGAAGGTATCTCTACAGCGCGCAAAGGAGTACAGAAGGTATCTCTAGAGCGCACAAAGGAGTACAGAAGGTATCTCTACAGCGCACAAAGGAGTACAGAAGGTATCTCTACAGCGCACAAAGGAGTACAGGGAATATCTCTAGAACGTACAAAGGAGTACACGAGGTATCTCTACAGCGTACAAAGGGGTACAGAAGGTATCTCTACAGCGCACAAAGGAGTACAGAAGGTATCTCTACAGCGCACAAAGGAGTACAGGAAATATCTCTAGAACGTACAAAGGAGTACACGAGGTATCTCTACAGCGCACAAAGGAGTACAGAAGGTATCTCTACAGTGCACAAAGAAGTACAGAAGGTATCTCTACAGCGCACAAAGGAGTACAGGAAATATCTCTAGAACGTGCAAAGGAGTACACGAGGTATCTCTACAGCGCACAAAGGAGTACAGAAGGTATCTCTACAGCGCACAAAGGAGTACAGAAGGTATCTCTACAGCGCACAAAGGAGTACAGAAGGTATCTCTACAGCGCACAAAGGAGTACAGAAGGTATCTCTACAGCGCACAAAGGAGTACAGAAGGTATCTCTACAGCGTACAAAGGAGTACACGAGGTATCTCTACAGCGCACAAAGGAGTACAGAAGGTATCTCTAAAGCACACAAAGGAGTACAGAAGGTATCTCTACAGCGCACAAATGAGTACAGAAGGTATCTCTACAGCGCACAAAGGAGTACAGGAAATATCTCTAGAACGTACAAAGGAGTACACGAGGTATCTCTACAGCGTACAAAGGAGTACAGAGGGTATCTCTACAGCGCACAAAGGAGTACAGAAGGTATCTCTACAGCGCACAAAGGAGTACAGAAGGTATCTCTACAGCGCACAAAGGAGTACAGGAAATATCTCTAGAACGTACAAAGGAGTACACGAGGTATCTCTACAGCGCACAAAGGAGTACAGGAAATATCTCTAGAACGTACAAAGGAGTACACGAGGTATCTCTACAGCGTACAAAGGAGTACAGAAGGTATCTCTACAGCGCACAAAGGAGTACAGAAGGTATCTCTACAGCGCACAAAGGAGTACAGAAGGTATCTCTACAGCGCACAAAGGAGTACAGAAGGTATCTCTACAGCGCACAAAGGAGTACAGGAAATATCTCTAGAACGTACAAAGGAGTACACGAGGTATCTCTACAGTGTACAAAGGAGTACAGAAGGTATCTCTACAGCGCACAAAGGAGTACAGAAGGTATTTCTACAGCGCACAAAGGAGTACAGGAAATATCTCTAGAACGTACAAAGGAGTACACGAGGTATCTCTACAGCGTACAAAGGAGTACAGAAGGTATCTCTACAGCGCACAAAGGAGTACAGAAGGTATCTCTACAGCGCACAAAGGAGTACAGAAGGTATCTCTACAGCGTACAAAGGAGTACAGAAGGTATCTCTACAGCGTGCAAAGGAGTACAGAAGGTATCTCTACAGCGCACAAAGGAGTACAGGAAATATCTCTAGAACGTACAAAGGAGTACAGAAGGTATCTCTACAGCGCGCAAAGGAGTACAGAAGGTATCTCTAGAGCGCACAAAGGAGTACAGAAGGTATCTCTACAGCGCACAAAGGAGTACAGAAGGTATCTCTACAGCGCACAAAGGAGTACAGGGAATATCTCTAGAACGTACAAAGGAGTACACGAGGTATCTCTACAGCGTACAAAGGGGTACAGAAGGTATCTCTACAGCGCACAAAGGAGTACAGAAGGTATCTCTACAGCGCACAAAGGAGTACAGGAAATATCTCTAGAACGTACAAAGGAGTACACGAGGTATCTCTACAGCGCACAAAGGAGTACAGAAGGTATCTCTACAGCGCACAAAGAAGTACAGAAGGTATCTCTACAGCGCACAAAGGAGTACAGGAAATATCTCTAGAACGTGCAAAGGAGTACACGAGGTATCTCTACAGCGCACAAAGGAGTACAGAAGGTATCTCTACAGCGCACAAAGGAGTACAGAAGGTATCTCTACAGCGCACAAAGGAGTACAGAAGGTATCTCTACAGCGCACAAAGGAGTACAGAAGGTATCTCTACAGCGCACAAAGGAGTACAGAAGGTATCTCTACAGCGTACAAAGGAGTACACGAGGTATCTCTACAGCGCACAAAGGAGTACAGAAGGTATCTCTAAAGCACACAAAGGAGTACAGAAGGTATCTCTACAGCGCACAAATGAGTACAGAAGGTATCTCTACAGCGCACAAAGGAGTACAGGAAATATCTCTAGAACGTACAAAGGAGTACACGAGGTATCTCTACAGCGTACAAAGGAGTACAGAGGGTATCTCTACAGCGCACAAAGGAGTACAGAAGGTATCTCTACAGCGCACAAAGGAGTACAGAAGGTATCTCTACAGCGCACAAAGGAGTACATTAAATATCTCTAGAACGTACAAAGGAGTACACGAGGTATCTCTACAGCGCACAAAGGAGTACAGGAAATATCTCTAGAACGTACAAAGGAGTACACGAGGTATCTCTACAGCGTACAAAGGAGTACAGAAGGTATCTCTACAGCGCACAAAGGAGTACAGAAGGTATCTCTACAGCGCACAAAGGAGTACAGAAGGTATCTCTACAGCGCACAAAGGAGTACAGAAGGTATCTCTACAGCGCACAAAGGAGTACAGGAAATATCTCTAGAACGTACAAAGGAGTACACGAGGTATCTCTACAGTGTACAAAGGAGTACAGAAGGTATCTCTACAGGGCACAAAGGAGTACACGAGGTATCTCTGCAGCGTACAAAGGAGTACAGAAGGTATCTCTACAGCGTACAAAGGAGTACACGAGGTATCTCTACAGCGCACAAAGGAGTACAGAAGGTATCTCTACAGCGCACAAAGGAGTACAGAAGGTATCTCTACAGCGCACAAAGGAGTACAGAAGGTATCTCTACAGCGCACAAAGGAGTACAGAAGGTATCTCTACAGCGCACAAAGGAGTACAGAAGGTATCTCTACAGCGCACAAAGGAGTACAGGAAATATCTCTAGAACGTACAAAGGAGTACACGAGGTATCTCTACAGCGTACAAAGGAGTACAGAAGGTATCTCTACAGCGCACAAAGGAGTACAGAAGTTATCTCTACAGCGTACAAAGGTGTACAGAAGGTATCTCTACAGCGCACAAAGGAGTACAGAAGGTATCTCTACAGCGCACAAAGGAGAACAGAAGGTATCTCTACAGCGCACAAAGGAGTACAGGAAATATCTCTAGAACGTACAAAGGAGTACACGAGGTATCTCTACAGCGTACAAAGGAGTACAGAAGGTATCTCTACAGCGTACAAAGGAGTACAGAAGGTATCTCTACAGCGCACAAAGGAGTACAGAAGGTATCTCTACAGCGTACAAAGGAGTACAGAAGGTATCTCTACAGCGCACAAAGGAGTACGGAAGGTATCTCTACAGCGCACAAAGGAGTACAGAAGGTATCTCTACAGCGCACAAAGGAGTACATGAAATATCTCTAGAACGTACAATGGAGTACACGAGGTATCTCTACAGCGTTCAAAGGAGTAAAGAAGGTATCTCTATAGCGTACAAAGGAGTACAGAAGGTATCTCTACAGCGCACAAAGGAGTACAGAAGGTATCTCTACAGCGTACAAAGGAGTACAGAAGGTATCTCTACAGCGCACAAAGGAGTACAGAAGGTATCTCTACAGCGCACAAAGGAGTACAGAAGGTATCTCTACAGCGCACAAAGGAGTACAGGAAATATCTCTAGAACGTACAAAGGAGTACACGAGGTATCTCTACAGCGTACAAAGGAGTACAGAAGGTATCTCTACAGCGCACAAAGGAGTACAGAAGGTATCTCTACAGCGCACAAAGGAGTACAGAAGGTATCTCTACAGCGTACAAAGGAGTACAGAAGGTATTTCTACAGCGCACAAAGGAGTACAGAAGGTATCTCTACAGCGCACAAAGGAGTACAGAAGGTATCTCTACAGCGCACAAAGGAGTACAGGAAATATCTCTAGAACGTACAAAGGAGTACACGAGGTATCTCTACAGCGTAGAAAGGAGTACAGAAGGTATCTCTACAGCGCACAAAAGAGTACAGAAGGTATCTCTACAGCGTACAAAGGAGTACAGAAGGTATCTCTACAGCGCACAAAGGAGTACAGAAGGTATCTCTACAGCGCACAAAGGAGTACAGAAGGTATCTCTACAGCGCACAAAGGAGTACAGAAGGTATCTCTACAGCGCACAAAGGAGTACAGGAAATATCTCTAGAACGTACAAAGGAGTACACGAGGTATCTCTACAGCGTACAAAGGAGTACAGAAGGTATCTCTACAGCGCACAAAGGAGTACAGAAGGTATCTCTACAGCGTACAAAGGAGTACAGAAGGTATCTCTACAGCGCACAAAGAAGTACAGAAGGTATCTCTACAGCGCACAAAGGAGTACAGAAGGTATCTCTACAGCGCACAAAGGAGTACAGGAAATATCTCTAGAACGTACAAAGGAGTACACGAGGTATCTCTACAGCGTACAGAGGAAAACAGAAGGTATCTCTACAGCGCACAAAGGAGTACAGAAGGTATTTCTACAGCATACAAAGGAGTACAGAAGGTATCTCTACAGCGCACAAAGGAGTACAGAAGGTATCTCTACAGCGCACAAAGGAGTACAGGAAATATCTCTAGAACGTACAAAGGAGTACACGAGGTATCTCTACAGCGTACAAAGGAGTACAGAAGGTATCTCTACAGCGCACAAAGGAGTACAGAAGGTATCTCTACAGCGTACAAAGGAGTACAGAAGGTATCTCTACAGCGCACAAAGGAGTACAGAAGGTATCTCTACAGCACTTAAAGGAGTACAGAAGGTATCTCTACAGCGCACAAAGGAGTACAGAAGGTATCTCTACAGCGCACAAAGGAGTACAGGAAATATCTCTAGAACGTACAAAGGAGTACACGAGGTATCTCTACAGCGTACAAAGGAGTACAGAAGGTATCTCTACAGCGCACAAAGGAGTACAGAAGGTATCTCTACAGCGTACAAAGGAGTACAGAAGGTATCTCAACAGCGCACAAAGGAGTACAGAAGGTATCTCTACAGCGCACAAAGGAGTACAGAAGGTATCTCTACAGCGCACAAAGGAGTTCAGGAAATATCTCTAGAACGTACAAAGGAGTACACGAGGTATCTCTACAGCGTACAAAGGAGTACAGAAGGTATCTCTACAGTGCACAAAGGAGTACAGAAGGTATCTCTACAGCGTACAAAGGAGTACAGAAGGTATCTCTACAGCGCACAATGGAGTACAGAAGGTATCTCTACAGCGCACAAAGGAGTACAGAAGGTATCTCTACAGCGCACAAAGGAGTACAGAAGGTATCTCTACAGCGCACAAAGGAGTACAGGAAATATCTCTAGAACGTACAAAGGAGTACACGAGGTATCTCTACAGCGTACAAAGGAGTACAGAAGGTATCTCTACAGCCCACAAAGGAGTACAGAAGGTATCTCTACAGCGTACAAAGGAGTACAGAAGGTATCTCTACAGCGCACAAAGGAGTACAGAAGGTATCTCTACAGCGCACAAAGGAGTACAGAAGGTATCTCTACAGCGCACAAAGGAGTACAGAAGGTATCTCTACACCGCACAACGGAGTACAGAAGGTATCTCTACAGCGCACAAAGGAGTACAGGAAATATCTCTAGAACGTACAAAGGAGTACACGAGGTTTCTCTACAGCGTACAAAGGAGTACAGAAGGTATCTCTACAGCGCACAAAGGAGTACAGAAGGTATCTCTACAGCGTACAACGGAGTACAGAAAGTATCTCTACAGCGCACAAAGGAGTACAGAAGGTATCTTTACAGCGCACAAGGGAGTACAGAAGGTATCTCTACAGCCCACAAAGGAGTACAGGAAATATCTCTAGAACGTACAAAGGAGTACACGAGGTATCTCTACAGCGTACGAAGGAGTACAGAAGGTATCTCTACAACGCACAAAGGAGTACAGAAGGTATCTCTACAGCGTACAAAGGAGTACAGAAGGTATCTCTACAGCGCACAAAGGAGTACAGAAGGTATCTCTGCAGCGCAGAAAGGAGTACAGAAGGTATCTCTACAGCGCACAAAGGAGTACAGGAAATATCTCTAGAACGTACAAAAGAGTACACGAGGTATCTCTACAGCGTACAAAGGAGTACAGAAGGTATCTCTACAGCGCACAAAGGAGTACAGAAGGTATCTCTACAGCGTACAAAGGAGTACAGAAGGTATCTCTAAAGCGCACAAAGGAGTACAGAAGGTATCTCTACAGCGCACAAAGGAGTACAGAAGGTATCTCTACAGCGCACAAAGGAGTACAGAAGGTATCTCTACAGCGCACAAAGGAGTACAGGAAATATCTCTAGAACGTACAAAGGAGTACACGAGGTATCTCTACAGCGTACAAAGGAGTACAGAAGGTATCTCTACAGCGCACAAATCAGTACACGAGGTATCTCTACAGCGTACAAAGGAGTACAGAAGGTATCTCTACAGCGTACAAAGGAGTACACGAGGTATCTCTACAGCGCACAAAGGAGTACAGAAGGTATCTCTACAGCGCACAAAGGAGTACAGAAGGTATCTCTACAGCGCACAAAGGAGTACAGAAGGTATCTCTACAGCGCACAACGGAGTACAGAAGGTATCTCTACAGCGCACAAAGGAGTACAGAAGGTATCTCTAAAGCGCACAAAGGAGTACAGAAGGTATCTCTACAGCGTACAAAGAAGTACACGAGGTATCTCTACAGCGCACAAAGGAGTACAGAAGGTATCTCTACAGCACACAAAGGAGTACAGAAGGTATCTCTTCAGCGCACAAATGAGTACAGAAGGTATCTCTACAGCGCACAAAGGAGTACAGGAAATATCTCTAGAACGTACAAAAGAGTACACGAGGTATCTCTACAGCGTACAAAGGAGTACAGAAGGTATCTCTACAGCGCACAAAGGAGTACAGAAGGTATCTCTACAGCCAACAAAGGAGTACAGAAGGTATCTCTACAACGCACAAAGGAGTACAGGAAATATCTCTAGAACGTACAAAGGAGTACACGAGGTATCTCTACAGCGCACAAAGGAGTACAGGAAATATCTCTAGAACGTACAAAGGAGTACACGAGGTATCTCTACAGCGTACAAAGGAGTACAGAAGGTATCTCTACAGCGCACAAAGGAGTACAGAAGGTATCTCTACAGCGCACAAAGGAGTACAGAAGGTATCTCTACAGCGCACAAAGGAGTACAGAAGGTATCTCTACAGCGCACAAAGGAGTACAGGAAATATCTCTAGAACGTACAAAGGAGTACACGAAGTATCTCTACAGCGTACAAAGGAGTACAGAAGGTATCTCTACAGCGCACAAAGGAGTACACGAGGTATCTCTACAGCGTACAAAGGAGTACAGAAGGTATCTCTACAGCGTACAAAGGAGTACACGAGGTATCTCTACAGCGCACAAAGGAGTACAGAAGGTATCTCTACAGCGCACAAAGGAGTACAGAAGGTATCTCTACAGCGCACAAAGGAGTACAGAAGGTATCTCTACAGCGCACAAAGGAGTACAGAAGGTATCTCTACAGCGCTCAAAGGAGTACAGAAGGTATCTCTACAGCGCACAAAGGAGTACAGGAAATATCTCTAGAACGTACAAAGGAGTACACGAGGTATCTCTACAGCGTACAAAGGAGTACAGAAGGTATCTCTACAGCGCACAAAGGAGTACAGAAGGTATCTCTACAGCGTACAAAGGAGTACAGAAGGTATCTCTACAGCGCACAAAGGAGTACAGAAGGTATCTCTACAGCGCACAAAGGAGAACAGAAGGTATCTCTACAGCGCACAAAGGAGTACAGGAAATATCTCTAGAACGTACAAAAGAGTACACGAGGTATCTCTACAGCGTACAAAGGAGTACAGAAGGTATCTCTACAGCGTACAAAGGAGTACAGAAGGTATCTCTACAGCGCACAAAGGTGTACAGAAGGTATCTCTACAGCGTACAAAGGAGTACAGAAGGTATCTCTACAGCGCACAAAGGAGTACAGAAGCTATCTCTACAGCGCACAAAGGAGTACAGAAGGTATCTCTACAGCGCACAAAGGAGTACAGGAAATATCTCTAGAACGTACAATGGAGTACACGAGGTATCTCTACAGCGTACAAAGGAGTAAAGAAGGTATCTCTACAGCGTACAAAGGAGTACAGAAGGTATCTCTACAGCGCACAAAGGAGTACAGAAGGTATCTCTACAGCGTACAAAGGAGTACAGAAGGTATCTCTACAGCGCACAAAGGAGTACAGAAGGTATCTCTACAGCGCACAAAGGAGTACAGAAGGTATCTCTACAGCGCACAAAGGAGTACAGGAAATATCTCTAGAACGTACAAAGGAGTACACGAGGTATCTCTACAGCGTACAAAGGAGTACAGAAGGTATCTCTACAGCGCACAAAGGAGTACAGAAGGTATCTCTACAGCGCACAAAGGAGTACAGAAGGTATCTCTACAGCGTACAAAGGAGTACAGAAGGTATTTCAACAGCGCACAAAGCAGTACAGAAGGTATCTCTACAGCGCACAAAGGAGTACAGAAGGTATCTCTACAGCGCACAAAGGAGTACAGGAAATATCTCTAGAACGTACAAAGGAGTACACGAGGTATCTCTACAGCGTACAAAGGAGTACAGAAGGTATCTCTACAGCGCACAAAGGAGTACAGAAGGTATCTCTACAGCGTACAAAGGAGTACAGAAGGTATCTCTACAGCGCACAAAGGAGTACAGAAGGTATCTCTACAGCGCACAAAGGAGTACAGAAGGTATCTCTACAGCGCACAAAGGAGTACAGAAGGTATCTCTACAGCGCACAAAGGAGTACAGGAAATATCTCTAGAACGTACTAAGGAGTACACGAGGTATCTTTACAGCGTACAAAGGAGTACAGAAGGTATCTCTACAGCGCATAAAGGAGTACAGAAGGTATCTCTACAGCGTACAAAGGAGTACAGAAGGTATCTCTACAGCGCACGAAGGAGTACAGAAGGTATCTCTACAGCGCACAAAGGAGTACAGAAGGTATCTCTACAGCGCACAAAGGAGTACAGGAAATATCTCTAGAACGTACAAAGGAGTACACGAGGTATCTCTACAGCGTACAAAGGAGTACAGAAGGTATCTCTACAGCGCACAAAGGAGTACAGAAGGTATCTCTACAGCGTACAAAGGAGTACAGAAGGTATCTCTACAGCGCACAAAGGAGTACAGAAGGTATCTCTACAGCACTTAAAGGAGTACAGAAGGTATCTCTACAGCGCACAAAGGAGTACAGAAGGTATCTCTACAGCGCACAAAGGAGTACAGGAAATATCTCTAGAACGTACAAAGGAGTGCACGAGGTATCTCTACAGCGTACAAAGGAGTACAGAAGGTATCTCTACAGCGCACAAAGGAGTACAGAAGGTATCTCTACAGCGTACAAAGGAGTACAGAAGGTATCTCTACAGCGCACAAAGGAGTACAGAAGGTATCTCTACAGCGCACAAAGGAGTACAGGAAATATCTCTAGAACGTACAAAGGAGTACACGAGGTATCTCTACAGCGTACAAAGGAGTACAGAAGGTATCTCTACAGTGCACAAAGGAGTACAGAAGGTATCTCTACAGCGTACAAAGGAGTACAGAAGGTATCTCTACAGCGCACAATGGAGTACAGAAGGTATCTCTACAGCGCACAAAGGAGTACAGAAGGTATCTCTACAGCGCACAAAGGAGTACAGAAGGTATCTCTACAGCGCACAAAGGAGTACAGGAAATATCTCTAGAACGTACAAAGGAGTACACGAGGTATCTCTACAGCGTACAAAGGAGTACAGAAGGTATCTCTACAGCCCACAAAGGAGTACAGAAGGTATCTCTACAGCGTACAAAGGAGTACAGAAGGTATCTCTACAGCGCACAAAGGAGTACAGAAGGTATCTCTACAGCGCACAAATGAGTACAGAAGGTATCTCTACAGCGCACAAAGGAGTACAGAAGGTATCTCTACACCGCACAACGGAGTACAGAAGGTATCTCTACAGCGCACAAAGGAGTACAGGAAATATCTCTAAAACGTACAAAGGAGTACACGAGGTTTCTCTACAGCGTACAAAGGAGTACAGAAGGTATCTCTACAGCGCACAAAGGAGTACAGAAGGTATCTCTACAGCGTACAACGGAGTACAGAAAGTATCTCTACAGCGCACAAAGGAGTACAGAAGGTATCTTTACAGCGCACAAGGGAGTACAGAAGGTATCTCTACAGCCCACAAAGGAGTACAGGAAATATCTCTAGAACGTACAATGGAGTACACGAGGTATCTCTACAGCGTACGAAGGAGTACAGAAGGTATCTCTACAGCGCACAAAGGAGTACAGAAGGTATCTCTACAGCGTACAAAGGAGTACAGAAGGTATCTCTACAGCGCACAAAGGAGTACAGAAGGTATCTCTGCAGCGCAGAAAGGAGTACAGAAGGTATCTCTACAGCGCACAAAGGAGTACAGGAAATATCTCTAGAACGTACAAAGGAGTACACGAGGTATCTCTACAGCGTACAAAGGAGTACAGAAGGTATCTCTACAGCGCACAAAGGAGTACAGAAGGTATCTCTACAGCGCACAAAGGAGTACAGAAGGTATCTCTACAGCGTACAAAGGAGTACAGAAGGTATCTCTACAGCGCTCAAAAGAGTACAGAAGGTATCTCTACAGCGCACAAAGGAGTACAGAAGGTATCTCTACAGCGCACAAAGGAGTACAGAAGGTATCTCTACAGCGCACAAAGGAGTACAGAAGGTATCTCTACAGCGTACAAAGGAGTACAGAAGGTATCTCTACAGCGCACAAAGGAGTACAGAAGGTATCTCTACAGCGCACAAAGGAGTACAGAAGGTATCTCTACAGCGCACAAAGGAGTACAGAAGGTATCTCTACAGCGCACAAAGAAGTACAGAAGGTATCTCTACAGCGCACAAAGGAGTACAGGAAATATCTCTAGAACGAACAAAAGAGTACACGAGATATCTCTACAGCGTACAAAGGAGTACAGAAGGTATCTCTACAGCGCACAAAGGAGTACAGAAGGTATCTCTACAGCGTACAAAGGAGTACAGAAGGTATCTCTAAAGCGCACAAAGGAGTACAGAAGGTATCTCTACAGCGCACAAAGGAGTACAGAAGGTATCTCTACAGCGCACAAAGGAGTACAGAAGGTATCTCTACAGCGCACAAAGGAGTACAGGAAATATCTCTAGAACGTACAAAGGAGTACACGAGGTATCTCTACAGCGTACAAAGGAGTACAGAAGGTGTCTCTACAGCGCACAAATCAGTACACGAGGTATCTCTACAGCGTACAAAGGAGTACAGAAGGTATCTCTACAGCGTACAAAGGAGTACACGAGGTATCTCTACAGCGCACAAAGGAGTACAGAAGGTATCTCTACAGCGCACAAAGGAGTACAGAAGGTATCTCTACAGCGCACAAAGGAGTACAGAAGGTATCTCTACAGCGCACAACGGAGTACAGAAGGTATCTCTACAGCGCACAAAGGAGTACAGAAGGTATCTCTAAAGCGCACAAAGGAGTACAGAAGGTATCTCTACAGCGTACAAAGGAGTACACGAGGTATCTCTACAGCGCACAAAGGAGTACAGAAGGTATCTCTACAGCACACAAAGGAGTACAGAAGGTATCTCTACAGCGCACAAATGAGTACAGAAGGTATCTCTACAGCGCACAAAGGAGTACAGGAAATATCTCTAGAACGTACAAAAGAGTACACGAGGTATCTCTACAGCGTACAAAGGAGTACAGAAGGTATCTCTACAGCGCACAAAGGAGTACAGAAGGTATCTCTACAGCCAACAAAGGAGTACAGAAGGTATCTCTACAGCGCACAAAGGAGTACAGGAAATATCTCTAGAACGTACAAAGGAGTACACGAGGTATCTCTACAGCGCACAAAGGAGTACAGGAAATATCTCTAGAACGTACAAAGGAGTACACGAGGTATCTCTACAGCGTACAAAGGAGTACAGAAGGTATCTCTACAGCGCACAAAGGAGTACAGAAGGTATCTCTACAGCGCACAAAGGAGTACAGAAGGTATCTCTACAGCGCACAAAGGAGTACAGAAGGTATCTCTACAGCGCACAAAGGAGTACAGGAAATATCTCTAGAACGTACAAAGGAGTACACGAGGTATCTCTACAGCGTACAAAGGAGTACAGAAGGTATCTCTACAGCGCACAAAGGAGTACACGAGGTATCTCTACAGCGTACAAAGGAGTACAGAAGGTATCTCTACAGCGTACAAAGGAGTACACGAGGTATCTCTACAGCGCACAAAGGAGTACAGAAGGTATCTCTACAGCGCACAAAGGAGTACAGAGGGTATCTCTACAGCGCACAAAGGAGTACAGAAGGTATCTCTACAGCGCACAAAGGAGTACAGAAGGTATCTCTTCAGCGCTCAAAGGAGTACAGAAGGTATCTCTACAGCGCACAAAGGAGTACAGGAAATATCTCTAGAACGTACAAAGGAGTACACGAGGTATCTCTACAGCGTACAAAGGAGTACAGAAGGTATCTCTACAGCGCACAAAGGAGTACAGAAGGTATCTCTACAGCGTACAAAGGAGTACAGAAGGTATCTCTACAGCGCACAAAGGAGTACAGAAGGTATCTCTACAGCGCACAAAGGAGAACAGAAGGTATCTCTACAGCGCACAAAGGAGTACAGGAAATATCTCTAGAACGTACAAAAGAGTACACGAGGTATCTCTACAGCGTACAAAGGAGTACAGAAGGTATCTCTACAGCGTACAAAGGAGTACAGAAGGTATATCTACAGCGCACAAAGGAGTACAGAAGGTATCTCTACAGCGTACAAAGGAGTACAGAAGGTATCTCTACAGCTCACAAAGGAGTACAGAAGGTATCTCTACAGCGCACAAAGGAGTACAGAAGGTATCTCTACAGCGCACAAAGGAGTACAGGAAATATCTCTAGAACGTACAAAGGAGTACACGAGGTATCTCTACAGCGTACAAAGGAGTACAGAAGGTATCTCTACAGCGCACAAATCAGTACACGAGGTATCTCTACAGCGTACAAAGGAGTACAGAAGGTATCTCTACAGCGTACAAAGGAGTACACGAGGTATCTCTACAGCGCACAAAGGAGTACAGAAGGTATCTCTACAGCGCACAAAGGAGTACAGAAGGTATCTCTACAGCGCACAAAGGAGTACAGAAGGTATCTCTACAGCGCACAACGGAGTACAGAAGGTATCTCTACAGCGCACAAAGGAGTACAGAAGGTATCTCTAAAGCGCACAAAGGAGTACAGAAGGTATCTCTACAGCGTACAAAGAAGTACACGAGGTATCTCTACAGCGCACAAAGGAGTACAGAAGGTATCTCTACAGCACACAAAGGAGTACAGAAGGTATCTCTTCAGCGCACAAATGAGTACAGAAGGTATCTCTACAGCGCACAAAGGAGTACAGGAAATATCTCTAGAACGTACAAAAGAGTACACGAGGTATCTCTACAGCGTACAAAGGAGTACAGAAGGTATCTCTACAGCGCACAAAGGAGTACAGAAGGTATCTCTACAGCCAACAAAGGAGTACAGAAGGTATCTCTACAACGCACAAAGGAGTACAGGAAATATCTCTAGAACGTACAAAGGAGTACACGAGGTATCTCTACAGCGCACAAAGGAGTACAGGAAATATCTCTAGAACGTACAAAGGAGTACACGAGGTATCTCTACAGCGTACAAAGGAGTACAGAAGGTATCTCTACAGCGCACAAAGGAGTATAGAAGGTATCTCTACAGCGCACAAAGGAGTACAGAAGGTATCTCTACAGCGCACAAAGGAGTACAGAAGGTATCTCTACAGCGCACAAATGAGTACAGAAGGTATCTCTACAGCGCACAAAGGAGTACAGGAAATATCTCTAGAACGTACAAAAGAGTACACGAGGTATCTCTACAGCGTACAAAGGAGTGCAGAAGGTATCTCTACAGCGCACAAAGGAGTACAGAAGGTATCTCTACAGCCAACAAAGGAGTACAGAAGGTATCTCTACAGCGCACAAAGGAGTACAGGAAATATCTCTAGAACGTACAAAGGAGTACACGAGGTATCTCTACAGCGCACAAAGGAGTACAGGAAATATCTCTAGAACGTACAAAGGAGTACACGAGGTATCTCTACAGCGTACAAAGGAGTACAGAAGGTATCTCTACAGCGCACAAAGGAGTACAGAAGGTATCTCTACAGCGCACAAAGGAGTACAGAAGGTATCTCTACAGCGCACAAAGGAGTACAGAAGGTATCTCTACAGCGCACAAAGGAGTACAGGAAATATCTCTAGAACGTACAAAGGAGTACACGAGGTATCTCTACAGCGTACAAAGGAGTACAGAAGGTATCTCTACAGCGCACAAAGGAGTACACGAGGTATCTCTACAGCGTACAAAGGAGTACAGAAGGTATCTCTACAGCGTACAAAGGAGTACACGAGGTATCTCTACAGCGCACAAAGGAGTACAGAAGGTATCTCTACAGCGCACA
Source organism: Morinoia aosen (assembly GCA_030386875.1). NCBI lineage: Eukaryota > Metazoa > Arthropoda > Malacostraca > Amphipoda > Talitridae > Morinoia > Morinoia aosen. The sequence goes on along the minus strand of CM059576.1, from coordinate 56,641,785 downwards.
AAGGAGTACAGAGGGTATCTCTACAGCGCACAAAGGAGTACAGAAGGTATCTCTACAGCGCACAAAGGAGTACAGAAGGTATCTCTTCAGCGCTCAAAGGAGTACAGAAGGTATCTCTACAGCGCACAAAGGAGTACAGGAAATATCTCTAGAACGTACAAAGGAGTACACGAGGTATCTCTACAGCGTACAAAGGAGTACAGAAGGTATCTCTACAGCGCACAAAGGAGTACAGAAGGTATCTCTACAGCGTACAAAGGAGTACAGAAGGTATCTCTACAGCGCACAAAGGAGTACAGAAGGTATCTCTACAGCGCACAAAGGAGAACAGAAGGTATCTCTACAGCGCACAAAGGAGTACAGGAAATATCTCTAGAACGTACAAAAGAGTACACGAGGTATCTCTACAGTGTACAAAGGAGTACAGAAGGTATCTCTACAGCGTACAAAGGAGTACAGAAGGTATCTCTACAGCGCACAAAGGAGTACAGAAGGTATCTCTACAGCGTACAAAGGAGTACAGAAGGTATCTCTACAGCGCACAAAGGAGTACAGAAGCTATCTCTACAGCGCACAAAGGAGTACAGAAGGTATCTCTACAGCGCACAAAGGAGTACAGGAAATATCTCTAGAACGTACAATGGAGTACACGAGGTATCTCTACAGCGTACAAAGGAGTAAAGAAGGTATCTCTACAGCGAACAAAGGAGTACAGAAGGTATCTCTACAGCGCACAAAGGAGTACAGAAGGTATCTCTACAGCGTACAAAGGAGTACAGAAGGTATCTCTACAGCGCACAAAGGAGTACAGAAGGTATCTCTACAGCGCACAAAGGAGTACAGAAGGTATCTCTACAGCGCACAAAGGAGTACAGGAAATATCTCTAGAACGTACAAAGAAGTACACGAGGTATCTCTACAGCGCACAAAGGAGTACAGAAGGTATCTCTACAGCGCACAAAGGAGTACAGAAGGTATCTCTACAGCGCACAAAGGAGTACAGAAGGTATATCTACAGCGTACAAAGGAGTACAGAAGGTATTTCAACAGCGCACAAAGCAGTACAGAAGGTATCTCTACAGCGCACAAAGGAGTACAGAAGGTATCTCTACAGCGCATAAAGGAGTACAGGAAATATCTCTAGAACGTACAAACGAGTACACGAGGTATCTCTACAGCGTACAAAGGAGTACAGAAGGTATCTCTACAGCGCACAAAGGAGTACAGAAGGTATCTCTACAGCGTACAAAGGAGTACAGAAGGTATCTCTACAGCGCACAAAGGAGTACAGAAGGTATCTCTACAGCGCACAAAGGGGTACAGAAGGTATCTCTACAGCGCACAAAGGAGTACAGAAGGTATCTCTACAGCGCACAAAGGAGTACAGGAAATATCTCTAGAACGTACAAAGGAGTACACGAGGTATCTCTACAGCGTACAAAGGAGTACAGAAGGTATCTCTACAGCGCACAAAGGAGTACAGAAGGTATCTCTACAGCGTACAAAGGAGTACAGAAGGTATCTCTACAGCGCACGAAGGAGTACAGAAGGTATCTCTACAGCGCACAAAGGAGTACAGAAGGTATCTCTACAGCGCACAAAGGAGTACAGGAAATATCTCTAGAACGTACAAAGGAGTACACGAGGTATCTCTACAGCGTACAGAGGAAAACAGAAGGTATCTCTACAGCGCACAAAGGAGTACAGAAGGTATTTTTACAGCATACAAAGGAGTACAGAAGGTATCTCTACAGCACACAAAGGAGTACAGAAGGTATCTCTACAGCGCACAAAGGAGTACAGGAAATATCTCTAGAACGTACAAAGGAGTACACGAGGTATCTCTACAGCGTACAAAGGAGTACAGAAGGTATCTCTACAGCGCACAAAGGAGTACAGAAGGTATCTCTACAGCGTACAAAGGAGTACAGAAGGTATCTCTACAGCGCACAAAGGAGTACAGAAGGTACCTCTACAGCGCACAAAGGAGTACAGAAGGTATCTCTACAGCGCACAAAGGAGTACAGAAGGTATCTCTACAGCGCACAAAGAAGTACAGGAAATATCTCTAGAACGTACAAAGGAGTACACGAGGTATCTCTACAGCGTACAAAGGAGTACAGAAGGTATCTCTACAGCGCACAAAGGAGTACAAAAGGTATCTCTACAGCGTACAAAGGAGTACAGAAGGTATCTCTAAAGCGCACAAAGGAGTACAGAAGGTATCTCTACAGCGCACAAAGGAGTACAGAAGGTATCTCTACAGCGCACAAAGGAGTACAGGAAATATCTCTAGAACGTACAAAGGAGTACACGAAGTATCTCTACAGCGTACAAAGGAGTACAGAAGGTATCTATACAGCGCACAAAGGAGTACAGAAGGTATCTCTACAGCGTACAAAGGAGTACAGAAGGTGTCTCTACAGCGCACAAAGGAGTACAGAAGGTATCTCTACAGCGCACAAAGGAGTACAGAAGGTATCTCTACAGCGCACAAAGGAGTACAGAAAATATCTCTAGAACGTACAAAGGAGTACACGAGGTATCTCTACAGCGTACAAAGGAGTACAAAAGGTATCTCTACAGCGCACAAAGGAGTACAGAAGGTAGCTCTACAGCGTACAAAGGAGTACAGAAGGTATCTCTACAGCGCACAAAGGAATACAGAAGGTATCTCTACAGCGCACAAAGGAGAACAGAAGGTATCTCTACAGCGCACAAAGGAGTAAAGAAGGTATCTCTACAGCGCACAAAGGAGTACAGGAAATATCTCTAGAACGTACAAAGGAGTACACGAGGTATCTCTACAGCGTACAAAGGAGTACAGAAGGTATCTCTAAAGCGCACAAAGGAGTACAGAAGGTATCTCTACAGCGTACAAAGGAGTACAGAAGGTATCTCTACAGCGCACAAAGGAGTACAGAAGATATCTCTACAGCGCACAAAGGAGTACAGAAGGTATCTCTACAGCGCACAAAGGAGTACAGGAAATATCTCTAGAACGTACAAAGGAGTACACGAGGTATCTCTACAGCGTACAAAGGAGTACAGAAGGTATCTCTACAGCGCACAAAGGAGTACAGAAGGTATCTCCACAGCGTACAAAGGAGTACAGAAGGTATCTCTACAGCGCACAAAGGAGTACAGAAGGTATCTGTACAGCGCACAAAGGAGTACAGAAGGTATCTCTACAGCGCACAAAGGAGTACAGGAAATATCTCTAGAACGTACAAAGGAGTACACGAGGTATCTCTACAGCGTACAAAGGAGTACAGAAGGTATCTAAACAGCGCACAAAGGAGTACAGAAGGTATCTCTAGAGCGCACAAAGGAGTACAGAAGGTATCTCTACAGCGCACAAAGGAGTACAGGAAATATCTCTAGAACGTACAAAGGAGTACACGAGGTATCTCTACAGCGTACAAAGGAGTACAGAAGGTATCTCTACAGCGCACAAAGGAGTACAGGAAATATCTCTAGAACGTACAAAGGAGTACAGAAGGTATCTCTACAGCGCACAAAGGAGTACAGAAGGTATCTCTAGAGCGCACAAAGGAGTACAGAAGGTATCTCTACAGCGCACAAAGGAGTACAGAAGGTATCTCTACAGCGCACAAAGGAGTACAGGGAATATCTCTAGAACGTACAAAGGAGTACACGAGGTATCTCTACAGCGTACAAAGGGGTACAGAAGGTATCTCTACAGCGCACAAAGGAGTACAGAAGGTATCTCTACAGCGCACAAAGGAGTACAGAAGGTATCTCTACAGCGCACAAAGGAGTACAGAAGGTATCTCTACAGCGCACAAAGGAGTACAGAAGGTATCTCTACAGCGTACAAAGGAGTACACGAGGTATCTCTACAGCGCACAAAGGAGTACAGAAGGTATCTCTACAGCACACAAAGGAGTACAGAAGGTATCTCTACAGCGCACAAATGAGTACAGAAGGTATCTCTACAGCGCACAAAGGAGTACAGGAAATATCTCTAGAACGTACAAAGGAGTACACGAGGTATCTCTACAGCGTACAAAGGAGTACAGAGGGTATCTCTACAGCGCACAAAGGAGTGCAGAAGGTATCTCTACAGCGCACAAAGGAGTACAGAAGGTATCTCTACAGCGCACAAAGGAGTACATGAAATATCTCTAGAACGTACAAAGGAGTACACGAGGTATCTCTACAGCGTACAAAGGAGTACAGAAGGTATCTCTACAGCGCACAAAGGAGTACAGGAAATATCTCTAGAACGTACAAAGGAGTACAGAAGGTATCTCTACAGCGCACAAAGGAGTACAGGAAATATCTCTAGAACGTACAAAGGAGTACACGAGGTATCTCTACAGCGCACAAAGGAGTACAGAAGGTATCTCTACAGCGCACAAAGAAGTACAGAAGGTATCTCTACAGCGCACAAAGGAGTACAGGAAATATCTTTAGAACGTGCAAAGGAGTACACGAGGTATCTCTACAGCGCACAAAGGAGTACAGAAGGTATCTCTACAGCGCACAAAGGAGTACAGAAGGTATCTCTACAGCGCACAAAGGAGTACAGAAGGTATCTCTACAGCGCACAAAGGAGTACAGAAGGTATCTCTACAGCGCACAAAGGAGTACAGAAGGTATCTCTACAGCGTACAAAGGAGTACACGAGGTATCTCTACAGCGCACAAAGGAGTACAGAAGGTATCTCTACAGCACACAAAGGAGTACAGAAGGTATCTCTACAGCGCACAAATGAGTACAGAAGGTATCTCTACAGCGCACAAAGGAGTACAGGAAATATCTCTAGAACGTACAAAGGAGTACACGAGGTATCTCTACAGCGTACAAAGGAGTACAGAGGGTATCTCTACAGCGCACAAAGGAGTGCAGAAGGTATCTCTACAGCGCACAAAGGAGTACAGAAGGTATCTCTACAGCGCACAAAGGAGTACAGGAAATATCTCTAGAACGTACAAAGGAGTACACGAGGTATCTCTACAGCGTACAAAGGAGTACAGAAGGTATCTCTACAGCGCACAAAGGAGTACAGAAGGTATCTCTACAGCGCACAAAGGAGTACAGAAGGTATCTCTACAGCGCACAAAGGAGTACAGAAGGTATCTCTACAGCGCACAAAGGAGTACAGGAAATATCTCTAGAACGTACAAAGGAGTACACGAGGTATCTCTACAGCATACAAAGGAGTACAGAAGGTATCTCTACAGCGCACAAAGGAGTACACGAGGTATCTCTGCAGCGTACAAAGGAGTACAGAAGGTATCTCAACAGCGTACAAAGGAGTACACGAGGTATCTCTACAGCGCACAAAGGAGTACAGAAGGTATCTCTACAGCGCACAAAGGAGTACAGAAGGTATCTCTACAGCGCACAAAGGAGTACAGAAGGTATCTCTACAGCGCACAAAGGAGTACAGAAGGTATCTCTACAGCGCACAAAGGAGTACAGAAGGTATCTCTACAGCGCACAAAGGAGTACAGGAAATATCTCTAGAACGTACAAAGGAGTACACGAGGTATCTCTACAGCGTACAAAGGAGTACAGAAGGTATCTCTACAGCGCACAAAGGAGTACAGAAGGTATCTCTACAGCGTACAAAGGAGTACAGAAGGTATCTCTACAGCGCACAAAGGAGTACAGAAGGTATCTCTACAGCGCACAAAGGAGAACAGAAGGTATCTCTACAGCGCACAAAGGAGTACAGGACATATCTCTAGAACGTACAAAGGAGTACACGAGGTATCTCTACAGCGTACAAAGGAGTACAGAAGGTATCTCTACAGCGTACAAAGGAGTACAGAAGGTATCTCTACAGCGCACAAAGGAGTACAGAAGGTATCTCTACAGCGTACAAAGGAGTACAGAAGGTATCTCTACAGCGCACAAAGGAGTACAGAAGGTATCTCTACAGCGCACAAAGGAGTACAGAAGGTATCTCTACAGCGCACAAAGGAGTACAGGAAATATCTCCAGAACGTACAATGGAGTACACGAGGTATCTCTACAGCGTACAAAGGAGTAAAGAAGGTATCTCTACAGCGTACAAAGGAGTACAGAAGGTATCTCTACAGCGCACAAAGGAGTACAGAAGGTATCTCTACAGCGTACAAAGGAGTACAGAAGGTATCTCTACAGCGCACAAAGGAGTACAGAAGGTATCTCTACAGCGCACAAAGGAGTACAGAAGGTATCTCTACAGCGCACAAAGGAGTACAGGAAATATCTCTAGAACGTACAAAGGAGTACACGAGGTATCTCTACAGCGTACAAAGGAGTACAGAAGGTATCTCTACAGCGCACAAAGGAGTACAGAAGGTATCTCTACAGCGCACAAAGGAGTACAGAAGGTATCTCTACAGCGTACAAAGGAGTACAGAAGGTATTTCTACAGCGCACAAAGGAGTACAGAAGGTATCTCTACAGCGCACAAAGGAGTACAGAAGGTATCTCTACAGCGCACAAAGGAGTACAGGAAATATCTCTAGAACGTAAAAAGGAGTACACGAGGTATCTCTACAGCGTAGAAAGGAGTACAGAAGGTATCTCTACAGCGCACAAAAGAGTACAGAAGGTATCTCTACAGCGTACAAAGGAGTACAGAAGGTATCTCTACAGCGCACAAAGGAGTACAGAAGGTATCTCTACAGCGCACAAAGGAGTACAGAAGGTATCTCTACAGCGCACAAAGGAGTACAGAAGGTATCTCTACAGCGCACAAAGGAGTACAGGAAATATCTCTAGAACGTACAAAGGAGTATACGAGGTATCTCTACAGCGTACAAAGGAGTACAGAAGGTATCTCTACAGCGCACAAAGGAGTACAGAAGGTATCTCTACAGCGTACAAAGGAGTACAGAAGGTATCTCTACAGCGCACAAAGAAGTACAGAAGGTATCTCTACAGCGCACAAAGGAGTACAGAAGGTATCTCTACAGCGCACAAAGGAGTACAGGAAATATCTCTAGAACGTACAAAGGAGTACACGAGGTATCTCTACAGCGTACAGAGGAAAACAGAAGGTATCTCTACAGCGCACAAAGGAGTACAGAAGGTATTTCTACAGCATACAAAGGAGTACAGAAGGTATCTCTACAGCGCACAAAGTAGTACAGAAGGTATCTCTACAGCGCACAAAGGAGTACAGGAAATATCTCTAGAACGTACAAAGGAGTACACGAGGTATCTCTACAGCGTACAAAGGAGTACAGAAGGTATCTCTACAGCGCACAAAGGAGTACAGAAGGTATCTCTACAGCGTACAAAGGAGTACAGAAGGTATCTCTACAGCGCACAAAGGAGTACAGAAGGTATCTCTACAGCACACAAAGGAGTACAGAAGGTATCTCTACAGCGCACAAAGGAGTACAGAAGGTATCTCTACAGCGCACAAAGGTATACAGGAAATATCTCTAGAACGTACATAGGAGTACACGAGGTATCTCTACAGCGTACAAAGGAGTACAGAAGGTATCTCTACAGCGCACAAAGGAGTACAGAAGGTATCTCTACAGCGTACAAAGGAGTACAGAAGGTATCTCTACAGCGCACAAAGGAGTACAGAAGGTATCTCTACAGCGCACAAAGGAGTACAGAAGGTATCTCTACAGCGCACAAAGGAGTACAGGAAATATCTCTAGAACGTACAAAGGAGTACACGAGGTATCTCTACAGCGTACAAAGGAGTACAGAAGGTATCTCTACAGTGCACAAAGGAGTACAGAAGGTATCTCTACAGCGTACAAAGGAGTACAGAAGGTATCTCTACAGCGCACAATGGAGTACAGAAGGTATCTCTACAGCGCACAAAGGAGTACAGAAGGTATCTCTACAGCGCACAAAGGAGTACAGAAGGTATCTCTACAGCGCACAAAGGAGTACAGGAAATATCTCTAGAACGTACAAAGGAGTACACGAGGTATCTCTACAGCGTACAAAGGAGTACAGAAGGTATCTCTACAGCCCACAAAGGAGTACAGAAGGTATCTCTACAGCGTACAAAGGAGTACAGAAGGTATCTCTACAGCGCACAAAGGAGTACAGAAGGTATCTCTACAGCGCACAAAGGAGTACAGAAGGTATCTCTACAGCGCACAAAGGAGTACAGAAGGTATCTCTACACCGCACAACGGAGTACAGAAGGTATCTCTACAGCGCACAAAGGAGTAAAGGAAATATCTCTAGAACGTACAAAGGAGTACACGAGGTTTCTCTACAGCGTACAAAGGAGTACAGAAGGTATCTCTACAGCGCACAAAGGAGTACAGAAGGTATCTCTACAGCGTACAACGGAGTACAGAAAGTATCTCTACAGCGCACAAAGGAGTACAGAAGGTATCTTTACAGCGCACAAGGGAGTACAGAAGGTATCTCTACAGCCCACAAAGGAGTACAGGAAATATCTCTAGAACGTACAAAGAAGTACACGAGGTATCTCTACAGCGTACGAAGGAGTACAGAAGGTATCTCTACAGCGCACAAAGGAGTACAGAAGGTATCTCTACAGCGTACAAAGGAGTACAGAAGGTATCTCTACAGCGCACAAAGGAGTACAGAAGGTATCTCTGCAGCACACAAAGGAGTACAGAAGGTATCTCTACAGCGCACAAAGGAGTACAGGAAATATCTCTAGAACGTACAAAGGAGTACACGAGGTATCTCTACAGCGTACAAAGGAGTACAGAAGGTATCTCAACAGCGCACAAAGGAGTAAAGAAGGTATCTCTACAGCGCACAAAGGAGTACAGAAGGTATCTCTACAGCGTACAAAGGAGTACAGAAGGTATCTCTACAGCGCACAAAAGAGTACAGAAGGTATCTCTACAGCGCACAAAGGAGTACAGAAGGTATCTCTACAGCGCACAAAGGAGTACAGAAGGTATCTCTACAGCGCACAAAGGAGTACAGGAAATATCTCTACAGCGTACAAAAGAGTACAGAAGGTATCTCTACAGCGCACAATGGAGTACAGAAGGTATCTCTACAGCGCACAAAGGAGTACAGAAGGTATCTCTACAGCGCACAAAGGAGTACAGAAGGTATCTCTACAGCGCACAAAGGAGTACAGAAGGTATCTCTACAGCGCACAAAGGAGTACAGAAGGTATCTCTACAGCGCACAAAGGAGTACAGAAGGTATCTCTACAGCGCACAAAGGAGTACAGAAGGTATCTCTACAGCGCACAAAGGAGTACAGAAGGTAGCTCTTCAGCGCACAGAGGAGTACGGGAAATATCTCTAGAACGTACAAAGGAGTACACGAGGTATCTCTACAGCGTACAAAGGAGTACAGAAGGTATCTCTACAGCGCACAAAGGAGTACACGAAGTATCTCTACAGCGTACAAAGGAGTACAGAAGGTATCTCTACAGCGTACGAAGGAGTACACGAGGTATCTCTTCAGCGCACAAAGGAATAAAGAAGGTATCTCTACAGCGCACAAAGGAGTACAGAAGGTATCTCTACAGCGCACAAAGGAGTACAGAAGGTATCTCTACAGCGCACAAAGGAGTACAGAAGGTATCTCTACAGCGCACAAAGGAGTACAGGAAATATCTCTAGAACGTACAAAGGAGTACAGAAGGTATCTCTACAGCGTACAAAGGAGTACACGAGGTATCTCTACAGCGTACAAAGTTGTACAGAAGGTATCTCTACAGCGCACAAAGGAGTACAGAAGGTATCTCTACAGCGCACAAAGGAGTACAGGAAATATCTCTAGAACGTACAAAGGAGTACACGAGGTATCTCTACAGCGTACAAAGGAGTACAGAAGGTATCTCTACAGCGCACAAAGGAGTACAGAAGGTATCTCTACAGCGCACAAAGGAGTACAGAAGGTATCTCTACAGCGCACAAAGGAGTACAGGAAATATCTCTAGAACGTACAAAGGAGTACACGAGGTATCTCTACAGCGTACAAAGGAGTACAGAAGGTATCTCTACAGCGCACAAAGGAGTACAGAAGGTATCTCTACAGCGTACAAAGGAGTACAGAAGGTATCTCTACAGCGCACAAAGGAGTACAGAAGGTATCTCTACAGCGCACAAAGGAGTACAGAAGGTATCTCTACAGCGCACAAAGGAGTACAGGAAATATCTCTAGAACGTACAAAGGAGTACACGAGGTATCTCTACAGCGTACAGAGGAAAACAGAAGGTATCTCTACAGCGCACAAAGGAGTACAGAAGGTATTTTTACAGCATACAAAGGAGTACAGAAGGTATCTCTACAGCGCACAAAGGAGTACAGAAGGTATCTCTACAGCGCACAAAGGAGTACAGGAAATATCTCTAGAACGTACAAAGGAGTACACGAGGTATCTCTACAGCGTACAAAGGAGTACAGAAGGTATCTCTACAGCGCACAAAGGAGTACAGAAGGTATCTCTACAGCGTACAAAGGAGTACAGAAGGTATCTCTACAGCGCACAAAGGAGTACAGAAGGTATCCCTACAGCGCACAAAGGAGTACAGAAGGTATCTCTACAGCGCACAAAGGAGTACAGAAGGTATCTCTACAGCGCACAAAGGAGTACAGGAAATATCTCTAGAACGTACAAAGGAGTACACGAGGTATCTCTACAGCGTACAAAGGAGTACAGAAGGTATCTCTACAGCGCACAAAGGAGTACAGAAGGTATCTCTACAGCGTACAAAGGAGTACAGAAGGTATCTCTACAGCGCACAAAGGAGTACAGAAGGTATCTCTACAGCGCACAAAGGAGTACAGAAGGTATCTCTACAGCGCACAAAGGAGTACAGGAAATATCTCTAGAACGTACAAAGGAGTACACGAGGTATCTCTACAGCGTACAAAGGAGTACAGAAGGTATCTCTACAGCGCACAAAGGAGTACAGAAGGTATCTCTACAGCGTACAAAGGAGTACAGAAGGTATCTCTACAGCGCACAATGGAGTACAGAAGGTATCTCTACAGCGCACAAAGGAGTACAGAAGGTATCTCTACAGCGCACAAAGGAGTACAGAAGGCATCTCTACAGCGCACAAAGGAGTACAGAAGGTATCTCTACAGCGCACAAAGGAGTACAGAAGGTATCTCTACAGCGCACAAAGGAGTACAGAAGGTATCTCTACAGCGCACAAAGGAGTACAGAAGGTATCTCTACAGCGCACAAAGGAGTACAGGAAATATCTCTAGAACGTACAAAGGAGTACACGAGGTATCTCTACAGCGTACAAAGGAGTACAGAAGGTATCTCTACAGCGCACAAAGGAGTACACGAGGTATCTCTACAGCATACAAAGGAGTACAGAAGGTATCTCTACAGCGTACAAAGGAGTACACGAGGTATCTCTACAGCGCACAAAGGAGTACAGAAGGTATCTCTACAGCGTACAAAGGAGTACAGAAGGTATCTCTACAGCGCACAAAGGAGTACAGAAGGTATCTCTACAGCACACAAAGGAGTACAGAAGGTATCTCTACAGCGCACAAAGGAGTACAGGAAATATCTCTAGAACGTACAAAGGAGTACACGAGGTATCTCTACAGCGTACAAAGTAGTACAGAAGGTATCTCTACAGCGCACAAAGGAGTACAGAAGGCATCTCTACAGCGTACAAAGGAGTACAGAAGGTATCTCTACAGCGCACAAAGGAATACAGAAGGTATCTCTACAGCGCACAAAGGAGTACAGAAGGTATCTCTACAGCGCACAAAGGAGTACAGAAGGTATCTCTACAGCGCACAAAGGAGTACAGGAAATATCTCTAGAACGTACAAAGGAGTACACGAGGTATCTCTACAGCGTACTGTGCAGTCGCAGGTAGATGGAAACTCGGAGTGTGGGCTTGGGTGGATTTATTGTTAGATGCGGTCAGCAGGGAGGACAAGATCAGAATGAGCAACTAAGCCTCGACAGCAACGGCTTTTATGTACTGCTAATACAGACTCCAGATACAACGTGCCCGTACATAACACCCCCCCTTTAATACTAGAGAGGCTACACTTTTCAAAAATGAACCGCAAAACGAAAAACCCAATTTAAACGCATTCGACCCAAAATAAACACAATCTCTGCCCAAAACTAAAATGTTAAGGCGAAATATACTCTCAAGCATCGTTAACAACCCGTTCTTCGTAAGTATTCGGAACCAATCTACGTTAACTGTGACAACATCCATAATCATAAAAAAAAAAATTTATATTAATCAAATGATAAATCGCACCAGTAAGCATTATTGTAGGTTTACGCAAAAGAAATAAGCATTAACAAGGTAGCTTCCAGCGAACACTATACGCATACCAGGTTTAACTAAAACACTAAAAATACTAAGATTAATACTTTTAACTTGAAACAAACGCCACGCTAATACGTCAAGCAAGAACGGTTACATTACCAAAAAAGATATAGGATAACGCAAAGCACTTAGATTATAGGTAACGCATTCTATGCATTAAAAACTTGAACGCGGAGGAAGAAGAAGAAAAACATGTTAAAGGAAGGAACCGTTAATTTAACCTTTTACCCCGCGCCTCTAAAAGAGCATGGTCTAACACTTCCGCATTGAATTAAAATACGTTACCGCAATCACCCAACAAAAGATTAAAAACTAAATTTAATACATCCTCAGGAAAAAAAATTAAAAAAAATTACGTCACGGATAGAATCACCAAAATAAAATAGTTAGATAGTTAATTTCAAGAAGGAAGAAAAAAAAACATACGACAACCCAAAACGTTCTCTTTCAAATAAAATCTTTAAACTCCTTCCTTGGTAAAAAGAACATATCACCAATTTACCACAAACACCCAATAGGAATTTGTAGATAAAAATTCAATTTTAACACACTCCCATCAAAAACTAATGCATCTAAAAAAACAAAACCTTAATAATTAGAAAGCATACAAGCAAGCAAAGGGAAACAAGCAAAAAGCAAAGCTGCTGACTTACCGTGCATATAAATAAACTGCACGTTGACAGCCTTCAAGAACGTCGTAAGGATCAAAAGTCAAACGCCATTCATATTGATAAAAATAATCCTCGGTAGACCGAAAAAAATAAAACAACATCCTACATGATCGCAATAAATTTTAAAAAACCATTAGCGAAATGAAATGCTCGTGTTTCGAATGTGTCCTTCTTAAACACATTAAAACTAGAATTACCAAAACGTCTAACATCAAAAATAAATAATGAAATTCCTTAATTAACATCTTAAGAAGGAACGCGTCATCATGAAAAAATAATCATCTTAAAATTAACTCATAGGTTTTAAATTTATCACTGCGCGCACCTAATTTCTATTTCACTGCGCGCCTTTTTCCAATTAACTTTTCCAATTTCAATTAAATTTTCTTTAGACTAAATAATTTTCCTACTACATCTTTTCTATTATTAATTTTCGTTTTTACTCCTTTCCAAGTTCGTCGCCATAGTTCAGACTTGATCTTGCTGAACATATCTAGCTGGTCCCCTAGGTGGTAACCGTCTCAGCTGAAAGTCTTCTAGACGCTCAGCTCGGTCAGCCAAGGCCTCCAGGCCCCTCTTCGTATAGTAAATCATTGCCCCCAGGACAATTGTCGTTAACGCCATCACCATTATCATGACATCCGTGATTGAGTCGGGTAGCAAATCTGCCCGTGCATTTTTATTTAGCAAGTCCTTTAAAAGTGCATCACTTGCTCCTTGGTTCTTCGCTAACGCCGTTGATAGCGTATTTACATCCACCAGTGACACCTTAGCCCCCATGTAGAAGGCGTTCATGTAAATCCTGCAAAGAAGAGATACAGAAAGATTAGCACGGCCGTTTAAATAAAATGAATACAACATACAATTTGGTATCAACTCTCGGTTGTCTGACAACTGTCCTTGACAACCACGATAGTCTAGCCTAAAGCAATTAAACGCTGATCATGTGTGACCGGTGACAAGACACCTCTCTCAATCTAAATCTGCTGATCGCCGGACATTCCGACGGAACAAAAATAGCCCGGCGCTAGACTGCAGCACACGGCCGCAGCGTCAAAACAACCCGTCTCGCAAGGTGAACAGCAACCTCAGCTATTTGCAATTCGACGTCGTCGCATCCGTTCATCATTAAAACTGTCAATTTAGCGAAACGGACGTCTGAATGAATTCAATTAAAAAATGAATGAAACGTCTTAGCGACAGCTAGACGAGACAGTACAAATTCCTCTGGGGTAAACGTTTAACATTTACATCAAATTACTTGAGCATAAAGCAACAATACTACATCTACAGCAATAAGATTAACATATAAACATACAACGCATTGATTAATATGAATGCAAGCATATTGCATATAGCGAAGAAAATGCTTCTAAAATTATGATTATATCTCTTAACATTATTGATAAACAAACGGTAAAACAACGGTAAGTGGTTAAAAACGGTAAAAGGTTTAAAAAAAACGTTAAAAGGGTAATGTTACTCGTCGATTAGGTAGCACGTCACATAGTCCAATGAATTCGTCTTTTTAACTCACAGATTTTACCTTTTTGAGCGGTAAAAGGTGATTAAGGTTACTCCTAACGATTTTAGATCCAATTTTAATATCAGCGTAATTACGTTTAACCTTTTGGACGACCGCAGGCCCAATCCAAGTTAATTCCAATTTATGGGTCTTGTTATGATTCCTTAATAGGACTCTGTCACCAACTTGAATATCCTTATTGCGCCGCTTAAGGTTTCTATGAAGATTTCGCTCTGTTGTGTTGTTAATAATTAAATTTCGTATATTTTCTATTGTTCGAACGGCTTCTCTAGCTCTAATATTCACTAAATCTATTTCTTCATCAAAACTGTAAATTACTGAATCGAAACTGTCAGACTGATAATAGGCACACGTATCGCGATTGAACATTATAAAGCTTGGTGTTTCGCCAATAGTAGAGTTTAAAGAATTATTCAAGGCATTTTCTACTACTTCCAATAATTGGTCCCACTCTACATTAACAATACTATTTACATATAGTTTTAACAGATTCGTAATTTTTTTATTGTTGCGCTCCACGACGGCGTTAGAATGCGGGCTGTAAGCCAGAACTTCCCTTTTTGAAATGGCATGTAATTTTGCAAATTGTTTGAGAGCCACTGATTTAAACTCCCAAGCATTATCTGAAATGAGCGTCTTAGGGTAACCGAGTAATGAGAAACAGTTGCTTAAACAAGAAATCACTGTTTCTGTATTTCGATTTGAAATGGCATATAAACGACAAAATCTCGAGAAAAGGTCAATCACAACAAGAATATATTTATTTCCATTATCAGTTACTTTAAGTGGGCCAAGCAAATCAATTGATACAACTTCGAAAGGTTTTGTAGCTATTGGAGCTGTTAAAATTTTGATTGGAACTGAAGGTTTTGCTTTAATAATTCTACACACCTCGCAATGCTGAACAAATTTCCGTACAATAGTTTTCTCTAATTGATTCCAATATTTCAATTTAAATTTGAACAAAGTATGCTTGTGATCTACGTGATACAAACTATGTATCGCTAGGACAGCTTTACTCATTAACGAATTAGGGACAACTGCAGTCAAAATTGTACTCGTTCGATTATCAATTTCTCTACGTCTATAAAGAATATTATTTAACATTAGAAATTTATCTAAGTCAGGAATAGTCGAAACACTGTCATTCAACAAAGCATTCTTAATCTCTATACAAAAAGCGTCGTTGTTTTGTTCGTCGATAAATTCCTTAATCGTCCACGATATCTCAGCTTCAGTTGGTACGTAGTCTATCAGCGCGGGTCTAGCGCTTTTGTCTGCTGCACTGTCAGCATCGTCTCGAGTCGAGGGCAGGTCAACTACCTCGCTTCCTGTCGTTCGTTTGTGTCGTGCTCGAGTCTCCACAACACAAACTTCTGATTCAAATGCGACTTCCAAATCATCACAAGAATTTAGTTCTTTAAGATTTAATTTCTCGTTATTAACAGGTAATCTGCTTAAATAGTCTGCAACAACGTTCTCTTTACCAGGCAGATATTTTACCAGGGGTTCAAAGGAATTTACATCTATGCACCAACGAGCCATGTTAGTGTCCTCAGGTAATTTTTTATTAAACAGTGGTGCAAGAGGACGGTGGTCGGTGTAGACGCGAACCGTATATCCTGTAATTAAGTATTTAAAATGCTTTAAAGCAGCGTGTATCGCGTAAAATTCTTTTTTGGTAGTCGAGTACCGACGCTGGCTGGAGTTTAAATTTTTACTATAATAAGCTATGGGTCTTAGAATTTTGTCGCTTGAATCATCCGCTTGCATTAATACAGCTCCTATTCCTGAATTGGAAGCATCAGTAAACACATGAAAGTCCTTGTTATAGTCGGGATGTCTCAGAACTGTGTCAGAAGTCAATAAAGATTTCAGGAACACAAAGCTTTTCTGACATTCATTAGTCCAAGTGTAACCTACATTTTTTCTCAAAAGCGTATACAAGGGACTTGCTATCTCCGCGAAGTTTGGTAGGAAACTACGGAAATAATTCGCTAAACCTAAAAACTGTTGTAATTCTTTAACATTGGTTGGCGCTCGGCATTCTTGTAATTTTTTTGAATATTTGCATTTAATTCCATCTGCGGCAATCATATGGCCCAGATATTCGAGCTCTTTTTTGAAGAAATGGCATTTCTCAAGCTTTAAGGATAATTTACCGGACCGCAGCATTTTAAGGACAATTTCTATATCAGCCAGGTGCTGATCCTTGTTTTTCGAGAATACCAATATATCGTCTAGGAAGACGAAGGCTAGTTTACCCAGAATGGGTGCAAGGGCAGATGTCATAACTCTTTGGAATATTCCAGGTGACGTAGAAAGACCGAAGGGTACACGGCAGAAGTGGTACTTGCGGTAATTTACGCTAAATGCCGTGTACTTTCTACTCTCTTTTTCTAATTCAATTTGATGGAATGCACTGCGCAAATCAAGGTTAGAGAACCACGTGTTACCTCCTAACGTTGCTAGTATATCGTCAATGCGGGGAATCGGATATGAATGTTTAATTAAAACTTTATTCAAAGCACGAAAGTCGATAACGGGCCGTAAATCGCCTGACTTCTTTTTAACTACAATGACAGGGAAATTAAAATCAGATGACGATTCCTCTATTATTCCCTGATCGAGCATGTCGTTAGTTATTCTCATTACCTCTTCTTGGTACTTATGAGGTATGCGGTAGGGAGCTAAATTTAACACAGGCGCATCAGTCTTCAACTGAATATGATGCTTCAAAATGTTGGTTACACCTATTTTTTCTCCCTCCAAAGTTACCACGTCACGGAATTTATTTAACAAATTAACTAAAGGTAATTGAATGTCTTCTTCATTACAGGAAATATCATTTACCCTTAAGTCACGTCTTAACTCCTTTTCTCCACCTTCTCCACTCGATTCTAACTTCTTATTATCAACAATATCAACAGAAATTGCACCTCTGCCACGAGTATCAGCTTCCGAACAAAGTTTCCTATCAACTATGGCATTCCTTCCGCCACATGTCGATTTAACTTCCATCGTATCTGACCCCGCAACAAAATTTACTTCAACCTCACACGCATCTCTGAGCGCTGTGTCAACACTTGTTAAATACATTTCGCTCTCAATATCATCAGATTTTATCAATTCCACGTGGCATAGCATCGTGTTCTCAGAGAAGTACAACGTTTCTTCGTTAGCATTTAGAATCATGACTGGTACCACACCGTCTTCATTTACTTGCACAATTGAGTCAGCTATTAAAGCACCATTGTCAAAACATCTTTTGAGAACCATATATTCTCCTACAATTGGTTTCCTAATGAACCCATAAACAACGTTAAGCGAATTACCAGGTACTTCAGCCTGATTACAATGAACAATTAATTGTTTTGTTCTCATTGTCTGTGCCTGAGCTACCGCAGCTCTCATGCTCTGCCTCTGAGCTACCTCAGCTTCCATTGTCCTGCAGTCAGCATTTTCTCTCCTGCAGTCAGCATTGTTTCTGCCGCAGTCAGCATTTTTTAATTGACTCTTGATCTTTCTGGCGACTGCAATCTCTGATAATAGGCAATCACTCTTCATTATTTTTTGCATTACAGCTTCTCTGCTTAACAGAGGTTCCACATTTAGATCTTGAAAAGGAATTGCAACATTATTCCAAAGAAGTTCCTTCTCTCTGAAGTTTATTACGGCGTCTTTTAAGACGTCACGACCTAGAATTAAATCATAATTAAATTTGGCTTCACGGACAATAAGTGCACTTGTTTTAATTACTTTACTTGTGCCCGGGATTTTAATGGATAACTCTACCTCTCCCGTCACGTCGCTCTTCCCGCTTATTCCCTTGACTCTTAATTTACTCGGCTTGACTTCATCACTCAAATTTTTAATCTGTCTGTAACTAATAAGGCACTTCTCCGATCCACTGTCAATTAGAGCATTTAAATACTGATCGTTATTTTTGATAATTATGGTTGGCTTATTGCCCTCTTTAAATGACACTAATCCAGAATTTTTATCGACATTCTTTACAACGGTCACAGAAAAATATGATTCCACCGTTTTGCCTTGACAATGGTCATTTTCAAGCTCTTCTTCTTGTAATAAACTATATCTATTTTTACAGTTAAACACAGGGTCGACATACGATTTGGTTATTTCGGTGGTATCTGGGATTGCCACGGTCTCCAGTTTAACGAGTTTGGTACCGCTAATTAACTCGGGCTCAATCTGTTTCAAATCCTCCTTACTACCTTCACCTAGTTTAAAAAATCGCTTGACTTGCTCTCCGCCCAATGAACTTCATTTTGGCCACGGTTCGTACTACCTCTGCCGCGTAAATACGCCCTATAGCTACGGATCTCCGAACCGCTCGCTCTACAGTTCTTTACTACATGCGTTCCACCGCAGGCAAAGCATCCTCTCGGAAAAGTACCTCTTTGCGGTCTACATTCAAAGTGCCCTACCATCGAACATGAGTTACAGTACGGGAATCCGGCCTTTTTCGTTCCTGAAATTCCTCCTGAATTTCCTGCAACCTGACCACTAGAACTACTACTCTCAGACTTGATCATATTACACTCTAAGGCACCAATTCCTCGATCACCTACATAACTGTTTAACTCTCTACCCCTAATACGGGTATTTCGTGCGAGCCAGGGTCTAGGTACAATCCTACGTACACCTGATCGAAAATTCCTACGATAATTTCCAACTGTGCCGTAGCACACCTCACTCTCTGGGAACTGATCTTGCTCTTCCAAAACTTCCTCGACTTCACTAGTCACTTCACCTACATAACTCTCACTGTCCTGTCTGACATGATACTTTTGTGCGAAAATTTTCTTAGACTCGCTTTGGCTGCGCACTGCGGAAATTAACTTAGCTAACAATTCTTCTGCCGTTGAAAATTGTGTTTCAAAAATCTTTCTAGCGAACGACTCATCAAAGAGAGGACCCAAAATTGATAAGGCCAAACTGTACGACATGCTGTCGCCTACAAACTTTTTTAACTCTGCTTGTGTGGTGCAGTTCTGGAAATAAGCGTGGCGCTGCCACCCGAGTGAGTTTGAACTAAGAATACTCTCGGTTAACTTCCTTATTTTCGAAAACGCGTTCACGATCTGAGCAGCAAGTGCATTATTTTTAACCAATTTTAACTCGTTTAGATCGCAAGCCAATGCATGGATACTCTTCTCTCCCCTAGAAACGTAAATGTCCTCAAGGATCTGAACGACCTGATCGAAAGAATAATTCAAGTCGGCGTTAACTAGCTTAGTTACTACACTATTGAAATCACCTATGTTCTTGTTAGCGGAGCGTACTAGGAATTCCTTACGACGTTCATCACTAGTGGCATCAGGCAACAAACTTAGATATGCCTTTAGATTTTGTATGTGAGTGTGAAAACTCTTATTTTCGAGAAACTCAGAATCATGGACCCGTCGTCTTCCCCTGAAGGTAGGAAGCTCTGCATTAGTCATAATCGTTCCCATAGGTTGGACATTCATGTTAGCAGCAATATCACGTGCAAGTTGTGTTGCGTTTACATTACTAGGAACACTAGAACTAGGTCCAGCTGTCGCTGCCGTTGGAGTCGTCATCTTGCTAACTACTGGTTTACTCACTCGTCCGTATTTAGTTACAGTATGTTCAGTTCGAACTACTTCGTCCTCACTGTCCAAGGAATCAGGATAATCCGACATAAATTCCCTATTCCACTAAAAATCAACAATTCAATACCCGAATTCTCTGAAAACTCATTCAAAAATTAATATCGTACTCCGAGAATGATAATAAACACCCTAAAACCAGTTAAAATGATAATCAACACCGTAAATGCATTTAGAACACCCAAAAATTAATTAAAGACACACCTTGAAGAACCACAAAAAAAATTAATAATCCCACTTGAATTAATAACCACAAATAGTAGCTAGGAATCAATAGAACACTTCTAACACGTACAAAATACACAGTAAATGCAAGAGCGTTAGCGTTAATCTCAATAGTATTCACAAGGCATCAATAACGCTAATACAATTACGTAACCAATACTTCCAATTAAATTCAGTAAATAGTGGCACCTTCAAACACCACAATCAGTGCAAATCTTTGCGACTCTCAATAAAACGTGCAGAGTGCACGTGAATGCTGAAGCTTACGGCAAGGCGGTAAAAAAATATTGCTGCTGCACAGCAAAAACGTTAAATTCTATCACATTAAAGCTTTAAAAATTGAAATCGAAGTGATTTAGACACCTTCACTATCACTCCTATCCTATTACACAAAAAAATCTGACACTTACGATGGTAAGAAGGTAAATAGTTGTTTACCACCTAAATCCAGATACGTAGTACGCGGCTGCCTCTCACAAAGGTTAGAAGCAACTGCTGCCTACCGAGAGTACCGAGCTATACAGGAAGTGGGCGCGGAAAAAAAACCACGGCAATAAGTGCAACAAAAAGACTAGCTGCCCGGGAAAAAGCGAGGTAGCACTAAACAAAGAAAAAAAAAAATTTTCCACAAAAGACTTAACTGTGTAAAAAATTGAAGACGGCTGAACACGTCTCTTGCAGGCAATGACGGGCCGCTGTGATGCTGTGCTTGTAGACAATGTTGTCGGCTGGTACAGCAAGATTATACTGCCTTTATACTGTGCACCACGTTGAAGAATTTACACTTGTAAACTGAAAGTACGTGTCACTTCACTGCTACAGTCACTGCTACTGTTTTTGGTGCATTCGTAGTAATTTTATCTCACACAAATTAAATTGTTCTTAGTACTTGTAGATTTGAATTCACTTCTTGTGGATGTAAAATTCACTCAATGGTTGACGCTGGGAACGCTGCAATTTTGACTTGAAACACCAATTCGATAGTGTCGTTTTCACACTCGTAGACCAAAATTTTTGTACGCAGGGGTGAGTACAAATTAAGAAATACTGTAAATCTACAGTAAGCTGCCGCCAACAATTCCTTAGAGACGATGATTCCAAACACGATGACCGTTTCTTCAGGTTGCCAGAGCTGGTTGTTTTCGCTGGAACACATTTGGATTTTACACTGTTCAAAACTATCTTCACGGAGAACTTGATCTTCAGGTAACACTTATGCGAATGTGAGTTCGAATCGCAACATACGTCGGCCACCACTTAATGTGCAGTCGCAGGTAGATGGAAACTCGGAGTGTGGGCTTGGGTGGATTTATTGTTAGATGCGGTCAGCAGGGAGGACAAGATCAGAATGAGCAACTAAGCCTCGACAGCAACGGCTTTTATGTACTGCTAATACAGACTCCAGATACAACGTGCCCGTACAGTACAAAGGAGTACAGAAGGTATCTCTACAGCGCACAAAGGATTACAGAAGGTATCTCTACAGCGTACAAAGGAGTACAGAAGGTATCTCTACAGCGCACAAAGGAGTACAGAAGATATCTCTACAGCGCACAAAGGAGTACAGAAGGTATCTCTACAGCGCACAAAGGAGTACAGGAAATATCTCTAGAACGTACAAAGGAGTACACGAGGGATCTCTACAGCGTACAAAGGAGTACAGAAGGTATCTCTACAGCGCACAAAGGAGTACAGAAGGTATCTCTACAGCGTACAAAGGAGTACAGAAGGTATCTCTACAGCGCACAAAGGAGTACAGAAGGTATCTGTACAGCGCACAAAGGAGTACAGAAGGTATCTCTACAGCGCACAAAGGAGTACAGGAAATATCTCTAGAACGTACAAAGGAGTACACGAGGTATCTCTACAGCGTACAAAGGAGTACAGAAGGTATCTATACAGCGCACAAAGGAGTACAGAAGGTATCTCTAGAGCGCACAAAGGAGTACAGAAGGTATCTCTACAGCGCACAAAGGAGTACAGGAAATATCTCTAGAACGTACAAAGGAGTACACGAGGTATCTCTACAGCGTACAAAGGAGTACAGAAGGTATCTCTACAGCGCACAAAGGAGTACAGGAAATATCTCTAGAACGTACAAAGGAGTACAGAAGGTATCTCTACAGCGCAAAAAGGAGTACAGAAGGTATCTCTACAGCGCACAAAGAAGTACAGAAGGTATCTCTACAGCGCACAAAGGAGTACAGAAGGTATCTCTAACGCGCACAAAGGAGTACAGGAAATATCTCTAGAACGTACAAAGGAGTACACGTGGTATCTCTACAGCGTACAAAGGAGTACAGAAGGTATCTCTACAGCGTACAAAGGATTACAGAAGGTATCTCTACAGCGCACAAAGGAGTACAGAAGGTATCTCTACAGCGTACAAAGGAGTACAGAAGGTATCTCTACAGCGCACAAAGGAGTACAGAAGCTATCTCTACAGCGCACAAAGGAGTACAGAAGGTATCTCTACAGCGCACAAAGGAGTACAGGAAATATCTCTAGAACGTACAATGGAGTACACGAGGTATCTCTACAGCGTACAAAGGAGTAAAGAAGGTATCTCTACAGCGAACAAAGGAGTACAGAAGGTATCTCTACAGCGCACAAAGGAGTACAGAAGGTATCTCTACAGCGTACAAAGGAGTACAGAAGGTATCTCTACAGCGCACAAAGGAGTACAGAAGGTATCTCTACAGCGCACAAAGGAGTACAGAAGGTATCTCTACAGCGCACAAAGGAGTACAGGAAATATCTCTAGAACGTACAAAGGAGTACACGAGGTATCTCTACAGCGTACAAAGGAGTACAGAAGGTATCTCTACAGCGCACAAAGGAGTACAGAAGGTATCTCTACAGCGCACAAAGGAGTACAGAAGGTATCTCTACAGCGTACAAAGGAGTACAGAAGGTATTTCAACAGCGCACAAAGCAGTACAGAAGGTATCTCTACAGCGCACAAAGGAGTACAGAAGGTATCTCTACAGCGCACAAAGGAGTACAGGAAATATCTCCAGAACGTACAAAGGAGTACACGAGGTATCTCTACAGCGTACAAAGGAGTACAGAAGGTATCTCTACAGCGCACAAAGGAGTACAGAAGGTATCTCTACAGCGTACAAAGGAGTACAGAAGGTATCTCTACAGCGCACAAAGGAGTACAGAAGGTATCTCTACAGCGCACAAAGGGGTACAGAAGGTATCTCTACAGCGCACAAAGGAGTACAGAAGGTATCTCTACAGCGCACAAAGGAGTACAGGAAATATCTCTAGAACGTACAAAGGAGTACACGAGGTATCTCTACAGCGTACAAAGGAGTACAGAAGGTATCTCTACAGCGCACAAAGGAGTACAGAAGGTATCTCTACAGCGTACAAAGGAGTACAGAAGGTATCTCTACAGCGCACGAAGGAGTACAGAAGGTATCTCTACAGCGCACAAAGGAGTACAGAAGGTATCTCTACAGCGCACAAAGGAGTACAGGAAATATCTCTAGAACGTACAAAGGAGTACACGAGGTATCTCTACAGCGTACAGAGGAAAACAGAAGGTATCTCTACAGCGCACAAAGGAGTACAGAAGGTATTTTTACAGCATACAAAGGAGTACAGAAGGTATCTCTACAGCACACAAAGGAGTACAGAAGGTATCTCTACAGCGCACAAAGGAGTACAGGAAATATCTCTAGAACGTACAAAGGAGTACACGAGGTATCTCTACAGCGTACAAAGGAGTACAGAAGGTATCTCTACAGCGCACAAAGGAGTACAGAAGGTATCTCTACAGCGTACAAAGGAGTACAGAAGGTATCTCTACAGCGCACAAAGGAGTACAGAAGGTATCTCTACAGCGCACAAAGGAGTACAGAAGGTATCTCTACAGCGCACAAAGGAGTACAGAAGGTATCTCTACAGCGCACAAAGAAGTACAGGAAATATCTCTAGAACGTACAAAGGAGTACACGAGGTATCTCTACAGCGTACAAAGG
Organism: Morinoia aosen; assembly: GCA_030386875.1. Taxonomy (NCBI): domain Eukaryota; kingdom Metazoa; phylum Arthropoda; class Malacostraca; order Amphipoda; family Talitridae; genus Morinoia; species Morinoia aosen. The sequence goes on along the minus strand of CM059576.1, from coordinate 56,617,431 downwards.
AGTACAGAAGGTATCTCTACAGCGCACAAAGGAGTACAAAAGGTATCTCTACAGCGTACAAAGGAGTACAGAAGGTATCTCTACAGCGCACAAAGGAGTACAGAAGGTATCTCTACAGCGCACAAAGGAGTACAGAAGGTATCTCTACAGCGCACAAAGGAGTACAGGAAATATCTCTAGAACGTACAAAGGAGTACACGAGGTATCTCTACAGCGTACAAAGGAGTACAGAAGGTATCTATACAGCGCACAAAGGAGTACAGAAGGTATCTCTACAGCGTACAAAGGAGTACAGAAGGTATCTCTACAGCGCACAAAGGAGTACAGAAGGTATCTCTACAGCGCACAAAGGAGTACAGAAGGTATCTCTACAGCGCACAAAGGAGTACAGAAAATATCTCTAGAACGTACAAAGGAGTACACGAGGTATCTCTACAGCGTACAAAGGAGTACAAAAGGTATCTCTACAGCGCACAAAGGAGTACAGAAGGTAGCTCTACAGCGTACAAAGGAGTACAGAAGGTATCTCTACAGCGCACAAAGGAATACAGAAGGTATCTCTACAGCGCACAAAGGAGTACAGAAGGTATCTCTACAGCGCACAAAGGAGTAAAGAAGGTATCTCTACAGCGCACAAAGGAGTACAGGAAATATCTCTAGAACGTACAAAGGAGTACACGAGGTATCTCTACAGCGTACAAAGGAGTACAGAAGGTATCTCTAAAGCGCACAAAGGAGTACAGAAGGTATCTCTACAGCGTACAAAGGAGTACAGAAGGTATCTCTACAGCGCACAAAGGAGTACAGAAGATATCTCTACAGCGCACAAAGGAGTACAGAAGGTATCTCTACAGCGCACAAAGGAGTACAGGAAATATCTCTAGAACGTACAAAGGAGTACACGAGGTATCTCTACAGCGTACAAAGGAGTACAGAAGGTATCTCTACAGCGCACAAAGGAGTACAGAAGGTATCTCTACAGCGTACAAAGGAGTACAGAAGGTATCTCTACAGCGCACAAAGGAGTACAGAAGGTATCTGTACAGCGCACAAAGGAGTACAGAAGGTATCTCTACAGCGCACAAAGGAGTACAGGAAATATCTCTAGAACGTACAAAGGAGTACACGAGGTATCTCTACAGCGTACAAAGGAGTACAGAAGGTATCTAAACAGCGCACAAAGGAGTACAGAAGGTATCTCTAGAGCGCACAAAGGAGTACAGAAGGTATCTCTACAGCGCACAAAGGAGTACAGGAAATATCTCTAGAACGTACAAAGGAGTACACGAGGTATCTCTACAGCGTACAAAGGAGTACAGAAGGTATCTCTACAGCGCACAAAGGAGTACAGGAAATATCTCTAGAACGTACAAAGGAGTACAGAAGGTATCTCTACAGCGCACAAAGGAGTACAGAAGGTATCTCTAGAGCGCACAAAGGAGTACAGAAGGTATCTCTACAGCGCACAAAGGAGTACAGAAGGTATCTCTACAGCGCACAAAGGAGTACAGGGAATATCTCTAGAACGTACAAAGGAGTACACGAGGTATCTCTACAGCGTACAAAGGGGTACAGAAGGTATCTCTACAGCGCACAAAGGAGTACAGAAGGTATCTCTACAGCGCACAAAGGAGTACAGGAAATATCTCTAGAACGTACAAAGGAGTACACGAGGTATCTCTACAGCGCACAAAGGAGTACAGAAGGTATCTCTACAGCGCACAAAGAAGTACAGAAGGTATCTCTACAGCGCACAAAGGAGTACAGGAAATATCTTTAGAACGTGCAAAGGAGTACACGAGGTATCTCTACAGCGCACAAAGGAGTACAGAAGGTATCTCTACAGCGCACAAAGGAGTACAGAAGGTATCTCTACAGCGCACAAAGGAGTACAGAAGGTATCTCTACAGCGCACAAAGGAGTACAGAAGGTATCTCTACAGCGCACAAAGGAGTACAGAAGGTATCTCTACAGCGTACAAAGGAGTACACGAGGTATCTCTACAGCGCACAAAGGAGTACAGAAGGTATCTCTACAGCACACAAAGGAGTACAGAAGGTATCTCTACAGCGCACAAATGAGTACAGAAGGTATCTCTACAGCGCACAAAGGAGTACAGGAAATATCTCTAGAACGTACAAAGGAGTACACGAGGTATCTCTACAGCGTACAAAGGAGTACAGAGGGTATCTCTACAGCGCACAAAGGAGTGCAGAAGGTATCTCTACAGCGCACAAAGGAGTACAGAAGGTATCTCTACAGCGCACAAAGGAGTACAGGAAATATCTCTAGAACGTACAAAGGAGTACACGAGGTATCTCTACAGCGTACAAAGGAGTACAGAAGGTATCTCTACAGCGCACAAAGGAGTACAGAAGGTATCTCTACAGCGCACAAAGGAGTACAGAAGGTATCTCTACAGCGCACAAAGGAGTACAGAAGGTATCTCTACAGCGCACAAAGGAGTACAGGAAATATCTCTAGAACGTACAAAGGAGTACACGAGGTATCTCTACAGCGTACAAAGGAGTACAGAAGGTATCTCTACAGCGCACAAAGGAGTACACGAGGTATCTCTGCAGCGTACAAAGGAGTACAGAAGGTATCTCTACAGCGTACAAAGGAGTACACGAGGTATCTCTACAGCGCACAAAGGAGTACAGAAGGTATCTCTACAGCGCACAAAGGAGTACAGAAGGTATCTCTACAGCGCACAAAGGAGTACAGAAGGTATCTCTACAGCGCACAAAGGAGTACAGAAGGTATCTCTACAGCGCACAAAGGAGTACAGAAGGTATCTCTACAGCGCACAAAGGAGTACAGGAAATATCTCTAGAACGTACAAAGGAGTACACGAGGTATCTCTACAGCGTACAAAGGAGTACAGAAGGTATCTCTACAGCGCACAAAGGAGTACAGAAGGTATCTCTACAGCGTACAAAGGAGTACAGAAGGTATCTCTACAGCGCACAAAGGAGTACAGAAGGTATCTCTACAGCGCACAAAGGAGAACAGAAGGTATCTCTACAGCGCACAAAGGAGTACAGGACATATCTCTAGAACGTACAAAGGAGTACACGAGGTATCTCTACAGCGTACAAAGGAGTACAGAAGGTATCTCTACAGCGTACAAAGGAGTACAGAAGGTATCTCTACAGCGCACAAAGGAGTACAGAAGGTATCTCTACAGCGTACAAAGGAGTACAGAAGGTATCTCTACAGCGCACAAAGGAGTACAGAAGGTATCTCTACAGCGCACAAAGGAGTACAGAAGGTATCTCTACAGCGCACAAAGGAGTACAGGAAATATCTCCAGAACGTACAATGGAGTACACGAGGTATCTCTACAGCGTACAAAGGAGTAAAGAAGGTATCTCTACAGCGTACAAAGGAGTACAGAAGGTATCTCTACAGCGCACAAAGGAGTACAGAAGGTATCTCTACAGCGTACAAAGGAGTACAGAAGGTATCTCTACAGCGCACAAAGGAGTACAGAAGGTATCTCTACAGCGCACAAAGGAGTACAGAAGGTATCTCTACAGCGCACAAAGGAGTACAGGAAATATCTCTAGAACGTACAAAGGAGTACACGAGGTATCTCTACAGCGTACAAAGGAGTACAGAAGGTATCTCTTCAGCGCACAAAGGAGTACAGAAGGTATCTCTACAGCGCACAAAGGAGTACAGAAGGTATCTCTACAGCGTACAAAGGAGTACAGAAGGTATTTCTACAGCGCACAAAGGAGTACAGAAGGTATCTCTACAGCGCACAAAGGAGTACAGAAGGTATCTCTACAGCGCACAAAGGAGTACAGGAAATATCTCTAGAACGTACAAAGGAGTACACGAGGTATCTCTACAGCGTAGAAAGGAGTACAGAAGGTATCTCTACAGCGCACAAAAGAGTACAGAAGGTATCTCTACAGCGTACAAAGGAGTACAGAAGGTATCTCTACAGCGCACAAAGGAGTACAGAAGGTATCTCTACAGCGCACAAAGGAGTACAGAAGGTATCTCTACAGCGCACAAAGGAGTACAGAAGGTATCTCTACAGCGCACAAAGGAGTACAGGAAATATCTCTAGAACGTACAAAGGAGTATACGAGGTATCTCTACAGCGTACAAAGGAGTACAGAAGGTATCTCTACAGCGCACAAAGGAGTACAGAAGGTATCTCTACAGCGTTCAAAGGAGTACAGAAGGTATCTCTACAGCGCACAAAGAAGTACAGAAGGTATCTCTACAGCGCACAAAGGAGTACAGAAGGTATCTCTACAGCGCACAAAGGAGTACAGGAAATATCTCTAGAACGTACAAAGGAGTACACGAGGTATCTCTACAGCGTACAGAGGAAAACAGAAGGTATCTCTACAGCGCACAAAGGAGTACAGAAGGTATTTCTACAGCATACAAAGGAGTACAGAAGGTATCTCTACAGCGCACAAAGTAGTACAGAAGGTATCTCTACAGCGCACAAAGGAGTACAGGAAATATCTCTAGAACGTACAAAGGAGTACACGAGGTATCTCTACAGCGTACAAAGGAGTACAGAAGGTATCTCTACAGCGCACAAAGGAGTACAGAAGGTATCTCTACAGCGTACAAAGGAGTACAGAAGGTATCTCTACAGCGCACAAAGGAGTACAGAAGGTATCTCTACAGCACACAAAGGAGTACAGAAGGTATCTCTACAGCGCACAAAGGAGTACAGAAGGTATCTCTACAGCGCACAAAGGAGTACAGGAAATATCTCTGGAACGTACAAAGGAGTACACGAGGTATCTCTACAGCGTACAAAGGAGTACAGAAGGTATCTCTACAGCGCACAAAGGAGTACAGAAGGTATCTCTACAGCGTACAAAGGAGTACAGAAGGTATCTCTACAGCGCACAAAGGAGTACAGAAGGTATCTCTACAGCGCACAAAGGAGTACAGAAGGTATCTCTACAGCGCACAAAGGAGTACAGGAAATATCTCTAGAACGTACAAAGGAGTACACGAGGTATCTCTACAGCGTACAAAGGAGTACAGAAGGTATCTCTACAGTGCACAAAGGAGTACAGAAGGTATCTCTACAGCGTACAAAGGAGTACAGAAAGTATCTCTACAGCGCACAATGGAGTACAGAAGGTATCTCTACAGCGCACAAAGGAGTACAGAAGGTATCTCTACAGCGCACAAAGGAGTACAGAAGGTATCTCTACAGCGCACAAAGGAGTACAGGAAATATCTCTAGAACGTACAAAGGAGTACACGAGGTATCTCTACAGCGTACAAAGGAGTACAGAAGGTATCTCTACAGCCCACAAAGGAGTACAGAAGGTATCTCTACAGCGTACAAAGGAGTACAGAAGGTATCTCTACAGCGCACAAAGGAGTACAGAAGGTATCTCTACAGCGCACAAAGGAGTACAGAAGGTATCTCTACAGCGCACAAAGGAGTACAGAAGGTATCTCTACACCGCACAACGGAGTACAGAAGGTATCTCTACAGCGCACAAAGGAGTACAGGAAATATCTCTAGAACGTACAAAGGAGTACACGAGGTTTCTCTACAGCGTACAAAGGAGTACAGAAGGTATCTCTACAGCGCACAAAGGAGTACAGAAGGTATCTCTACAGCGTACAACGGAGTACAGAAAGTATCTCTACAGCGCACAAAGGAGTACAGAAGGTATCTTTACAGCGCACAAGGGAGTACAGAAGGTATCTCTACAGCCCACAAAGGAGTACAGGAAATATCTCTAGAACGTACAAAGAAGTACACGAGGTATCTCTACAGCGTACGAAGGAGTACAGAAGGTATCTCTACAGCGCACAAAGGAGTACAGAAGGTATCTCTACAGCGTACAAAGGAGTACAGAAGGTATCTCTACAGCGCACAAAGGAGTACAGAAGGTATCTCTGCAGCGCACAAAGGAGTACAGAAGGTATCTCTACAGCGCACAAAGGAGTACAGGAAATATCTCTAGAACGTACAAAGGAGTACACGAGGTATCTCTACAGCGTACAAAGGAGTACAGAAGGTATCTCAACAGCGCACAAAGGAGTAAAGAAGGTATCTCTACAGCGCACAAAGGAGTACAGAAGGTATCTCTACAGCGTACAAAGGAGTACAGAAGGTATCTCTACAGCGCACAAAAGAGTACAGAAGGTATCTCTACAGCGCACAAAGGAGTACAGAAGGTATCTCTACAGCGCACAAAGGAGTACAGAAGGTATCTCTACAGCGCACAAAGGAGTACAGGAAATATCTCTACAGCGTACAAAAGAGTACAGAAGGTATCTCTACAGCGCACAATGGAGTACAGAAGGTATCTCTACAGCGCACAAAGGAGTACAGAAGGTATCTCTACAGCGCACAAAGGAGTACAGAAGGTATCTCTACAGCGCACAAAGGAGTACAGAAGGTATCTCTACAGCGCACAAAGGAGTACAGAAGGTATCTCTACAGCGCACAAAGGAGTACAGAAGGTATCTCTAAAGCGCACAAAGGAGTACAGAAGGTATCTCTACAGCGCACAAAGGAGTACAGAAGGTAGCTCTTCAGCGCACAGAGGAGTACGGGAAATATCTCTAGAACGTACAAAGGAGTACACGAGGTATCTCTACAGCGTACAAAGGAGTACAGAAGGTATCTCTACAGCGCACAAAGGAGTACACGAAGTATCTCTACAGCGTACAAAGGAGTACAGAAGGTATCTCTACAGCGTACGAAGGAGTACACGAGGTATCTCTTCAGCGCACAAAGGAATAAAGAAGGTATCTCTACAGCGCACAAAGGAGTACAGAAGGTATCTCTACAGCGCACAAAGGAGTACAGAAGGTATCTCTACAGCGCACAAAGGAGTACAGAAGGTATCTCTACAGCGCACAAAGGAGTACAGGAAATATCTCTAGAACGTACAAAGGAGTACAGAAGGTATCTCTACAGCGTACAAAGGAGTACACGAGGTATCTCTACAGCGTACAAAGTTGTACAGAAGGTATCTCTACAGCGCACAAAGGAGTACAGAAGGTATCTCTACAGCGCACAAAGGAGTACAGGAAATATCTCTAGAACGTACAAAGGAGTACACGAGGTATCTCTACAGCGTACAAAGGAGTACAGAAGGTATCTCTACAGCGCACAAAGGAGTACAGAAGGTATCTCTACAGCGCACAAAGGAGTACAGAAGGTATCTCTACAGCGCACAAAGGAGTACAGGAAATATCTCTAGAACGTACAAAGGAGTACACGAGGTATCTCTACAGCGTACAAAGGAGTACAGAAGGTATCTCTACAGCGCACAAAGGAGTACAGAAGGTATCTCTACAGCGTACAAAGGAGTACAGAAGGTATCTCTACAGCGCACAAAGGAGTACAGAAGGTATCTCTACAGCGCACAAAGGAGTACAGAAGGTATCTCTACAGCGCACAAAGGAGTACAGGAAATATCTCTAGAACGTACAAAGGAGTACACGAGGTATCTCTACAGCGTACAGAGGAAAACAGAAGGTATCTCTACAGCGCACAAAGGAGTACAGAAGGTATTTTTACAGCATACAAAGGAGTACAGAAGGTATCTCTACAGCGCACAAAGGAGTACAGAAGGTATCTCTACAGCGCACAAAGGAGTACAGGAAATATCTCTAGAACGTACAAAGGAGTACACGAGGTATCTCTACAGCGTACAAAGGAGTACAGAAGGTATCTCTACAGCGCACAAAGGAGTACAGAAGGTATCTCTACAGCGTACAAAGGAGTACAGAAGGTATCTCTACAGCGCACAAAGGAGTACAGAAGGTATCCCTACAGCGCACAAAGGAGTACAGAAGGTATCTCTTCAGCGCACAAAGGAGTACAGAAGGTATCTCTACAGCGCACAAAGGAGTACAGGAAATATCTCTAGAACGTACAAAGGAGTACACGAGGTATCTCTACAGCGTACAAAGGAGTACAGAAGGTATCTCTACAGCGCACAAAGGAGTACAGAAGGTATCTCTACAGCGTACAAAGGAGTACAGAAGGTATCTCTACAGCGCACAAAGGAGTACAGAAGGTATCTCTACAGCGCACAATGGAGTACAGAAGGTATCTCTACAGCGCACAAAGGAGTACAGGAAATATCTCTAGAACGTACAAAGGAGTACACGAGGTATCTCTACAGCGTACAAAGGAGTACAGAAGGTATCTCTACAGCGCACAAAGGAGTACAGAAGGTATCTCTACAGCGTACAAAGGAGTACAGAAGGTATCTCTACAGCGCACAATGGAGTACAGAAGGTATCTCTACAGCGCACAAAGGAGTACAGAAGGTATCTCTACAGCGCACAAAGGAGTACAGAAGGCATCTCTACAGCGCACAAAGGAGTACAGAAGGTATCTCTACAGCGCACAAAGGAGTACAGAAGGTATCTCTACAGCGCACAAAGGAGTACAGAAGGTATCTCTACAGCGCACAAAGGAGTACAGGAAATATCTCTAGAACGTACAAAGGAGTACACGAGGTATCTCTACAGCGTACAAAGGAGTACAGAAGGTATCTCTACAGCGCACAAAGGAGTACACGAGGTATCTCTACAGCATACAAAGGAGTACAGAAGGTATCTCTACAGCGTACAAAGGAGTACACGAGGTATCTCTACAGCGCACAAAGGAGTACAGAAGGTATCTCTACAGCGTACAAAGGAGTACAGAAGGTATCTCTACAGCGCACAAAGGAGTACAGAAGGTATCTCTACAGCACACAAAGGAGTACAGAAGGTATCTCTACAGCGCACAAAGGAGTACAGGAAATATCTCTAGAACGTACAAAGGAGTACACGAGGTATCTCTACAGCGTACAAAGTAGTACAGAAGGTATCTCTACAGCGCACAAAGGAGTACAGAAGGCATCTCTACAGCGTACAAAGGAGTACAGAAGGTATCTCTACAGCGCACAAAGGAATACAGAAGGTATCTCTACAGCGCACAAAGGAGTACAGAAGGTATCTCTACAGCGCACAAAGGAGTACAGAAGGTATCTCTACAGCGCACAAAGGAGTACAGGAAATATCTCTAGAACGTACAAAGGAGTACACGAGGTATCTCTACAGCGTACAAAGGAGTACAGAAGGTATCTCTACAGCGCACAAAGGATTACAGAAGGTATCTCTACAGCGTACAAAGGAGTACAGAAGGTATCTCTACAGCGCACAAAGGAGTACAGAAGATATCTCTACAGCGCACAAAGGAGTACAGAAGGTATCTCTACAGCGCACAAAGGAGTACAGGAAATATCTCTAGAACGTACAAAGGAGTACACGAGGGATCTCTACAGCGTACAAAGGAGTACAGAAGGTATCTCTACAGCGCACAAAGGAGTACAGAAGGTATCTCTACAGCGTACAAAGGAGTACAGAAGGTATCTCTACAGCGCACAAAGGAGTACAGAAGGTATCTGTACAGCGCACAAAGGAGTACAGAAGGTATCTCTACAGCGCACAAAGGAGTACAGGAAATATCTCTAGAACGTACAAAGGAGTACACGAGGTATCTCTACAGCGTACAAAGGAGTACAGAAGGTATCTATACAGCGCACAAAGGAGTACAGAAGGTATCTCTAGAGCGCACAAAGGAGTACAGAAGGTATCTCTACAGCGCACAAAGGAGTACAGGAAATATCTCTAGAACGTACAAAGGAGTACACGAGGTATCTCTACAGCGTACAAAGGAGTACAGAAGGTATCTCTACAGCGCACAAAGGAGTACAGGAAATATCTCTAGAACGTACAAAGGAGTACAGAAGGTATCTCTACAGCGCAAAAAGGAGTACAGAAGGTATCTCTACAGCGCACAAAGAAGTACAGAAGGTATCTCTACAGCGCACAAAGGAGTACAGAAGGTATCTCTAACGCGCACAAAGAAGTACAGGAAATATCTCTAGAACGTACAAAGGAGTACACGTGGTATCTCTACAGCGTACAAAGGAGTACAGAAGGTATCTCTACAGCGCACAAAGGAGTACAGAAGGTATCTCTACAGCGCACAAAGGAGTACAGGAAATATCTCTAGAACGTACAAAGGAGAACACGAGGTATCTCTACAGCGTACAAAGGAGTACAAAAGGTATCTCTACAGCGCACAAAGGAGTACAGAAGGTATCTCTACAGCGCACAAAGGAGTACAGAAGGTATCTCTACAGCGTACAAAGGAGTACAGAAGGTATCTCTACAGCGTGCAAAGGAGTACAGAAGGTATCTCTACAGCGCACAAAGGAGTACAGGAAATATCTCTCGAACGTACAAAGGAGTACAGAAGGTATCTCTACAGCGTACAAAGGAGTACAGAAGGTATCTCTAGAGCGCACAAAGGAGTACAGAAGGTATCTCTACAGCGCACAAAGGAGTACAGAAGGTATCTCTACAGCGCACAAAGGAGTACAGGAAATATCTCTAGAACGTACAAAGGAGTACACGAGGTATCTCTACAGCGTACAAAGGGGTACAGAAGGTATCTCTACAGCGCACAAAGGAGTACAGAAGGTATCTCTACAGCGCACAAAGGAGTACAGGAAATATCTCTAGAAGGTACAAAAGAGTCTACGAGGTATCTCTACAGCGCACAAAGGAGTACAGAAGGTATCTCTACAGCGCACAAAGGAGTACAGAAGGTATCTCTACAGCGCACAAAGGAGTACAGGAAATATCTCTAGAACGTGCAAAGGAGTACACGAGGTATCTCTACAGCGCACAAAGGAGTACAGAAGGTATCTCTACAGCGCACAAAGGAGTACAGAAGGTATCTCTACAGCGCACAAAGGAGTACAGAAGGTATCTCTACAGCGCACAAAGGAGTACAGAAGGTATCTCTACAGCGCACAAAGGAGTACAGAAGGTATCTCTACAGCGTACAAAGGAGTACACGAGGTATCTCTACAGCGCACAAAGGAGTACAGAAGGTATCTCTACAGCACACAAAGGAGTACAGAAGGTATCTCTACAGCGCACAAATGAGTACAGAAGGTATCTCTACAGCGCACAAAGGAGTACAGAAGGTATCTCTACAGCACACAAAGGAGTACACGAGGTATCTCTACAGCGTACAAAGGAGTACAGAAGGTATCTCTACAGCGTACAAAGGAGTACACGAGGTATCTCTACAGCGCACAAAGGAGTACAGAAGGTATCTCTACAGCGTACAAAGGAGTACAGAAGGTATCTCTACAGCGCACAAAGGAGTACAGAAGGTATCTCTACAGCGCACAAAGGAGTACAGAAGGTATCTCTACAGCGCACAAAGGAGTACAGGAAATATCTCTAGAACGTACAAAGGAGTACACGAGGTATCTCTACAGCGTACAAATTAGTACAGAAGGTATCTCTACAGCGCACAAAGGAGTACAGAAGGCATCTCTACAGCGTACAAAGGAGTACAGAAGGTATCTCTACAGCGCACAAAGGAATACAGAAGGTATCTCTACAGCGCACAAAGGAGTACAGAAGGTATCTCTACAGCGCACAAAGGAGTACAGAAGGTATCTCTACAGCGCACAAAGAAGTACAGGAAATATCTCTAGAACGTACAAAGGAGTACACGAGGTATCTCTACAGCGTACAAAGGAGTACAGAAGGTATCTCTACAGCGCACAAAGGAGTACAGAAGGTATCTCTACAGCGTACAAAGGAGTACAGAAGGTATCTCTACAGCGCACAAAGGAGTACAGAAGATATCTCTACAGCGCACAAAGGAGTACAGAAGGTATCTCTACAGCGCACAAAGGAGTACAGGAAATATCTCTAGAACGTACAAAGGAGTACACGAGGTATCTCTACAGTGTACAAAGGAGTACAGAAGGTATCTCTACAGCGCACAAAGGAGTACAGAAGGTATCTCTACAGCGTACAAAGGAGTACAGAAGGTATCTCTACAGCGCACAAAGGAGTACAGAAGGTATCTGTACAGCGCACAAAGGAGTACAGAAGGTATCTCTACAGCGCACAAAGGAGTACAGAAGGTATCTCTACAGCGCACAAAGGAGTACAGGAAATATCTCTAGAACGTACAAAAGAGTACACGAGGTATCTCTACAGCGCACAAAGGAGTACAGAAGGTATCTCTACAGCGCACAAAGGAGTACAGAAGGTATCTCTACAGCGCACAAAGGAGTACAGGAAATATCTCTAGAACGTGCAAAGGAGTTCACGAGGTATCTCTACAGCGCACAAAGGAGTACAGAAGGTATCTCTACAGCGCACAAAGGAGTACAGAAGGTATCTCTACAGCGCACAAAGGAGTACAGAAGGTATCTCTACAGCGCACAAAGGAGTACAGAAGGTATCTCTACAGCGCACAAAGGAGTACAGAAGGTATCTCTACAGCGTACAAAGGAGTACACGAGGTATCTCTACAGCGCACAAAGGAGTACAAAAGGTATCTCTACAGCACACAAAGGAGTACAGAAGGTATCTCTACAGCGCACAAATGAGTACAGAAGGTATCTCTACAGCGCACAAAGGAGTACAGGAAATATCTCTAGAACGTACAAAGGAGTACACGAGGTATCTCTACAGCGTACAAAGGAGTACAGAAAGTAACTCTACAGCGCACAAAGGAGTACAGAAGGTATCTCTACAGCGCACAAAGGAGTACAGAAGGTATCTCTACAGCGCACAAAGGAGTACAGGAAATATCTCTAGAACGTACAAAGGAGTACACGAGGTATCTCTACAGCGCACAAAGGAGTACAGGAAATATCTCTAGAACGTACAAAGGAGTACACGAGGTATCTCTACAGCGTACAAAGGAGTACAGAAGGTATCTCTACAGCGCACAAAGGAGTACAGAAGGTATCTCTACAGCGCACAAAGGAGTACAGAAGGTATCTCTACAGCGCACAAAGGAGTACAGAAGGTATCTCTACAGCGCACAAAGGAGTACATGAAATATCTCTAGAACGTACAAAGGAGTACACGAGGTATCTCTAAAGCGTACAAAGGAGTACAGAAGGTATCTCTACAGCGCACAAAGGAGTACAGAAGGTATCTCTACAGCGCACAAAGGAGTACAGAAGGTATCTCTACAGCGTACAAAGGAGTACAGAAGGTATCTCTACAGCGTGCAAAGGAGTACAGAAGGTATCTCTACAGCGCACAAAGGAGTACAGGAAATATCTCTAGAACGTACAAAGGAGTACAGAAGGTATCTCTACAGCGTACAAAGGAGTACAGAAGGTATCTCTAGAGCGCACAAAGGAGTACAGAAGGTATCTCTACAGCGCACAAAGGAGTACAGAAGGTATCTCTACAGCGCACAAAGGAGTACAGGAAATATCTCTAGAACGTACAAAGGAGTACACGAGGTATCTCTACAGCGTACAAAGGGGTACAGAAGGTATCTCTACAGCGCACAAAGGAGTACAGAAGGTATCTCTACAGCGCACAAAGGAGTACAGGAAATATCTCTAGAACGTACAAAAGAGTACACGAGGTATCTCTACAGCGCACAAAGGAGTACAGAAGGTATCTCTACAGCGCACAGAGGAGTACGGAAGGTATCTCTACAGCGCACAAAGGAGTACAGGAAATATCTCTAGAACGTGCAAAGGAGTACACGAGGTATCTCTACAGCGCACAAAGGAGTACAGAAGGTATCTCTACAGCGCACAAAGGAGTACAGAAGGTATCTCTACAGCGCACAAAGGAGTACAGAAGGTATCTCTACAGCGCACAAAGGAGTACAGAAGGTATCTCTACAGCGCACAAAGGAGTACAGAAGGTATCTCTACAGCGTACAAAGGAGTACACGAGGTATCTCTACAGCGCACAAAGGAGTACAGAAGGTATCTCTACAGCACACAAAGGAGTACAGAAGGTATCTCTACAGCGCACAAATGAGTACAGAAGGTATCTCTACAGCGCACAAAGGAGTACAGAAGGTATCTCTACAGCGCACAAAGGAGTACACGAGGTATCTCTACAGCGTACAAAGGAGTACAGAAGGTATCTCTACAGCGTACAAAGGAGTACACGAGGTATCTCTACAGCGCACAAAGGAGTACAGAAGGTATCTCTACAGCGTACAAAGGAGTACAGAAGGTATCTCTACAGCGCACAAAGGAGTACAGAAGGTATCTCTACAGCGCACAAAGGAGTACAGAAGGTATCTCTACAGCGCACAAAGGAGTACAGGAAATATCTCTAGAACGTACAAAGGAGTACACGAGGTATCTCTACAGCGTACAAAGTAGTACAGAAGGTATCTCTACAGCGCACAAAGGAGTACAGAAGGCATCTCTACAGCGTACAAAGGAGTACAGAAGGTATCTCTACAGCGCACAAAGGAATACAGAAGGTATCTCTACAGCGCACAAAGGAGTACAGAAGGTATCTCTACAGCGCACAAAGGAGTACAGAAGGTATCTCTACAGCGCACAAAGGAGTACAGGAAATATCTCTAGAACGTACAAAGGAGTACACGAGGTATCTCTACAGCGTACAAAGGAGTACAGAAGGTATCTCTACAGCGCACAAAGGAGTACAGAAGGTATCTCTACAGCGTACAAAGGAGTACAGAAGGTATCTCTACAGCGCACAAAGGAGTACAGAAGGTATCTCTAGAGCGCACAAAGGAGTACAGAAGGTATCTCTACAGCGCACAAAGGAGTACAGGAAATATCTCTAGAACGTACAAAGGAGTACACGAGGTATCTCTACAGCGTACAAAGGAGTACAGAAGGTATCTCTACAGCGCACAAAGGAGTACAGGAAATATCTCTAGAACGTACAAAGGAGTACAGAAGGTATCTCTACAGCGCACAAAGGAGTACAGAAGGTATCTCTTCAGCGCACAAAGAAGTACAGAAGGTATCTCTACAGCGCACAAAGGAGTACAGAAGGTATCTCTAACGCGCACAAAGGAGTACAGGAAATATCTCTAGAACGTACAAAGGAGTACACGAGGTATCTCTACAGCGTACAAAGGAGTACAGAAGGTATCTCTACAGCGCACAAAGGAGTACAGAAGGTATCTCTACAGCGCACAAAGGAGTACAGAAGGTATCTCTACAGCGTACAAAGGAGTACAGAAGGTATCTCTACAGCGCACAAAGGAGTACAGGAAATATCTCCAGAACGTACAAAGGAGTACAGAAGGTATCTCTACAGCGTACAAAGGAGTACAGAAGGTATCTCTAGCGCGCACAAAGGAGTACAGAAGGTATCTCTACAGCGCACAAAGGAGTACAGAAGGTATCTCTACAGCGCACAAAGGAGTACAGGAAATATCTCTAGAACGTACAAAGGAGTACACGAGGTATCTCTACAGCGTACAAAGGGGTACAGAAGGTATCTCTACAGCGCACAAAGGAGTACAGAAGGTATCTCTACAGCGCACAAAGGAGTACAGGAAATATCTCTAGAACGTACAAAAGAGTACACGAGGTATCTCTACAGCGCACAAAGGAGTACAGAAGGTATCTCTACAGCGCACAAAGGAGTACAGAAGGTATCTCTACAGCGCACAAAGGAGTACAGGAAATATCTCTAGAACGTGCAAAGGAGTACACGAGGTATCTCTACAGCGCACAAAGGAGTACAGAAGGTATCTCTACAGCGCACAAAGGAGTACACAAGGTATCTCTACAGCGCACAAAGGAGTACAGAAGGTATCTCTACAGCGCACAAAGGAGTACAGAAGGTATCTCTACAGCGCACAAAGGAGTACAGAAGGTATCTCTACAGCGTACAAAGGAGTACACGAGGTATCTCTACAGCGCACAAAGGAGTACAGAAGGTATCTCTACAGCACACAAAGGAGTACAGAAGGTATCTCTACAGCGCACAAATGAGTACAGAAGGTATCTCTACAGCGCACAAAGGAGTACAGGAAATATCTCTAGAACGTACAAAGGAGTACACGAGGTATCTCTACAGCGTACAAAGGAGTACAGAAAGTATCTCTACAGCGCACAAAGGAGTACAGAAGGTATCTCTACAGCGCACAAAGGTGTACAGAAGGTATCTCTACAGCGCACAAAGGAGTACAGAAGGTATCTCTACAGCGCACAAAGGAGTACAGAAGGTATCTCTACAGCGCACAAAGGAGTACAGGAAATATCTCTAGAACGTACAAAGGAGTACACGAGGTATCTCTACAGCGTACAAAGGAGTACAGAAGGTATCTCTACAGCGCACAAAGGAGTACACGAGGTATCTCTGCAGCGTACAAAGGAGTACAGAAGGTATCTCTACAGCGTACAAAGGAGTACACGAGGTATCTCTACAGAACACAAAGGAGTACAGAAGGTATCTCTACAGCGCACAAAGGAGTACAGAAGGTATCTCTACAGCGCACAAAGGAGTACAGAAGGTATCTCTACAGCGCACAAAGGAGTACAGAAGGTATCTCTACAGCGCACAAAGGAGTACAGAAGGTATCTCTACAGCGCACAAAGGAGTACAGGAAATATCTCTAGAACGTACAAAGGAGTACACGAGGTATCTCTGCAGCGTACAAAGGAGTACAGAAGGTATCTCTACAGCGCACAAAGGAGTACAGAAGGTATCTCTACAGCGTACAGAGGAGTACAGAAGGTATCTCTACAGCGCACAAAGGAGTACAGAAGGTATCTCTACAGCGCACAAAGGAGAACAGAAGGTATCTCTACAGCGCACAAAGGAGTACAGGAAATATCTCTAGAACGTACAAAGGAGTACACGAGGTATCTCTACAGCGTACAAAGGAGTACAGAAGGTATCTCTACAGCGTACAAAGGAGTACAGAAGGTATCTCTACAGCGCACAAAGGAGTACAGAAGGTATCTCTACAGCGTACAAAGGAGTAGAGAAGGTATCTCTACAGCGCACAAAGGAGTACAGAAGGTATCTCTACAGCGCACAAAGGAGTACAGAAGGTATCTCTACAGCGCACAAAGGAGTACAGGAAATATCTCTAGAACGTACAATGGAGTACACGAGGTATCTCTACAGCGTACAAAGGAGTAAAGAAGGTATCTCTACAGCGTACAAAGGAGTACAGAAGGTATCTCTACAGCGCACAAAGGAGTACAGAAGGTATCTCTACAGCGTACAAAGGAGTACAGAAGGTATCTCTACAGCGCACAAAGGAGTACAGAAGGTATCTCTACAGCGCACAAAGGAGTACAGAAGGTATCTCTACAGCGCACAAAGGAGTACAGGAAATATCTCTAGAACGTACAAAGGAGTACACGAGGTATCTATACAGCGTACAAAGGAGTACAGAAGGTATCTCTACAGCGCACAAAGGAGTACAGAAGGTATCTCTACAGCGCACAAAGGAGTACAGAAGGTATCTCTACAGCGTACAAAGGAGTACAGAAGGTATTTCTACACCGCACAAAGGAGTACAGAAGGTATCTCTACAGCGCACAAAGGAGTACAGAAGGTATCTCTACAGCGCACAAAGGAGTACAGGAAATATCTCTAGAACGTACAAAGGAGTACACGAGGTATCTCTACAGCGTAGAAAGGAGTACAGAAGGTATCTCTACAGCGCACAAAGGAGTACAGAAGGTATCTCTACAGCGTACAAAGGAGTACAGAAGGTATCTCTACAGCGCACAAAGGAGTACAGAAGGTATCTCTACAGCGCACAAAGGAGTACAGAAGGTATCTCTACAGCGCACAAAGGAGTACAGAAGGTATCTCTACAGCGCACAAAGGAGTACAGGAAATATCTCTAGAACGTACAAAGGAGTACACGAGGTATCTCTACAGCGTACAAAGGAGTACAGAAGGTATCTCTACAGCGCACAAAGGAGTACAGAAGGTATCTCTACAGCGTACAAAGGAGTACAGAAGGTATCTCTACAGCGCACAAAGGAGTACAGAAGGTATCTCTACAGCGCACAAAGGAGTACAGAAGGTATCTCTACAGCGCACAAAGGAGTACAGGAAATATCTCTAGAACGTACAAAGGAGTACACGAGGTATCTCTACAGCGTACAGAGGAAACCAGAAGGTATCTCTACAGCGCACAAAGGAGTACAGAAGGTATTTCTACAGCATACAAAGGAGTACAGAAGGTATCTCTACAGCGCACAAAGGAGTACAGAAGGTATCTCTACAGCGCACAAAGGAGTACAGGAAATATCTCTAGAACGTACAAAGGAGTACACGAGGTATCTCTACAGCGTACAAAGGAGTACAGAAAGTATCTCTACAGCGCACAAAGGAGTACAGAAGGTATCTCTACAGCGTACAAAGGAGTACAGAAGGTATCTCCACAGCGCACAAAGGAGTACAGAAGGTATCTCTACAGCGCACAAAGGAGTACAGAAGGTATCTCTACAGCGCACAAAGGAGTACAGAAGGTATCTCTACAGCGCACAAAGGAGTACAGGAAATATCTCTAGAACGTACAAAGGAGTACACGAGGTATCTCTACAGCGTACAAAGGAGTACAGAAGGTATCTCTACAGCGCACAAAGGAGTACAGAAGGTATCTCTACAGCGTACAAAGGAGTACAGAAGGTATCTCTACAGCGCACAAAGGAGTACAGAAGGTATCTCTACAGCGCACGAAGGAGTACAGAAGGTATCTCTACAGCGCACAAAGGAGTACAGGAAATATCTCTAGAACGTACAAAGGAGTACACGAGGTATCTCTACAGCGTACAAAGGAGTTTAGAAGGTATCTCTACAGCGCACAAAGGAGTACAGAAGGTATCTCTACAGCGTACAAAGGAGTACAGAAGGTATCTCTACAGCGCACAATGGAGTACAGAAGGTATCTCTACAGCGCACAAAGGAGTACAGAAGGTATCTCTACAGCGCACAAAGGAGTACAGAAGGTATCTCTACAGCGCACAAAGGAGTACAGGAAATATCTCTAGAACGTACAAAGGAGTACACGAGGTATCTCTACAGCGTACAAAGGAGTACAGAAGGTATCTCTACAGCGCACAAAGGAGTACAGAAGGTATCTCTACAGCGTACAAAGGAGTACAGAAGGTATCTCTACAGCGCACAAAGGAGTACAGAAGGTATCTCTACAGCGCACAAAGGAGTACAGAAGGTATCTCTACAGCGCACAAAGGACTACAGAAGGTATCTCTACACCGCACAACGGAGTACAGAAGGTATCTCTACAGCGCACAAAGGAGTACAGGAAATATCTCTAGAACGTACAAAGGAGTACACGAGGTTTCTCTACAGCGTACAAAGGAGTACAGAAGGTATCTCTACAGCGCACAAAGAAGTACAGAAGGTCTCTCTACAGCGTACAACGGAGTACAGAAAGTATCTCTACAGCGCACAAAGGAGTACAGAAGGTATCTTTACAGCGCACAAGGGAGTACAGAAGGTATCTCTACAGCCCACAAAGGAGTACAGGAAATATCTCTAGAACGTACAAAGGAGTACACGAGGTATCTCTACAGCGTACGAAGGAGTACAGAAGGTATCTCTACAGCGCACAAAGGAGTACAGAAGGTATCTCTACAGCGTACAAAGGAGTACAGAAGGTATCTCTACAGCGCACAAAGGAGTACAGAAGGTATCTCTGCAGCGCACAAAGGAGTACAGAAGGTATCTCTACAGCGCACAAAGGAGTACAGGAAATATCTCTAGAACGTACAAAGGAGTACACGGGGTATCTCTAAAGCGTACAAAGGAGTACAGAAGGTATCTCTACAGCGCACAAAGGAGTACAGAAGGTATCTCTACAGCGCACAAAGGAGTACAGAAGGTATCTCTACAGCGTACAAAGGAGTACAGAAGGTATCTCTACAGCGCACAAAGGAGTACAGAAGGTATCTCTACAGCGCACAAAGGAGTACAGAAGGTATCTCTACAGCGCACAAAGGAGTACAGAAGGTATCTCTACAGCGCACAAAGGAGTACAGGAAATATCTCTACAGCGTACAAAAGAGTACAGAAGGTATCTCTACAGCGCACATTGGAGTACAGAAGGTATCTCTACAGCGCACAAAGGAGTACAGAAGGTATCTCTACAGCGCACAAAGGAGTACAGAAGGTATCTCTACAGCGCACAAAGGAGTACAGAAGGTATCTCTACAGCGCACAAAGGAGTACAGAAGGTATCTCTACAGCGCACAAAGGAGTACAGAAGGTATCTCTACAGCGCACAAAGGAGTACAGAAGGTTTCTCTACAGCGCACAAAGGAGTACAGAAGGTAGCTCTACAGCGCACAGAGGAGTACGGGAAATATCTCTAGAACGTACAAAGGAGTACACGAGGTATCTCTACAGCGTACAAAGGAGTACAGAAGGTATCTCTACAGCGCACAAAGGAGTACACGAAGTATCTCTACAGCGTACAAAGGAGTACAGAAGGTATCTCTACAGCGTACGAAGGAGTACACGAGGTATCTCTTCAGCGCACAAAGGAATACAGAAGGTATCTCTACAGCGCACAAAGGAGTACAGAAGGTATCTCTACAGCGCACAAAGGAGTACAGAAGGTATCTCTACAGCGCACAAAGGAGTACAGAAGGTATCTCTACAGCGCACAAAGGAGTACAGGAAATATCTCTAGAACGTACAAAGGAGTACAGAAGGTATCTCTACAGCGTACAAAGGAGTACAGAAGGTACCTCTACAGCCCACAAAGGAGTACAGAAGGTATCTCTACAGCGTACAAAGGAGTACAGAAGGTATCTCTACAGCGCACAAAGGAGTACAGAAGGTATCTCTACAGCGCACAAAGGAGTACAGAAGGTATCTCTACAGCGCACAAAGGAGTACAGAAGGTATCTCTACACCGCACAACGGAGTACAGAAGGTATCTCTACAGCGCACAAAGGAGTACAGGAAATATCTCTAGAACGTACAAAGGAGTACACGAGGTTTCTCTACAGCGTACAAAGGAGTACAGAAGGTATCTCTACAGCGCACAAAGGAGTACAGAAGGTATCTCTACAGCGTACAACGGAGTACAGAAAGTATCTCTACAGCGCACAAAGGAGTACAGAAGGTATCTTTACAGCGCACAAGGGAGTACAGAAGGTATCTCTACAGCCCACAAAGGAGTACAGGAAATATCTCTAGAACGTACAAAGAAGTACACGAGGTATCTCTACAACGTACGAAGGAGTACAGAAGGTATCTCTACAGCGCACAAAGGAGTACAGAAGGTATCTCTACAGCGTACAAAGGAGTACAGAAGGTATCTCTACAGCGCACAAAGGAGTACAGAAGGTATCTCTACAGCGCACAAAGGAGTACAGAAGGTATCTCTACAGCGCACAAAGGAGTACAGAAGGTATCTCTACAGCGCACAAAGGAGTACAGAAGGTATCTCTACAGCGCACAAAGGAGTACAGAAGGTATCTCTACAGCGCACAAAGGAGTACAGAAGGTAGCTCTTCAGCGCACAGAGGAGTACGGGAAATATCTCTAGAACGTACAAAGGAGTACACGAGGTATCTCTACAGCGTACAAAGGAGTACAGAAGGTATCTCTACAGCGCACAAAGGAGTACACGAAGTATCTCTACAGCGTACAAAGGAGTACAGAAGGTATCTCTACAGCGTACGAAGGAGTACACGAGGTATCTCTTCAGCGCACAAAGGAATAAAGAAGGTATCTCTACAGCGCACAAAGGAGTACAGAAGGTATCTCTACAGCGCACAAAGGAGTACAGAAGGGATCTCTACAGCGCACAAAGGAGTACAGAAGGTATCTCTACAGCGCACAAAGGAGTACAGGAAATATCTCTAGAACGTACAAAGGAGTACAGAAGGTATCTCTACAGCGTACAAAGGAGTACACGAGGTATCTCTACAGCGTACAAAGTTGTACAGAAGGTATCTCTACAGCGCACAAAGGAGTACAGAAGGTATCTCTACAGCGCACAAAGGAGTACAGGAAATATCTCTAGAACGTACAAAGGAGTACACGAGGTATCTCTACAGCGTACAAAGGAGTACAGAAGGTATCTCTACAGCGCACAAAGGAGTACAGAAGGTATCTCTACAGCGCACAAAGGAGTACAGAAGGTATCTCTACAGCGCACAAAGGAGTACAGGAAATATCTCTAGAACGTACAAAGGAGTACACGAGGTATCTCTACAGCGTACAAAGGAGTACAGAAGGTATCTCTACAGCACACAAAGGAGTACAGAAGGTATCTCTACAGCGTACAAAGGAGTACAGAAGGTATCTCTACAGCGCACAAAGGAGTACAGAAGGTATCTCTACAGCGCACAAAGGAGTACAGAAGGTATCTCTACAGCGCACAAAGGAGTACAGGAAATATCTCTAGAACGTACAAAGGAGTACACGAGGTATCTCTACAGCGTACAGAGGAAAACAGAAGGTATCTCTACAGCGCACAAAGGAGTACAGAAGGTATTTTTACAGCATATAAAGGAGTACAGAAGGTATCTCTACAGCGCACAAAGGAGTACAGAAGGTATCTCTACAGCGCACAAAGGAGTACAGGAAATATCTCTAGAACGTACAAAGGAGTACACGAGGTATCTCTACAGCGTACAAAGGAGTACAGAAGGTATCTCTACAGCGCACAAAGGAGTACAGAAGGTATCTCTACAGCGTACAAAGGAGTACAGAAGGTATCTCTACAGCGCACAAAGGAGTACAGAAGGTATCCCTACAGCGCACAAAGGAGTACAGAAGGTATCTCTACAGCGCACAAAGGAGTACAGAAGGTATCTCTACAGCGCACAAAGGAGTACAGGAAATATCTCTAGAACGTACAAAGGAGTACACGAGGTATCTCTACAGCGTACAAAGGAGTACAGAAGGTATCTCTACAGCGCACAAAGGAGTACAGAAGGTATCTCTACAGCGTACAAAGGAGTACAGAAGGTATCTCTACAGCGCACAAAGGAGTACAGAAGGTATCTCTACAGCGCACAGAGGAGTACAGAAGGTATCTCTACAGCGCACAAAGGAGTACAGGAAATATCTCTAGAACGTACAAAGGAGTACACGAGGTATCTCTACAGCGTACAAAGGAGTACAGAAGGTATCTCTACAGCGCACAAAGGAGTACAGAAGGTATCTCTACAGCGTACAAAGGAGTACAGAAGGTATCTCTACAGCGCACAATGGAGTACAGAAGGTATCTCTACAGCGCACAAAGGAGTACAGAAGGTATCTCTACAGCGCACAAAGGAGTACAGAAGGCATCTCTACAGCGCACAAAGGAGTACAGAAGGTATCTCTACAGCGCACAAAGGAGTACAGAAGGTATCTCTACAGCGCACAAAGGAGTACAGAAGGTATCTCTACAGCGCACAAAGGAGTACAGAAGGTATCTCTACAGCGCACAAAGGAGTACAGGAAATATCTCTAGAACGTACAAAGGAGTACACGAGGTATCTCTACAGCGTACAAAGGAGTACAGAAGGTATCTCTACAGCGTACAAAGGAGTACAGAAGGTATCTCTACAGCGCACAAAGGAGTACAGAAGGTATCTCTACAGCGCACAAAGGAGTACAGAAGGTATCTCTACAGCGCACAAAGGAGTACAGGAAATATCTCTAGAACGTACAATGGAGTACACGAGGTATCTCTACAGCGTACAAAGGAGTAAAGAAGGTATCTCTACAGCGTACAAAGGAGTACAGAAGGTATCTCTACAGCGCACAAAGGAGTACAGAAGGTATCTCTACAGCGTACAAAGGAGTACAGAAGGTCTCTCTACAGCGCACAAAGGAGTACAGAAGGTATCTCTACAGCGCACAAAGGAGTACAGAAGGTATCTCTACAGCGCACAAAGGAGTACAGGAAATATCTCTAGAACGTACAAAGGAGTACACGAGGTATCTCTACAGCGTACAAAGGAGTACAGAAGGTATCTCTACAGCGCACAAAGGAGTACAGAAGGTATCTCTACAGCGTACAAAGGAGTACAGAAGGTATCTCTACAGCGCACAATGGAGTACAGAAGGTATCTCTACAGCGCACAAAGGAGTACAGAAGGTATCTCTACAGCGCACAAAGGAGTACAGAAGGTATCTCTACAGCGCACAAAGGAGTACAGGAAATATCTCTAGAACGTACAAAGGAGTACACGAGGTATCTCTACAGCGTACAAAGGAGTACAGAAGGTATCTCTACAGCGCACAAAGGAGTACAGAAGGTATCTCTACAGCGTACAAAGGAGTACAGAAGGTATCTCTACAGCGCACAAAGGAGTACAGAAGGTATCTCTACAGCGCACAAAGGAGTACAGAAGGTATCTCTACAGCGCACAAAGGACTACAGAAGGTATCTCTACACCGCACAACGGAGTACAGAAGGTATCTCTACAGCGCACAAAGGAGTACAGGAAATATCTCTAGAACGTACAAAGGAGTACACGAGGTTTCTCTACAGCGTACAAAGGAGTACAGAAGGTATCTCTACAGCGCACAAAGAAGTACAGAAGGTCTCTCTACAGCGTACAACGGAGTACAGAAAGTATCTCTACAGCGCACAAAGGAGTACAGAAGGTATCTTTACAGCGCACAAGGGAGTACAGAAGGTATCTCTACAGCCCACAAAGGAGTACAGGAAATATCTCTAGAACGTACAAAGGAGTACACGAGGTATCTCTACAGCGTACGAAGGAGTACAGAAGGTATCTCTACAGCGCACAAAGGAGTACAGAAGGTATCTCTACAGCGTACAAAGGAGTACAGAAGGTATCTCTACAGCGCACAAAGGAGTACAGAAGGTATCTCTGCAGCGCACAAAGGAGTACAGAAGGTATCTCTACAGCGCACAAAGGAGTACAGGAAATATCTCTAGAACGTACAAAGGAGTACACGGGGTATCTCTAAAGCGTACAAAGGAGTACAGAAGGTATCTCTACAGCGCACAAAGGAGTACAGAAGGTATCTCTACAGCGCACAAAGGAGTACAGAAGGTATCTCTACAGCGTACAAAGGAGTACAGAAGGTATCTCTACAGCGCACAAAGGAGTACAGAAGGTATCTCTACAGCGCACAAAGGAGTACAGAAGGTATCTCTACAGCGCACAAAGGAGTACAGAAGGTATCTCTACAGCGCACAAAGGAGTACAGGAAATATCTCTACAGCGTACAAAAGAGTACAGAAGGTATCTCTACAGCGCACATTGGAGTACAGAAGGTATCTCTACAGCGCACAAAGGAGTACAGAAGGTATCTCTACAGCGCACAAAGGAGTACAGAAGGTATCTCTACAGCGCACAAAGGAGTACAGAAGGTATCTCTACAGCGCACAAAGGAGTACAGAAGGTATCTCTACAGCGCACAAAGGAGTACAGAAGGTATCTCTACAGCGCACAAAGGAGTACAGAAGGTTTCTCTACAGCGCACAAAGGAGTACAGAAGGTAGCTCTACAGCGCACAGAGGAGTACGGGAAATATCTCTAGAACGTACAAAGGAGTACACGAGGTATCTCTACAGCGTACAAAGGAGTACAGAAGGTATCTCTACAGCGCACAAAGGAGTACACGAAGTATCTCTACAGCGTACAAAGGAGTACAGAAGGTATCTCTACAGCGTACGAAGGAGTACACGAGGTATCTCTTCAGCGCACAAAGGAATACAGAAGGTATCTCTACAGCGCACAAAGGAGTACAGAAGGTATCTCTACAGCGCACAAAGGAGTACAGAAGGTATCTGTACAGCGCACAAAGGAGTACAGAAGGTATCTCTACAGCGCACAAAGGAGTACAGGAAATATCTCTAGAACGTACAAAGGAGTACAGAAGGTATCTCTACAGCGTACAAAGGAGTACAGAAGGTACCTCTACAGCCCACAAAGGAGTACAGAAGGTATCTCTACAGCGTACAAAGGAGTACAGAAGGTATCTCTACAGCGCACAAAGGAGTACAGAAGGTATCTCTACAGCGCACAAAGGAGTACAGAAGGTATCTCTACAGCGCACAAAGGAGTACAGAAGGTATCTCTACACCGCACAACGGAGTACAGAAGGTATCTCTACAGCGCACAAAGGAGTACAGGAAATATCTCTAGAACGTACAAAGGAGTACACGAGGTTTCTCTACAGCGTACAAAGGAGTACAGAAGGTATCTCTACAGCGCACAAAGGAGTACAGAAGGTATCTCTACAGCGTACAACGGAGTACAGAAAGTATCTCTACAGCGCACAAAGGAGTACAGAAGGTATCTTTACAGCGCACAAGGGAGTACAGAAGGTATCTCTACAGCCCACAAAGGAGTACAGGAAATATCTCTAGAACGTACAAAGAAGTACACGAGGTATCTCTACAACGTACGAAGGAGTACAGAAGGTATCTCTACAGCGCACAAAGGAGTACAGAAGGTATCTCTACAGCGTACAAAGGAGTACAGAAGGTATCTCTACAGCGCACAAAGGAGTACAGAAGGTATCTCTACAGCGCACAAAGGAGTACAGAAGGTATCTCTACAGCGCACAAAGGAGTACAGAAGGTATCTCTACAGCGCACAAAGGAGTACAGAAGGTATCTCTACAGCGCACAAAGGAGTACAGAAGGTATCTCTACAGCGCACAAAGGAGTACAGAAGGTAGCTCTTCAGCGCACAGAGGAGTACGGGAAATATCTCTAGAACGTACAAAGGAGTACACGAGGTATCTCTACAGCGTACAAAGGAGTACAGAAGGTATCTCTACAGCGCACAAAGGAGTACACGAAGTATCTCTACAGCGTACAAAGGAGTACAGAAGGTATCTCTACAGCGTACGAAGGAGTACACGAGGTATCTCTTCAGCGCACAAAGGAATAAAGAAGGTATCTCTACAGCGCACAAAGGAGTACAGAAGGTATCTCTACAGCGCACAAAGGAGTACAGAAGGTATCTCTACAGCGCACAAAGGAGTACAGAAGGTATCTCTACAGCGCACAAAGGAGTACAGGAAATATCTCTAGAACGTACAAAGGAGTACAGAAGGTATCTCTACAGCGTACAAAGGAGTACACGAGGTATCTCTACAGCGTACAAAGTTGTACAGAAGGTATCTCTACAGCGCACAAAGGAGTACAGAAGGTATCTCTACAGCGCACAAAGGAGTACAGGAAATATCTCTAGAACGTACAAAGGAGTACACGAGGTATCTCTACAGCGTACAAAGGAGTACAGAAGGTATCTCTACAGCGCACAAAGGAGTACAGAAGGTATCTCTACAGCGCACAAAGGAGTAAAGAAGGTATCTCTACAGCGCACAAAGGAGTACAGGAAATATCTCTAGAACGTACAAAGGAGTACACGAGGTATCTCTACAGCGTACAAAGGAGTACAGAAGGTATCTCTACAGCGCACAAAGGAGTACAGAAGGTATCTCTACAGCGTACAAAGGAGTACAGAAGGTATCTCTACAGCGCACAAAGGAGTACAGAAGGTATCTCTACAGCGCACAAAGGAGTACAGAAGGTATCTCTACAGCGCACAAAGGAGTACAGGAAATATCTCTAGAACGTACAAAGGAGTACACGAGGTATCTCTACAGCGTACAGAGGAAAACAGAAGGTATCTCTACAGCGCACAAAGGAGTACAGAAGGTATTTTTACAGCATATAAAGGAGTACAGAAGGTATCTCTACAGCGCACAAAGGAGTACAGAAGGTATCTCTACAGCGCACAAAGGAGTACAGGAAATATCTCTAGAACGTACAAAGGAGTACACGAGGTATCTCTACAGCGTACAAAGGAGTACAGAAGGTATCTCTACAGCGCACAAAGGAGTACAGAAGGTATCTCTACAGCGTACAAAGGAGTACAGAAGGTATCTCTACAGCGCACAAAGGAGTACAGAAGGTATCCCTACAGCGCACAAAGGAGTACAGAAGGTATCTCTACAGCGCACAAAGGAGTACAGAAGGTATCTCTACAGCGCACAAAGGAGTACAGGAAATATCTCTAGAACGTACAAAGGAGTACACGAGGTATCTCTACAGCGTACAAAGGAGTACAGAAGGTATCTCTACAGCGCACAAAGGAGTACAGAAGGTATCTCTACAGCGTACAAAGGAGTACAGAAGGTATCTCTACAGCGCACAAAGGAGTACAGAAGGTATCTCTACAGCGCACAAAGGAGTACAGAAGGTATCTCTACAGCGCACAAAGGAGTACAGGAAATATCTCTAGAACGTACAAAGGAGTACACGAGGTATCTCTACAGCGTACAAAGGAGTACAGAAGGTATCTCTACAGCGCACAAAGGAGTACAGAAGGTATCTCTACAGCGTACAAAGGAGTACAGAAGGTATCTCTACAGCGCACAATGGAGTACAGAAGGTATCTCTACAGCGCACAAAGGAGTACAGAAGGTATCTCTACAGCGCACAAAGGAGTACAGAAGGCATCTCTACAGCGCACAAAGGAGTACAGAAGGTATCTCTACAGCGCACAAAGGAGTACAGAAGGTATCTCTACAGCGCACAAAGGAGTACAGAAGGTATCTCTACAGCGCACAAAGGAGTACAGAAGGTATCTCTACAGCGCACAAAGGAGTACACGAGGTATCTCTACAGCGTACAAAGGAGTACAGAAGGTATCTCTACAGCGCACAAAGGAGTACACGAGGTATCTCTACAGCATACAAAGGAGTACAGAAGGTATCTCTACAGCGTACAAAGGAGTACACGAGGTATCTCTACAGCGCACAAAGGAGTACAGAAGGTATCTCTACAGCGTACAAAGGAGTACAGAAGGTATCTCTACAGCGCACAAAGGAGTACAGAAGGTATCTCTACAGCACACAAAGGAGTACAGAAGGTATCTCTACAGCGCACAAAGGAGTACAGGAAATATCTCTAGAACGTACAAAGGAGTACACGAGGTATCTCTACAGCGTACAAAGTAGTACAGAAGGTATCTCTACAGCGCACAAAGGAGTACAGAAGGCATCTCTACAGCGTACAAAGGAGTACAGAAGGTATCTCTACAGCGCACAAAGGAATACAGAAGGTATCTCTACAGCGCACAAAGGAGTACAGAAGGTATCTCTACAGCGCACAAAGGAGTACAGAAGGTATCTCTACAGCGCACAAAGGAGTACAGGAAATATCTCTAGAACGTACAAAGGAGTACACGAGGTATCTCTACAGCGTACAAAGGAGTACAGAAGGTATCTCTACAGCGCACAAAGGATTACAGAAGGTATCTCTACAGCGTACAAAGGAGTACAGAAGGTATCTCTACAGCGCACAAAGGAGTACAGAAGATATCTCTACAGCGCACAAAGGAGTACAGAAGGTATCTCTACAGCGCACAAAGGAGTACAGGAAATATCTCTAGAACGTACAAAGGAGTACACGAGGGATCTCTACAGCGTACAAAGGAGTACAGAAGGTATCTTTACAGCGCACAAAGGAGTACAGAAGGTATCTCTACAGCGTACAAAGGAGTACAGAAGGTATCTCTACAGCGCACAAAGGAGTACAGAAGGTATCTGTACAGCGCACAAAGGAGTACAGAAGGTATCTCTACAGCGCACAAAGGAGTACAGGAAATATCTCTAGAACGTACAAAGGAGTACACGAGGTATCTCTACAGCGTACAAAGGAGTACAGAAGGTATCTATACAGCGCACAAAGGAGTACAGAAGGTATCTCTAGAGCGCACAAAGGAGTACAGAAGGTATCTCTACAGCGCACAAAGGAGTACAGGAAATATCTCTAGAACGTACAAAGGAGTACACGAGGTATCTCTACAGCGTACAAAGGAGTACAGAAGGTATCTCTACAGCGCACAAAGGAGTACAGGAAATATCTCTAGAACGTACAAAGGAGTACAGAAGGTATCTCTACAGCGCAAAAAGGAGTACAGAAGGTATCTCTACAGCGCACAAAGAAGTACAGAAGGTATCTCTACAGCGCACAAAGGAGTACAGAAGGTATCTCTAACGCGCACAAAGGAGTACAGGAAATATCTCTAGAACGTACAAAGGAGTACACGTGGTATCTCTACAGCGTACAAAGGAGTACAGAAGGTATCTCTACAGCGCACAAAGGAGTACAGAAGGTATCTCTACAGCGCACAAAGGAGTACAGGAAATATCTCTAGAACGTACAAAGGAGTACACGAGGTATCTCTACAGCGTACAAAGGAGTACAAAAGGTATCTCTACAGCGCACAAAGGAGTACAGAAGGTATCTCTACAGCGCACAAAGGAGTACAGAAGGTATCTCTACAGCGTACAAAGGAGTACAGAAGGTATCTCTACAGCGTGCAAAGGAGTACAGAAGGCATCTCTACAGCGCACAAAGGAGTACAGGAAATATCTCTAGAACGTACAAAGGAGTACAGAAGGTATCTCTACAGCGTACAAAGGAGTACAGAAGGTATCTCTAGAGCGCACAAAGGAGTACAGAAGGTATCTCTACAGCGCACAAAGGAGTACAGAAGGTATCTCTACAGCGCACAAAGGAGTACAGGAAATATCTCTAGAACGTACAAAGGAGTACACGAGGTATCTCTACAGCGTACAAAGGGGTACAGAAGGTATCTCTACAGCGCACAAAGGAGTACAGAAGGTATCTCTACAGCGCACAAAGGAGTACAGGAAATATCTCTAGAACGTACAAAAGAGTACACGAGGTATCTCTACAGCGCACAAAGGAGTACAGAAGGTATCTCTACAGCGCACAAAGGAGTACAGAAGGTATCTCTACAGCGCACAAAGGAGTACAGGAAATATCTCTAGAATGTGCAAAGGAGTACACGAGGTATCTCTACAGCGCACAAAGGAGTACAGAAGGTATCTCTACAGCGCACAAAGGAGTACAGAAGGTATCTCTACAGCGCACAAAGGAGTACAGAAGGTATCTCTACAGCGCACAAAGGAGTACAGAAGGTATCTCTACAGCGCACAAAGGAGTACAGAAGGTATCTCTACAGCGTACAAAGGAGTACACGAGGTATCTCTACAGCGCACAAAGGAGTACAGAAGGTATCTCTACAGCACACAAAGGAGTACAGAAGGTATCTCTACAGCGCACAAATGAGTACAGAAGGTATCTCTACAGCGCACAAAGGAGTACAGAAGGTATCTCTACAGCACACAAAGGAGTACACGAGGTATCTCTACAGCGTACAAAGGAGTACAGAAGGTATCTCTACAGCGTACAAAGGAGTACACGAGGTATCTCTACAGCGCACAAAGGAGTACAGAAGGTATCTCTACAGCGTACAAAGGAGTACAGAAGGTATCTCTACAGCGCACAAAGGAGTACAGAAGGTATCTCTACAGCGCACAAAGGAGTACAGAAGGTATCTCTACAGCGCACAAAGGAGTACAGGAAATATCTCTAGAACGTACAAAGGAGTACACGAGGTATCTCTACAGCGTACAAATTAGTACAGAAGGTATCTCTACAGCGCACAAAGGAGTACAGAAGGCATCTCTACAGCGTACAAAGGAGTACAGAAGGTATCTCTACAGCGCACAAAGGAATACAGAAGGTATTTCTACAGCGCACAAAGGAGTACAGAAGGTATCTCTACAGCGCACAAAGGAGTACAGAAGGTATCTCTACAGCGCACAAAGAAGTACAGGAAATATCTCTAGAACGTACAAAGGAGTACACGAGGTATCTCTACAGCGTACAAAGGAGTACAGAAGGTATCTCTACAGCGCACAAAGGAGTACAGAAGGTATCTCTACAGCGTACAAAGGAGTACAGAAGGTATCTCTACAGCGCACAAAGGAGTACAGAAGATATCTCTACAGCGCACAAAGGAGTACAGAAGGTATCTCTACAGCGCACAAAGGAGTACAGGAAATATCTCTAGAACGTACATAGGAGTACACGAGGTATCTCTACAGTGTACAAAGGAGTACAGAAGGTATCTCTACAGCGCACAAAGGAGTACAGAAGGTATCTCTACAGCGTACAAAGGAGTACAGAAGGTATCTCTACAGCGCACAAAGGAGTACAGAAGGTATCTGTACAGCGCACAAAGGAGTACAGAAGGTATCTCTACAGCGCACAAAGGAGTACAGGAAATATCTCTAGAACGTACAAAGGAGTACACGAGGTATCTCTACAGCGTACAAAGGAGTACAGAAGGTATCTATACAGCGCACAAAGGAGTACAGAAGGTATCTCTAGAGCGCACAAAGGAGTACAGAAGGTATCTCTACAGCGCACAAAGGAGTACAGGAAATATCTCTAGAACGTACAAAGGAGTACACGAGGTATCTCTACAGCGTACAAAGGAGTACAGAAGGTATCTCTACAGCGCACAAAGGAGTTCAGGAAATATCTCTAGAACGTACAAAGGAGTACAGAAGGTATCTCTACAGCGCACAAAGGAGTACAGAAGGTATCTCTACAGCGCACAAAGAAGTACAGAAGGTATCTCTACAGCGCACAAAGGAGTACAGAAGGTATCTCTAAAGCGCACAAAGGAGTACAGGAAATATCTCTAGAACGTACAAAGAAGTACACGAGGTATCTCTACAGCGTACAAAGGAGTACAGAAGGTATCTCTACAGCGCACAAAGGAGTACAGAAGGTATCTCTACAGCACACAAAGGAGTACAGGAAATATCTCTAGAACGTACAAAGGAGTACACGAGGTATCTCTACAGCGTACAAAGGAGTACAGAAGGTATCTCTACAGCGCATAAAGGAGTACAGAAGGTATCTCTACAGCGCACAAAGGAGTACAGAAGGTATCTCTACAGCGTACAAAGGAGTACAGAAGGTATCTCTACAGCGTGCAAAGGAGTACAGAAGGTATCTCTACAGCGCACAAAGGAGTACAGGAAATATCTCTAGAACGTACAAAGGAGTACAAAAGGTATCTCTACAGCGTACAAAGGAGTACAGAAGGTATCTCTAGAGCGCACAAAGGAGTACAGAAGGTATCTCTACAGCGCACAAAGGGGTACAGAAGGTATCTCTACAGCGCACAAAGGAGTACAGGAAATATCTCTGGAACGTACAAAGGAGTACACGAGGTATCTCTACAGCGTACAAAGGGGTACAGAAGGTATCTCTACAGCGCACAAAGGAGTACAGAAGGTATCTCTACAGCGCACAAAGGAGTACAGGAAATATCTCTAGAACGTACAAAAGAGTACACGAGGTATCTCTACAGCGCACAAAGGAGTACAGAAGGTATCTCTACAGCGCACAAAGGAGTACAGAAGGTATCTCTACAGCGCACAAAGGAGTACAGGAAATATCTCTAGAACGTGCAAAGGAGTACACGAGGTATCTCTACAGCGCACAAAGGAGTACAGAAGGTATCTCTACAGCGCACAAAGGAGTACAGAAGGTATCTCTACAGCGCACAAAGGAGTACAGAAGGTATCTCTACAGCGCACAAAGGAGTACAGAAGGTATCTCTACAGCGCACAAAGGAGTACAGAAGGTATCTCTACAGCGTACAAAGGAGTACACGAGGTATCTCTACAGCGCACAAAGGAGTACAAAAGGTATCTCTACAGCACACAAAGGAGTACAGAAGGTATCTCTACAGCGCACAAATGAGTACAGAAGGTATCTCTACAGCGCACAAAGGAGTACAGGAAATATCTCTAGAACGTACAAAGGAGTACACGAGGTATCTCTACAGCGTACAAAGGAGTACAGAAAGTAACTCTACAGCGCACAAAGGAGTACAGAAGGTATCTCTACAGCGCACAAAGGAGTACAGAAGGTATCTCTACAGCGCACAAAGGAGTACAGGAAATATCTCTAGAACGTACAAAGGAGTACACGAGGTATCTCTACAGCGCACAAAGGAGTACAGGAAATATCTCTAGAACGTACAAAGGAGTACACGAGGTATCTCTACAGCGTACAAAGGAGTACAGAAGGTATCTCTACAGCGCACAAAGGAGTACAGAAGGTATCTCTACAGCGCACAAAGGAGTACAGAAGGTATCTCTACAGCGCACAAAGGAGTACAGAAGGTATCTCTACAGCGCACAAAGGAGTACATGAAATATCTCTAGAACGTACAAAGGAGTACACGAGGTATCTCTAAAGCGTACAAAGGAGTACAGAAGGTATCTCTACAGCGCACAAAGGAGTACAGAAGGTATCTCTACAGCGCACAAAGGAGTACAGAAGGTATCTCTACAGCGTACAAAGGAGTACAGAAGGTATCTCTACAGCGTGCAAAGGAGTACAGAAGGTATCTCTACAGCGCACAAAGGAGTACAGGAAATATCTCTAGAACGTACAAAGGAGTACAGAAGGTATCTCTACAGCGTACAAAGGAGTACAGAAGGTATCTCTAGAGCGCACAAAGGAGTACAGAAGGTATCTCTACAGCGCACAAAGGAGTACAGAAGGTATCTCTACAGCGCACAAAGGAGTACAGGAAATATCTCTAGAACGTACAAAGGAGTACACGAGGTATCTCTACAGCGTACAAAGGGGTACAGAAGGTATCTCTACAGCGCACAAAGGAGTACAGAAGGTATCTCTACAGCGCACAAAGGAGTACAGGAAATATCTCTAGAACGTACAAAAGAGTACACGAGGTATCTCTACAGCGCACAAAGGAGTACAGAAGGTATCTCTACAGCGCACAGAGGAGTACGGAAGGTATCTCTACAGCGCACAAAGGAGTACAGGAAATATCTCTAGAACGTGCAAAGGAGTACACGAGGTATCTCTACAGCGCACAAAGGAGTACAGAAGGTATCTCTACAGCGCACAAAGGAGTACAGAAGGTATCTCTACAGCGCACAAAGGAGTACAGAAGGTATCTCTACAGCGCACAAAGGAGTACAGAAGGTATCTCTACAGCGCACAAAGGAGTACAGAAGGTATCTCTACAGCGTACAAAGGAGTACACGAGGTATCTCTACAGCGCACAAAGGAGTACAGAAGGTATCTCTACAGCACACAAAGGAGTACAGAAGGTATCTCTACAGCGCACAAATGAGTACAGAAGGTATCTCTACAGCGCACAAAGGAGTACAGAAGGTATCTCTACAGCGCACAAAGGAGTACACGAGGTATCTCTACAGCGTACAAAGGAGTACAGAAGGTATCTCTACAGCGTACAAAGGAGTACACGAGGTATCTCTACAGCGCACAAAGGAGTACAGAAGGTATCTCTACAGCGTACAAAGGAGTACAGAAGGTATCTCTACAGCGCACAAAGGAGTACAGAAGGTATCTCTACAGCGCACAAAGGAGTACAGAAGGTATCTCTACAGCGCACAAAGGAGTACAGGAAATATCTCTAGAACGTACAAAGGAGTACACGAGGTATCTCTACAGCGTACAAAGTAGTACAGAAGGTATCTCTACAGCGCACAAAGGAGTACAGAAGGCATCTCTACAGCGTACAAAGGAGTACAGAAGGTATCTCTACAGCGCACAAAGGAATACAGAAGGTATCTCTACAGCGCACAAAGGAGTACAGAAGGTATCTCTACAGCGCACAAAGGAGTACAGAAGGTATCTCTACAGCGCACAAAGAAGTACAGGAAATATCTCTAGAACGTACAAAGGAGTACACGAGGTATCTCTACAGCGTACAAAGGAGTACAGAAGGTATCTCTACAGCGCACATAGGAGTACAGAAGGTATCTCTACAGCGTACAAAGGAGTACAGAAGGTATCTCTACAGCGCACAAAGGAGTACAGAAGATATCTCTACAGCGCACAAAGGAGTACAGAAGGTATCTCTACAGCGCACAAAGGAGTACAGGAAATATCTCTAGAACGTACAAAGGAGTACACGAGGTATCTCTACAGCGTACAAAGGAGTACAGAAGGTATCTCTACAGCGCACAAAGGAGTACAGAAGGTATCTCTACAGCGTACAAAGGAGTACAGAAGGTATCTCTACAGCGCACAAAGGAGTACAGAAGGTATCTGTACAGCGCACAAAGGAGTACAGAAGGTATCTCTACAGCGCACAAAGGAGTACAGGAAATATCTCTAGAACGTACAAAGGAGTACACGAGGTATCTCTACAGCGTACAAAGGAGTACAGAAGGTATCTATACAGCGCACAAAGGAGTACAGAAGGTATCTCTAGAGCGCACAAAGGAGTACAGAAGGTATCTCTACAGCGCACAAAGGAGTACAGGAAATATCTCTAGAACGTACAAAGGAGTACACGAGGTATCTCTACAGCGTACAAAGGAGTACAGAAGGTATCTCTACAGCGCACAAAGGAGTACAGGAAATATCTCTAGAACGTACAAAGGAGTACAGAAGGTATCTCTACAGCGCACAAAGGAGTACAGAAGGTATCTCTACAGCGCACAAAGAAGTACAGAAGGTATCTCTACAGCGCACAAAGGAGTACAGAAGGTATCTCTAACGCGCACAAAGGAGTACAGGAAATATCTCTAGAACGTACAAAGGAGTACACGAGGTATCTCTACAGCGTACAAAGGAGTACAGAAGGTATCTCTACAGCGCACAAAGGAGTACAGAAGGTATCTCTACAGCGCACAAAGGAGTACAGGAAATATCACTAGAACGTACAAAGGAGTACACGAGGTATCTCTACAGCGTACAAAGGAGTACAGAAGGTATCTCTACAGCGCACAAAGGAGTACAGAAGGTATCTCTACAGCGCACAAAGGAGTACAGAAGGTATCTCTACAGCGTACAAAGGAGTACAGAAGGTATCTCTACAGCGCACAAAGGAGTACAGGAAATATCTCCAGAACGTACAAAGGAGTACAGAAGGTATCTCTACAGCGTACAAAGGAGTACAGAAGGTATCTATAGAGCGCACAAAGGAGTACAGAAGGTATCTCTACAGCGCACAAAGGAGTACAGAAGGTATCTCTACAGCGCACAAAGGAGTACAGGAAATATCTCTAGAACGTACAAAGGAGTACACGAGGTATCTCTACAGCGTACAAAGGGGTACAGAAGGTATCTCTACAGCGCACAAAGGAGTACAGAAGGTATCTCTACAGCGCACAAAGGAGTACAGGAAATATCTCTAGAACGTACAAAAGAGTACACGAGGTATCTCTACAGCGCACAAAGGAGTACAGAAGGTATCTCTACAGCGCACAAAGGAGTACAGAAGGTATCTCTACAGCGCACAAAGGAGTACAGGAAATATCTCTAGAACGTGCAAAGGAGTACACGAGGTATCTCTACAGCGCACAAAGGAGTACAGAAGGTATCTCTACAGCGCACAAAGGAGTACACAAGGTATCTCTACAGCGCACAAAGGAGTACAGAAGGTATCTCTACAGCGCACAAAGGAGTACAGAAGGTATCTCTACAGCGCACAAAGGAGTACAGAAGGTATCTCTACAGCGTACAAAGGAGTACACGAGGTATCTCTACAGCGCACAAAGGAGTACAGAAGGTATCTCTACAGCACACAAAGGAGTACAGAAGGTATCTCTACAGCGCACAAATGAGTACAGAAGGTATCTCTACAGCGCACAAAGGAGTACAGGAAATATCTCTAGAACGTACAAAGGAGTACACGAGGTATCTCTACAGCGTACAAAGGAGTACAGAAAGTATCTCTACAGCGCACAAAGGAGTACAGAAGGTATCTCTACAGCGCACAAAGGAGTACAGAAGGTATCTCTACAGCGCACAAAGGAGTACAGAAGGTATCTCTACAGCGCACAAAGGAGTACAGAAGGTATCTCTACAGCGCACAAAGGAGTACAGGAAATATCTCTAGAACGTACAAAGGAGTACACGAGGTATCTCTACAGCGTACAAAGGAGTACAGAAGGTATCTCTACAGCGCACAAAGGAGTACACGAGGTATCTCTGCAGCGTACAAAGGAGTACAGAAGGTATCTCTACAGCGTACAAAGGAGTACACGAGGTATCTCTACAGCGCACAAAGGAGTACAGAAGGTATCTCTACAGCGCACAAAGGAGTACAGAAGGTATCTCTACAGCGCACAAAGGAGTACAGAAGGTATCTCTACAGCGCACAAAGGAGTACAGAAGGTATCTCTACAGCGCACAAAGGAGTACAGAAGGTATCTCTACAGCGCACAAAGGAGTACAGGAAATATCTCTAGAACGTACAAAGGAGTACACGAGGTATCTCTGCAGCGTACAAAGGAGTACAGAAGGTATCTCTACAGCGCACAAAGGAGTACAGAAGGTATCTCTACAGCGTACAGAGGAGTACAGAAGGTATCTCTACAGCGCACAAAGGAGTACAGAAGGTATCTCTACAGCGCACAAAGGAGAACAGAAGGTATCTCTACAGCGCACAAAGGAGTACAGGAAATGTCTCTAGAACGTACAAAGGAGTACACGAGGTATCTCTACAGCGTACAAAGGAGTACAGAAGGTATCTCTACAGCGTACAAAGGAGTACAGAAGGTATCTCTACAGCGCACAAAGGAGTACAGAAGGTATCTCTACAGCGTACAAAGGAGTACAGAAGGTATCTCTACAGCGCACAAAGGAGTACAGAAGGTATCTCTACAGCGCACAAAGGAGTACAGAAGGTATCTCTACAGCGCACAAAGGAGTACAGGAAATATCTCTAGAACGTACAATGGAGTACACGAGGTATCTCTACAGCGTACAAAGGAGTAAAGAAGGTATCTCTACAGCGTACAAAGGAGTACAGAAGGTATCTCTACAGCGCACAAAGGAGTACAGAAGGTATCTCTACAGCGTACAAAGGAGTACAGAAGGTATCTCTACAGCGCACAAAGGAGTACAGAAGGTATCTCTACAGCGCACAAAGGCGTACAGAAGGTATCTCTACAGCGCACAAAGGAGTACAGGAAATATCTCTAGAACGTACAAAGGAGTACACGAGGTATCTCTACAGCGTACAAAGGAGTACAGAAGGTATCTCTACAGCGCACAAAGGAGTACAGAAGGTATCTCTACAGCGCACAAAGGAGTACAGAAGGTATCTCTACAGCGTCCAAAGGAGTACAGAAGGTATTTCTACACCGCACAAAGGAGTACAGAAGGTATCTCTACAGCGCACAAAGGAGTACAGAAGGTATCTCTACAGCGCACAAAGGAGTACAGGAAATATCTCTAGAACGTACAAAGGAGTACACGAGGTATCTCTACAGCGTAGAAAGGAGTACAGAAGGTATCTCTACAGCGCACAAAGGAGTACAGAAGGTATCTCTACAGCGTACAAAGGAGTACAGAAGGTATCTCTACAGCGCACAAAGGAGTACAGAAGGTATCTCTACAGCGCACAAAGGAGTACAGAAGGTATCTCTACAGCGCACAAAGGAGTACAGAAGGTATCTCTACAGCGCACAAAGGAGTACAGGAAATATCTCTAGAACGTACAAAGGAGTACACGAGGTATCTCTACAGCGTAAAAAGGAGTACAGAAGGTATCTCTACAGCGCACAAAGGAGTACAGAAGGTATCTCTACAGCGTACAAAGGAGTACAGAAGGTATCTCTACAGCGCACAAAGGAGTACAGAAGGTATCTCTACAGCGCACAAAGGAGTACAGAAGGTATCTCTACAGCGCACAAAGGAGTACAGGAAATATCTCTAGAACGTACAAAGGAGTACACGAGGTATCTCTACAGCGTACAGAGGAAAACAGAAGGTTTCTCTACAGTGCACAAAGGAGTACAGAAGGTATTTCTACAGCATACAAAGGAGTACAGAAGGTATCTCTACAGCGCACAAAGGAGTACAGAAGGTATCTCTACAGCGCACAAAGGAGTACAGGAAATATCTCTAGAACGTACAAAGGAGTACACGAGGTATCTCTACAGCGTACAAAGGAGTACAGAAGGTATCTCTACAGCGCACAAAGGAGTACAGAAGGTATCTCTACAGCGTACAAAGAAGTACAGAAGGTATCTCCACAGCGCACAAAGGAGTACAGAAGGTATCTCTACAGCGCACAAAGGAGTACAGAAGGTATCTCTACAGCGCACAAAGGAGCACAGAAGGTATCTCTACAGCGCACAAAGGAGTACAGGAAATATCTCTAGAACGTACAAAGGAGTACACGAGGTATCTCTACAGCGTACAAAGGAGTACAGAAGGTATCTCTACAGCGCACAAAGGAGTACAGAATGTATCTCTACAGCGTACAAAGGAGTACAGAAGGTATCTCTACAGCGCACAAAGGAGTACAGAAGGTATCTCTACAGCGCACGAAGGAGTACAGAAGGTATCTCTACAGCGCACAAAGGAGTACAGGAAATATCTCTAGAACGTACAAAGGAGTACACGAGGTATCTCTACAGCGTACAAAGGAGTTTAGAAGGTATCTCTACAGCGCACAAAGGAGTACAGAAGGTATCTCTACAGCGTACAAAGGAGTACAGAAGGTATCTCTACAGCGCACAATGGAGTACAGAAGGTATCTCTACAGCGCACAAAGGAGTACAGAAGGTATCTCTACAGCGCACAAAGGAGTACAGAAGGTATCTCTACAGCGCACAAAGGAGTACAGGAAATATCTCTAGAACGTACAAAGGAGTACACGAGGTATCTCTACAGCGTACAAAGGAGTACAGAAGGTATCTCTACAGCGCACAAAGGAGTACAGAAGGTATCTCTACAGCGTACAAAGGAGTACAGAAGGTATCTCTACAGCGCACAAAGGAGTACAGAAGGTATCTCTACAGCGCACAAAGGAGTACAGAAGGTATCTCTACAGCGCACAAAGGACTACAGAAGGTATCTCTACACCGCACAACGGAGTACAGAAGGTATCTCTACAGCGCACAAAGGAGTACAGGAAATATCTCTAGAACGTACAAAGGAGTACACGAGGTTTCTCTACAGCGTACAAAGGAGTACAGAAGGTATCTCTACAGCGCACAAAGAAGTACAGAAGGTATCTCTACAGCGTACAACGGAGTACAGAAAGTATCTCTACAGCGCACAAAGGAGTACAGACGGTATCTTTACAGCGCACAAGGGAGTACAGAAGGTATCTCTACAGCCCACAAAGGAGTACAGGAAATATCTCTAGAACGTACAAAGGAGTACACGAGGTATCTCTACAGCGTACGAAGGAGTACAGAAGGTATCTCTACAGCGCACAAAGGAGTACAGAAGGTATCTCTACAGCGTACAAAGGAGTACAGAAGGTATCTCTACAGCGCACAAAGGAGTACAGAAGGTATCTCTGCAGCGCACAAAGGAGTACAGAAGGTATCTCTACAGCGCACAAAGGAGTACAGGAAATATCTCTAGAACGTACAAAGGAGTACACGAGGTATCTCTAAAGCGTACAAAGGAGTACTGAAGGTATCTCTACAGCGCACAAAGGAGTACAGAAGGTATCTCTACAGCGCACAAAGGAGTACAGAAGGTATCTCTACAGCGTACAAAGGAGTACAGAAGGTATCTCTACAGCGCACAAAGGAGTACAGAAGGTATCTCTACAGCGCACAAAGGAGTACAGAAGGTATCTCTACAGCGCACAAAGGAGTACAGAAGGTATCTCTACAGCGCACAAAGGAGTACAGGAAATATCTCTACAGCGTACAAAAGAGTACAGAAGGTATCTCTACAGCGCACATTGGAGTACAGAAGGTATCTCTACAGCGCACAAAGGAGTACAGAAGGTATCTCTACAGCGCACAAAGGAGTACAGAAGGTATCTCTACAGCGCACAAAGGAGTACAGAAGGTATATCTACAGCGCACAAAGGAGTACAGAAGGTATCTCTACAGCGCACAAAGGAGTACAGAAGGTATCTCTACAGCGCACAAAGGAGTACAGAAGGTATCTCTACAGCGCACAAAGGAGTACAGAAGGTAGCTCTACAGCGCACAGAGGAGTACGGGAAATATCTCTAGAACGTACAAAGGAGTACACGAGGTATCTCTACAGCGTACAAAGGAGTACAGAAGGTATCTCTACAGCGCACAAAGGAGTACACGAAGTATCTCTACAGCGTACAAAGGAGTACAGAAGGTATCTCTACAGCGTACGAAGGAGTACACGAGGTATCTCTTCAGCGCACAAAGGAATACAGAAGGTATCTCTACAGCGCACAAAGGAGTACAGAAGGTATCTCTACAGCGCACAAAGGAGTACAGAAGGTATCTCTACAGCGCACAAAGGAGTACAGGAAATATCTCTAGAACGTACAAAGGAGTACAGAAGGTATCTCTACAGCGTACAAAGGAGTACACGAGGTATCTCTACAGCGTACAAAGGAGTACAGAAGGTATCTCTACAGCGCACAAAGGAGTACAGAAGGTATCTCTACAGCGTACAAAGGAGTACAGAAGGTATCTCTACAGCGCACAAAGGAGTACAGAAGGTATCTCTACAGCGCACAAAGGAGTACAGAAGGTATCTCTACAGCGCACAAAGGAGTACAGAAGGTATCTCTACAGCGCACAAAGGAGTACAGGAAATATCTCTAGAACGTACAAAGGAGTACACGAGGTATCTCTACAGCGTACAAAGGAGTACAGAAGGTATCTCTACAGCGCACAAAGGAGTACAGAAGGTATCTCTACAGCGTACAAAGGAGTACAGAAGGTATCTCTACAGCGCACAAAGGAGTACAGAAGGTATCTCAACAGCGCACAAAGGAGTACAGAAGGTATCTCTACAGCGCACAAAGGAGTACAGGAAATATCTCTAGAACGTACGAAGGAGTACACGAGGTATCTCTACAACGTACAAAGGAGTACACGAGGTATCTCTACAGCGTACAAAGGAGTACAGAAGGTATCTCTACAGCGCACAAAGGATTACAGAAGGTATCTCTACAGCGTACAAAGGAGTACAGAAGGTATCTCTACAGCGCACAAAGGAGTACAAAAGGTATCTCTACAGCGCACAAG
Organism: Morinoia aosen; assembly: GCA_030386875.1. Taxonomy (NCBI): domain Eukaryota; kingdom Metazoa; phylum Arthropoda; class Malacostraca; order Amphipoda; family Talitridae; genus Morinoia; species Morinoia aosen. The sequence goes on along the minus strand of CM059576.1, from coordinate 56,574,777 downwards.
GGAGTACAGAAGGTATCTCTACAGCGCACAAAGGAGTACAGAAGGTATCTCTACAGCGCACAAAGGAGTACAGGAAATATCTCTAGAACGTACAAAGGAGTACACGAGGTATCTCTACAGCGTACAAAGGAGTACAGAAGGTATCTCTACAGCGCACAGAGGAGTACAGAAGGTATCTCTACAGCGTACAAAGGAGTACAGAAGGTATCTCTACAGCGCACAAAGGAGTACAGAAGATATCTCTACAGCGCACAAAGGAGTACAGAAGGTATCTCTACAGCGCACAAAGGAGTACAGGAAATATCTCTAGAACGTACAAAGGAGTACACGAGGTATCTCTACAGCGTACAAAGGAGTACAGAAGGTATCTCTACAGCGCACAAAGGAGTACAGAAGGTATCTCTACAGCGTACAAAGGAGTACAGAAGGTATCTCTACAGCGCACAAAGGAGTACAGAAGGTATCTGTACAGCGCACAAAGGAGTACAGAAGGTATCTCTACAGCGCACAAAGGAGTACAGGAAATATCTCTAGAACGTACAAAGGAGTACACGAGGTATCTCTACAGCGTACAAAGGAGTACAGAAGGTATCTATACAGCGCACAAAGGAGTACAGAAGGTATCTCTAGAGCGCACAAAGGAGTACAGAAGGTATCTCTACAGCGCACAAAGGAGTACAGGAAATATCTCTAGAACGTACAAAGGAGTACACGAGGTATCTCTACAGCGTACAAAGGAGTACAGAAGGTATCTCTACAGCGCACAAAGGAGTACAGGAAATATCTCTAGAACGTACAAAGGAGTACAGAAGGTATCTCTACAGCGCACAAAGGAGTACAGAAGGTATCTCTACAGCGCACAAAGAAGTACAGAAGGTATCTCTACAGCGCACAAAGGAGTACAGAAGGTATCTCTAACGCGCACAAAGGAGTACAGGAAATATCTCTAGAACGTACAAAGGAGTACACGAGGTATCTCTACAGCGCACAAAGGAGTACAGGAAATATCTCTAGAACGTACAAAGGAGTACACGAGGTATCTCTACAGCGTAGAAAGGAGCACAGAAGGTATCTCTACAGCGCACAAAGGAGTACAGAAGGTATCTCTACAGCGTACAAAGGAGTACAGAAGGTATCTCTACAGCGCACAAAGGAGTACAGAAGGTATCTCTACAGCGCACAAAGGAGTACAGAAGGTATCTCTACAGCGCACAAAGGAGTACAGAAGGTATCTCTACAGCGCACAAAGGAGTACAGGAAATATCTCTAGAACGTACAAAGGAGTACACGAGGTATCTCTACAGCGTACAAAGGAGTACAGAAGGTATCTCTACAGCGCACAAAGGAGTACAGAAGGTATCTCTACAGCGTACAAAGGAGTACAGAAGGTATCTCTACAGCGCACAAAGGAGTACAGAAGGTATCTCTACAGCGCACAAAGGAGTACAGAAGGTATCTCTACAGCGCACAAAGGAGTACAGGAAATATCTCTAGAACGTACAAAGGAGTACACGAGGTATCTCTACAGCGTACAGAGGAAAACAGAAGGTATCTCTACAGTGCACAAAGGAGTACAGAAGGTATTTCTACAGCATACAAAGGAGTACAGAAGGTATCTCTACAGCGCACAAAGGAGTACAGAAGGTATCTCTACAGCGCACAAAGGAGTACAGGAAATATCTCTAGAACGTACAAAGGAGTACACGAGGTATCTCTACAGCGTACAAAGGAGTACAGAAGGTATCTCTACAGCGCACAAAGGAGTACAGAAGGTATCTCTACAGCGTACAAAGAAGTACAGAAGGTATCTCCACAGCGCACAAAGGAGTACAGAAGGTATCTCTACAGCGCACAAAGGAGTACAGAAGGTATCTCTACAGCGCACAAAGGAGCACAGAAGGTATCTCTACAGCGCACAAAGGAGTACAGGAAATATCTCTAGAACGTACAAAGGAGTACACGAGGTATCTCTACAGCGTACAAAGGAGTACAGAAGGTATCTCTACAGCGCACAAAGGAGTACAGAAGGTATCTCTACAGCGTACAAAGGAGTACAGAAGGTATCTCTACAGCGCACAAAGGAGTACAGAAGGTATCTCTACAGCGCACGAAGGAGTACAGAAGGTATCTCTACAGCGCACAAAGGAGTACAGGAAATATCTCTAGAACGTACAAAGGAGTACACGAGGTATCTCTACAGCGTACAAAGGAGTTTAGAAGGTATCTCTACAGCGCACAAAGGAGTACAGAAGGTATCTCTACAGCGTACAAAGGAGTACAGAAGGTATCTCTACAGCGCACAATGGAGTACAGAAGGTATCTCTACAGCGCACAAAGGAGTACAGAAGGTATCTCTACAGCGCACAAAGGAGTACAGAAGGTATCTCTACAGCGCACAAAGGAGTACAGGAAATATCTCTAGAACGTACAAAGGAGTACACGAGGTATCTCTACAGCGTACAAAGGAGTACAGAAGGTATCTCTACAGCGCACAAAGGAGTACAGAAGGTATCTCTACAGCGTACAAAGGAGTACAGAAGGTATCTCTACAGCGCACAAAGGAGTACAGAAGGTATCTCTACAGCGCACAAAGGAGTACAGAAGGTATCTCTACAGCGCACAAAGGACTACAGAAGGTATCTCTACACCGCACAACGGAGTACAGAAGGTATCTCTACAGCGCACAAAGGAGTACAGGAAATATCTCTAGAACGTACGAAGGAGTACACGAGGTTTCTCTACAGCGTACAAAGGAGTACAGAAGGTATCTCTACAGCGCACAAAGAAGTACAGAAGGTATCTCTACAGCGTACAACGGAGTACAGAAAGTATCTCTACAGCGCACAAAGGAGTACAGAAGGTATCTTTACAGCGCACAAGGGAGTACAGAAGGTATCTCTACAGCCCACAAAGGAGTACAGGAAATATCTCTAGAACGTACAAAGGAGTACACGAGGTATCTCTACAGCGTACGAAGGAGTACAGAAGGTATCTCTACAGCGCACAAAGGAGTACAGAAGGTATCTCTACAGCGTACAAAGGAGTACAGAAGGTATCTCTACAGCGCACAAAGGAGTACAGAAGGTATCTCTGCAGCGCACAAAGGAGTACAGAAGGTATCTCTACAGCGCACAAAGGAGTACAGGAAATATCTCTAGAACGTACAAAGGAGTACACGAGGTATCTCTAAAGCGTACAAAGGAGTACAGAAGGTATCTCTACAGCGCACAAAGGAGTACAGAAGGTATCTCTACAGCGCACAAAGGAGTACAGAAGGTATCTCTACAGCGTACAAAGGAGTACAGAAGGTATCTCTACAGCGCACAAAGGAGTACAGAAGGTATCTCTACAGCGCACAAAGGAGTACAGAAGGTATCTCTACAGCGCACAAAGGAGTACAGAAGGTATCTCTACAGCGCACAAAGGAGTACAGGAAATATCTCTACAGCGTACAAAAGAGTACAGAAGGTATCTCTACAGCGCACATTGGAGTACAGAAGGTATCTCTACAGCGCACAAAGGAGTACAGAAGGTATCTCTACAGCGCACAAAGGAGTACAGAAGGTATCTCTACAGCGCACAAAGGAGTACAGAAGGTATCTCTACAGCGCACAAAGGAGTACAGAAGGTATCTCTACAGCGCACAAAGGAGTACAGAAGGTATCTCTACAGCGCACAAAGGAGTACAGAAGGTATCTCTACAGCGCACAAATGAGTACAGAAGGTAGCTCTACAGCGCACAGAGGAGTACGGGAAATATCTCTAGAACGTACAAAGGAGTACACGAGGTATCTCTACAGCGTACAAAGGAGTACAGAAGGTATCTCTACAGCGCACAAAGGAGTACACGAAGTATCTCTACAGCGTACAAAGGAGTACAGAAGGTATCTCTACAGCGTACGAAGGAGTACACGAGGTATCTCTTCAGCGCACAAAGGAATACAGAAGGTATCTCTACAGCGCACAAAGGAGTACAGGAAATATCTCTAGAACGTACAAAGGAGTACACGAGGTATCTCTACAGCGTACAAAGGAGTACAGAAGGTATCTCTACAGCGCACAAAGGAGTACACGAGGTATCTCTGCAGCGTACAAAGGAGTACAGAAGGTATCTCTACAGCGTACAAAGGAGTACACGAGGTATCTCTACAGCGCACAAAGGAGTACAGAAGGTATCTCTACAGCGCACAAAGGAGTACAGAAGGTATCTCTACAGCGCACAAAGGAGTACAGAAGGTATCTCTACGTCGTACAAAGGAGTACAGAAGGTATCTCTACAGCGCACAAAGGAGTACAGAAGGTATCTCTACAGCGCACAAAGGAGTACAGGAAATATCTCTAGAACGTACAAAGGAGTACACGAGGTATCTCTGCAGCGTACAAAGGAGTACAGAAGGTATCTCTACAGCGCACAAAGGAGTACAGAAGGTATCTCTACAGCGTACAGAGGAGTACAGAAGGTATCTCTACAGCGCACAAAGGAGTACAGAAGGTATCTCTACAGCGCACAAAGGAGAACAGAAGGTATCTCTACAGCGCACAAAGGAGTACAGGAAATATTTCTAGAACGTACAAAGGAGTACACGAGGTATCTCTACAGCGTACAAAGGAGTACAGAAGGTATCTCTACAGCGTACAAAGGAGTACAGAAGGTATCTCTACAGCGCACAAAGGAGTACAGAAGGTATCTCTACAGCGTACAAAGGAGTACAGAAGGTATCTCTACAGCGCACAAAGGAGTACAGAAGGTATCTCTACAGCGCACAAAGGAGTACAGAAGGTATCTCTACAGCGCACAAAGGAGTACAGGAAATATCTCTAGAACGTACAATGGAGTACACGAGGTATCTCTACAGCGTACAAAGGAGTAAAGAAGGTATCTCTACAGCGTACAAAGGAGTACAGAAGGTATCTCTACAGCGCACAAAGGAGTACAGAAGGTATCTCTACAGCGTACAAAGGAGTACAGAAGGTATCTCTACAACGCACAAAGGAGTACAGAAGGTATCTCTACAGCACACAAAGGAGTACAGAAGGTATCTCTACAGCGCACAAAGGAGTACAGGAAATATCTCTAGAACGTACAAAGGAGTACACGAGGTATCTCTGCAGCGTACAAAGGAGTACAGAAGGTATCTCTACAGCGCACAAAGGAGTACAGAAGGTATCTCTACAGCGCACAAAGGAGTACAGAAGGTATCTCTACAGCGTACAAAGGAGTACAGAAGGTATTTCTACAGCGCACAAAGGAGTACAGAAGGTATCTCTACAGCGCACAAAGGAGTACAGAAGGTATCTCTACAGCGCACAAAGGAGTACAGGAAATATCTCTAGAACGTACAAAGGAGTACACGAGGTATCTCTACAGCGTAGAAAGGAGTACAGAAGGTATCTCTACAGCGCACAAAGGAGTACAGAAGGTATCTCTACAGCGTACAAAGGAGTACAGAAGGTATCTCTACAGCGCACAAAGGAGTACAGAAGGTATCTCTACAGCGCACAAAGGAGTACAGAAGGTATCTCTACAGCGCACAAAGGAGTACAGAAGGTATCTCTACAGCGCACAAAGGAGTACAGGAAATATCTCTAGAACGTACAAAGGAGTACACGAGGTATCTCTACAGCGTACAAAGGAGTACAGAAGGTATCTCTACAGCGCACAAAGGAGTACAGAAGGTATCTCTACAGCGTACAAAGGAGTACAGAAGGTATCTCTACAGCGCACAAAGGAGTACAGAAGGTATCTCTACAGCGCACAAAGGAGTACAGAAGGTATCTCTTCAGCGCACAAAGGAGTACAGGAAATATCTCTAGAACGTACAAAGGAGTACACGAGGTATCTCTACAGCGTACAGAGGAAAACAGAAGGTATCTCTACAGCGCACAAAGGAGTACAGAAGGTATTTCTACAGCATACAAAGGAGTACAGAAGGTATCTCTACAGCGCACAAAGGAGTACAGAAGGTATCTCTACAGCGCACAAAGGAGTACAGGAAATATCTCTAGAACGTACAAAGGAGTACACGAGGTATCTCTACAGCGTACAAAGGAGTACAGAAGGTATCTCTACAGCGCACAAAGGAGTACAGAAGGTATCTCTACAGCGTACAAAGGAGTACAGAAGGTATCTCCACAGCGCACAAAGGAGTACAGAAGGTATCTCTACAGCGCACAAAGGAGTACAGAAGGTATCTCTACAGCGCACAAAGGAGTACAGAAGGTATCTCTACAGCGCACAAAGGAGTACAGGAAATATCTCTAGAACGTACAAAGGAGTACACGAGGTATCTCTACAGCGTACAAAGGAGTACAGAAGGTATCTCTACAGCGCACAAAGGAGTACAGAAGGTATCTCTACAGCGTACAAAGGAGTACAGAAGGTATCTCTACAGCGCACAAAGGAGTACAGAAGGTATCTCTACAGCGCACAAAGGAGTACAGAAGGTATCTCTACAGCGCACAAAGGAGTACAGGAAATATCTCTAGAACGTACAAAGGAGTACACGAGGTATCTCTACAGCGTACAAAGGAGTACAGAAGGTATCTCTACAGCGCACAAAGGAGTACAGAAGGTATCTCTACAGCGTACAAAGGAGTACAGAAGGTATCTCTACAGCGCACAATGGAGTACAGAAGGTATCTCTACAGCACACAAAGGAGTACAGAAGGTATCTCTACAGCGCACAAAGGAGTACAGAAGGTATCTCTACAGCGCACAAAGGAGTACAGGAAATATCTCTAGAACGTACAAAGGAGTACACGAGGTATCTCTACAGCGTACAAAGGAGTACAGAAGGTATCTCTACAGCGCACAAAGGAGTACAGAAGGTATCTCTACAGCGTACAAAGGAGTACAGAAGGTATCTCTACAGCGCACAAAGGAGTACAGAAGGTATCTCTACAGCGCACAAAGGAGTACAGAAGGTATCTCTACAGCGCACAAAGGAGTACAGAAGGTATCTCTACACCGCACAACGGAGTACAGAAGGTATCTCTACAGCGCACAAAGGAGTACAGGAAATATCTCTAGAACGTACAAAGGAGTACACGAGGTTTCTCTACAGCGTACAAAGGAGTACAGAAGGTATCTCTACAGCGCACAAAGAAGTACAGAAGGTATCTCTACAGCGTACAACGGAGTACAGAAAGTATCTCTACAGCGCACAAAGGAGTACAGAAGGTATCTTTACAGCGCACAAGGGAGTACAGAAGGTATCTCTACAGCCCACAAAGGAGTACAGGAAATATCTCTAGAACGTACAAAGGAGTACACGAGGTATCTCTACAGCGTACGAAGGAGTACAGAAGGTATCTCTACAGCGCACAAAGGAGTACAGAAGGTATCTCTACAGCGTACAAAGGTGTACAGAAGGTATCTCTACAGCGCACAAAGGAGTACAGAAGGTATCTCTGCAGCGCACAAAGGAGTACAGAAGGTATCTCTACAGCGCACAAAGGAGTACAGGAAATATCTCTAGAACGTACAAAGGAGTACACGAGGTATCTCTAAAGCGTACAAAGGAGTACAGAAGGTATCTCTACAGCGCACAAAGGAGTACAGAAGGTATCTCTACAGCGCATAAAGGAGTACAGAAGGTATCTCTACAGCGTACAAAGGAGTACAGAAGGTATCTCTACAGCGCACAAAGGAGTACAGAAGGTATCTCTACAGCGCACAAAGGAGTACAGAAGGTATCTCTACAGCGCACAAAGGAGTACAGAAGGTATCTCTACAGCGCACAAAGGAGTACAGGAAATATCTCTACAGCGTACAAAAGAGTACAGAAGGTATCTCTACAGCGCACTTTGGAGTACAGAAGGTATCTCTACAGCGCACAAAGGAGTACAGAAGGTATCTCTACAGCGCACAAAGGAGTACAGAAGGTATCTCTACAGCGCACAAAGGAGTACAGAAGGTATCTCTACAGCGCACAAAGGAGTACAGAAGGTATCTCTACAGCGCACAAAGGAGTACAGAAGGTATCTCTACAGCGCACAAAGGAGTACAGAAGGTATCTCTACAGCGCACAAAGGAGTACAGAAGGTAGCTCTACAGCGCACAGAGGAGTACGGGAAATATCTCTAGAACGTACAAAGGAGTACACGAGGTATCTCTACAGCGTACAAAGGAGTACAGAAGGTATCTCTACAGCGCACAAAGGAGTACACGAAGTATCTCTACAGCGTACAAAGGAGTACAGAAGGTATCTCTACAGCGTACGAAGGAGTACACGAGGTATCTCTTCAGCGCACAAAGGAATACAGAAGGTATCTCTACAGCGCACAAAGGAGTACAGAAGGTATCTCTACAGCGCACAAAGGAGTACAGAAGGTATCTCTACAGCGCACAAAGGAGTACAGAAGGTATCTCTACAGCGCACAAAGGAGTACAGGAAATATCTCTAGAACGTACAAAGGAGTACACGAGGTATCTCTAAAGCGTACAAAGGAGTACAGAAGGTATCTCTACAGCGCACAAAGGAGTACAGAAGGTATCTCTACAGCGCATAAAGGAGTACAGAAGGTATCTCTACAGCGTACAAAGGAGTACAGAAGGTATCTCTACAGCGCACAAAGGAGTACAGAAGGTATCTCTACAGCGCACAAAGGAGTACAGAAGGTATCTCTACAGCGCACAAAGGAGTACAGAAGGTATCTCTACAGCGCACAAAGGAGTACAGAAGGTATCTCTACAGCGTACAAAGGAGTACAGAAAGTATCTCTACAGCGCACAAAGGAGTACAGAAGGTATCTCTACAGCGCACAAAGGAGTACAGAAGGTATCTCTACAGCGCACAAAGGAGTACAGAAGGTATCTCTACAGCGCACAAAGGAGTACAGGAAATATCTCTAGAACGTACAAAGGAGTACACGAGGTATCTCTACAGCGTACAAAGGAGTACAGAAGGTATCTCTACAGCGCACAAAGGAGTACAGAAGGTATCTCTACAGCGTACAAAGGAGTACAGAAGGTATCTCTACAGCGCACAAAGGAGTACAGAAGGTATCTCAACAGCGCACAAAGGAGTACAGAAGGTATCTCTACAGCGCACAAAGGAGTACAGGAAATATCTCTAGAACGTACGAAGGAGTACATGAGGTATCTCTACAACGTACAAAGGAGTACACGAGGTATCTCTACAGCGTACAAAGGAGTACAGAAGGTATCTCTACAGCGCACAAAGGAGTACAGAAGGTATCTCTACAGCGTACAAAGGAGTACAGAAGGTATCTCTACAGCGCACAAAGGAGTACAAAAGGTATCTCTACAGCGCACAAGGGAGTACAGAAGGTATCTCTACAGCGCACAAAGGAGTACAGAAGGTATCTCTACAGCGCACAAAGGAGTACAGGAAATATCTCTAGAACGTACAAAGGAGTACACGAGGTATCTCTACAGCGTACAAAGGAGTACAGAAGGTATCTGTACAGCGCACAAAGGAGTACAGAAGGTATCTCTACAGCGTACAAAGGAGTACAGAAGGTATCTCTACAGCGCACAAAGGAGTACAGAAGGTATCTCTACAGCGCACAAAGGAGTACAGTAGGTATCTTTACAGCGCACAAAGGAGTACAGGAAATATCTCTAGAACGTACAAAGGAGTACACGAGGTATCTCTACAGCGTACAAAGAAGTACAGAAGGTATCTCTACAGCGCACAAAGGAGTACAGAAGGTATCTCTACAGCGTACAAAGGAGTACAGAAGGTATCTCTACAGCGCACAAAGGAGTACAGAAGGTATCTCTACAGCGCACAAAGGTGTACAGAAGGTATCTCTACAGCGCACAAAGGAGTACAGGAAATATCTCTAGAACGTACAAAGGAGTACACGAGGTATCTCCACAGCGTACAAAGGAGTACAGAAGGTATCTCTACAGCGCACAAAGGAGTACAGAAGGTATCTCTCCAGCGCACAAAGGAGTACAGAAGGTATCTCTACAGCGCACAAAGGAGTACAGAAGGTATCTCTACAGCGCACAAAGGAGTACAGAAGGTATCTCTACAGCGCACAGAGGAGTACGGGAAATATCTCTAGAACGTACAAAGGAGTACACGAGGTATCTCTACAGCGTACAAAGGAGTACAGAATGTATCTCTAAAGCGCACAAAGGAGTACACGAGGTATCTCTACAGCGTACAAAGGAGTACAGAAGGTATCTCTACAGCGTACAAAAGAGTACACGAGGTATCTCTACAGCGCACAAAGGAGTACAGAAGGTATCTCTACAGCGCACAAAGGAGTACAGAAGGTATCTCTACAGCGCACAAATGAGTACAGAAGGTATCTCTACAGTGCACAAAGGAGTACAGAAGGTATCTCTACAGCGCACAAAGGAGTACAGGAAATATCTCTAGAACGTACAAAGGAGTACAGAAGGTATCTCTACAGCGTACAAAGGAGTACATGAGGTATCTCTACAGCGTACAAAGGAGTACAGAAGGTATCTCTACAGCGCACAAAGGAGTACAGAAGGTATCTCTACAGCGAACAAAGGAGTACAGAAGGTATCTCTACAGCGCACAAAGGAGTACAGAAGGTATCTCTACAGCGCACAAAGGAGTACAGGAAATATCTCTAGAACGTACAAAGGAGTACACGAGGTATCTCTACAGCGTACAAAGAAGTACAGAAGGTATCTCTACAGCGCACAAAGGAGTACAGAAGGTATCTCTACAGCGTACAAAGGAGTACAGAAGGTATCTCTACAGCGCACAAAGGAGTACAGAAGGTATCTCTACAGCGCACAAAGGAGTACAGGAAATATCTCTAGAACGTACAAAGGAGTACACGAGGTATCTCTACAGCGTACAAAGGAGTACAGAAGGTATCTCTACAGCGCACAAAGGAGTACAGAAGGTATCTCTACAGCGCACGAAGGAGTACAGAAGGTATCTCTACAGCGTACAAAGGAGTACAGAAGGTATCTCTACAGCGCACAAAGGAGTACAGAAGGTATCTCTACAGCGCACAAAGAGGTACAGAAGGTATCTCTTCAGCGCACAAAGGAGTACAGAAGGTATCTCTACAGCGCACAAAGGAGTACAGAAGGTATCTCTACAGCGCACAAAGGAGTACAGAAGGTATCTCTACAGCGCACAAAGGAGAACAGGAAATATCTCTACAGCGTACAAAAGAGTACAGAAGGTATCTCTACAGCGCACAATGGAGTACAGAAGGTATCTCTACAGCGCACAAAGGAGTACAGAAGGTATCTCTACAGCGCACAAAGGAGTACAGAAGGTATCTCTACAGCGCACAAAGGAGTACAGAAGGTATCTCGACAGCGCACAAAGAAGTACAGAAGGTATCTCTACAGCGCACAAAGGAGTACAGAAGGTATCTCTACAGCGCACAAAGGAGTACAGAAGGTATCTCTACAGCGCACAAAGGAGTACAGAAGGTATCTCTACAGCGCACAGAGGAGTACGGAAAATATCTCTAGAACGTACAAAGGAGTACACGAGGTATCTATACAGCGTACAAAGGAGTACAGAAGGTATCTCTACAGCGCACAAAGGAGTACACGAAGTATCTGTACAGCGTACAAAGGAGTACAGAAGGTATCTCTACAGCGTACGAAGGAGTACACGAGGTATCTCTACAGCGCACAAAGGAGTACAGAAGGTATCTCTACAGCGCACAAAGGAGTACAGAAGGTATCTCTACAGCGCACAAAGGAGTACAGAAGGTATCTCTACAGCGCACAAAGGAGTACAGAAGGTATCTCTACAGCGCACAAAGGAGTACAGGAAATATCGCTAGAACGTACAAAGGAGTACAGAAGGTATCTCTACAGCGTACAAAGGAGTACACGAGGTATCTCTACAGCGTACAAAGGAGTACAGAAGGTATCTCTACAGCGCACAAAGGAGTACAGAAGGTATCTCTACAGCGTACAAAGGAGTACAGAAGGTATCTCTACAGCGCACAAAGGAGTACAGAAGGTATCTCTACAGCGCACAAAGGAGTACAGAAGGTATCTCTACAGCGCACAAAGGAGTACAGAAGGTATCTCTACAGCGCACAAAGGAGTACAGGAAATATCTCTAGAACGTACAAAGGAGTACACGAGGTATCTCTACAGCGTACAAAGGAGTACATAAGGTATCTCTACAGCGCACAAAGGAGTACAGAAGGTATCTCTACAGCGCACAAAGGAGTACAGAAGGTATCTCTACAGCGCACAAAGGAGTACAGGAAATATCTCTAGAACGTACGAAGGAGTACACGAGGTATCTCTACAACGTACAAAGGAGTACACGAGGTATCTCTACAGCGTACAAAGGAGTACAGAAGGTATCTTTACAGCGCACAAAGGAGTACAGAAGGTATCTCTACAGCGTACAAAGGAGTACAGAAGGTATCTCTACAGCGCACAAAGGAGTACAGAAGGTATCTCTACAGCGCACAAAGGAGTACAGAAGGTATCTCTACAGCGCACAAAGGAGTACAGGAAATATCTCTAGAACGTACAAAGGAGTACACGAGGTATCTCTACAGCGTACAAAGAAGTACAGAAGGTATCTTTACAGCGCACAAAGGAGTACAGAAGGTATCTCTACAGCGTACAAAGGAGTACAGAAGGGATCTCTACAGCGCACAAAGGAGTACAGAAGGTATCTCTACAGCGCACAAAGGAGTACAGAAGTTATCTCTACAGCGCACAAAGGAGTACAGGAAATATCTCTAGAACGTACAAAGGAGTACACGAGGTATCTCTACAGCGTACAAAGGAGTACAGAAGGTATCTCTACAGCGCACAAAGGAGTACAGAAGGTATCTCTACAGCGCACAAAGGAGTACAGAAGGTATCTCTACAGCGCACAAAGGAGTACAGAAGGTATCTCTACAGCGCACAAAGGAGTACAGAAGGTATTTCTACAGCGCACAGAGGAGTACGGGAAATATCTCTAGAACGTACAAAGGAGTAAACGAGGTATCTCTACAGCGTACAAAGGAGTACAGAATGTATCTCTACAGCGCCCAAAGGAGTACACGAGGTATCTCTACAGCGTACAAAGGAGTACAGAAGGTATCTCTACAGCGTACAAAGGAGTACACGAGGTATCTCTACAGCGCACAAAGGAGTACAGAAGGTATCTCAACAGCGCACAAAGGAGTACAGAAGGTATCTCTACAGCGCACAAAGGAGTACAGAAGGTATCTCTACAGCGCACAAAGGAGTACAGAAGGTATCTCTACAGCGCACAAAGGAGTACAGGAAATATCTCAGAACGTACAAAGGAGTACAGAAGGTATCTCTACAGCGTAAAAAGGAGTACACGAGGTATCTCTACAGCGTACAAAAGAGTACAGAAGGTATCTCTACAGCGCACAAAGGAGTACAGAAGGTATCTCTACAGCGTACAAAGGAGTACAGAAGGTATCTCTACAGCGCACAAAGGAGTACAGGAGGTATCTCTACAGCGCACAAAGGAGTACAGAAGGTATCTCTACAGCGCACAAAGGAGTACAGAAGGTATCTCTACAGCGCACAAAGGAGTACAGGAAATATCTCTAGAACGTACAAAGGAGTACACGAGGTATCTCTACAGCGTACGAAGAAGTACAGAAGGTATCTCTACAGCGCACAAAGGAGTACAGAAGGTATCTCTACAGCGTACAAAGGAGTACAGAAGGTATCTCTACAGCGCACAAAGGAGTACAGAAGGTATCTCTACAGCGCACAAAGGAGTACAGAAGGTATCTCTACAGCGCACAAAGGAGTACAGGAAATATCTCGAGAACGTACGAAGGAGTACACGAGGTATCTATACAACGTACAAAGGAGTACACGAGGTATCTCTACAGCGTACAAAGGAGTACAGAAGGTATCTCTACAGCGCACAAAGGAGTACAGAAGGTATCTCTACAGCATACAAAGGAGTACAGAAAGTATCTCTACAGCGCACAAAGGAGTACAGAAGGTATCTCTACAGCGCACAAAGGAGTACAGAAGGTATCCCTACAGCGCACAAAGGAGTACAGAAGGTATCTCTACAGCGCACAAAGGAGTACAGGAAATATCTCTAGAACGTACAAAGGAGTACACGAGGTGTCTCTACAGCGTACAAAGGAGTACAGAAGGTATCTCTACAGCGCACAAAGGAGTACAGAATGTATCTCTACAGCGTAAAAAGGAGTACAGAAGGTATCTCTACAGCGCACAAAGGAGTACAGAAGGTATCTCTACAGCGCACAAAGGAGTACAGAAGGTATCTCTACAGCGCACAAAGGAGTACAGGAAATATCTCTAGAACGTACAAAGGAGTAAACGAGGTATCTCTACAGCGTACAAAGGAGTACAGAAGGTATCTCTACAGCGCACAAAGGAGAACAGAAGGTATCTCTACAGCGTACAAAGGAGTACAGAAGGTATCTCTACAGCGCACAAAGGAGTACAGAAGGTATCTCTACAGCGCACAAAGGAGTACAGAAGGTATCTCTACAGCGCACAAAGGAGTACAGGAAATATCTCTAGAACGTACAAAGTAGTACACGAGGTATCTCTACAGCGTACAAAGGAGTACAGAAGGTATCTCTACAGCGCACAAAGGAGTACAGAAGGTATCTCTACAGCGCACAAAGGAGTACAGAAGGTATCTCTACAACGTACAAAGGAGTACAGAAGGTATCTCTACAGCGCACAGAGGAGTACAGAAGGTATCTCTACAGCGCACAAAGGAGTACAGAAGGTATCTCTACAGCGCACAAAGGAGTACAGGAAATATCTCTAGAACGTACAAAGGAGTACAGAAGGTATCTCTACAGCGTACAAAGGAGTACACGAGGTATCTCTACAGCGTACAAAGGAGTACAGAAGGTATCTCTACAGCGCACAAAGGAGTACAGAAGGTATCTCTACAGCGTACAAAGAAGAACAGAAGGTATCTCTACAGCGCACAAAGGAGTACAGAAGGTATCTCTACAGCGCACAAAGGAGTACAGAAGGTATCTCTACAGCGCACAAAGGAGTACAGAAGGTATCTCTACAGCGCACAAAGGAGTACAGGAAATATCTCTAGAACGTACAAAGGAGTACACGAGGTATCTCTACAGCGTACAAAGGAGTACAGAAGGTATCTCTTCAGCGCACAAAGGAGTACAGAAGGTATCTCTACAGCGTACAAAGGAGTACAGAAGGTATCTCTACAGCGTACAAAGGAGTACAGAAGGTATCTCTACAGCGCACAAAGGAGTACAGAAGGTATCTCTACAGCGTACAAAGGAGTACAGAAAGTATCTCTACAGCGCACAAAGGAGTACAGAAGGTATCTCTACAGCGCACAATGGAGTACAGAAGGTATCCCTACAGCGCACAAAGGAGTACAGAAGGTATCTCTACAGCGCACAAAGGAGTACAGGAAATATCTCTAGAACGTACAAAGGAGTAAACGAGGTATCTCTACAGCGTACAAAGGAGTACAGAAGGTATCTCTACAGCGCACAAAGGAGAACAGAAGGTATCTCTACAGCGTACAAAGGAGTACAGAAGGTATCTCTACAGCGCACAAAGGAGTACAGAAGGTATCTCTACAGCGCACAAAGGAGTACAGAAGGTATCTCTACAGCGCACAAAGGAGTACAGGAAATATCTCTAGAACGTACAAAGTAGTACACGAGGTATCTCTACAGCGTACAAAGGAGTACAGAAGGTATCTCTACAGCGCACAAAGGAGTACAGAAGGTATCTCTACAGCGCACAAAGGAGTACAGAAGGTATCTCTACAACGTACAAAGGAGTACAGAAGGTATCTCTACAGCGCACAGAGGAGTACAGAAGGTATCTCTACAGCGCACAAAGGAGTACAGAAGGTATCTCTACAGCGCACAAAGGAGTACAGGAAATATCTCTAGAACGTACAAAGGAGTACAGAAGGTATCTCTACAGCGTACAAAGGAGTACACGAGGTATCTCTACAGCGTACAAAGGAGTACAGAAGGTATCTCTACAGCGCACAAAGGAGTACAGAAGGTATCTCTACAGCGTACAAAGAAGAACAGAAGGTATCTCTACAGCGCACAAAGGAGTACAGAAGGTATCTCTACAGCGCACAAAGGAGTACAGAAGGTATCTCTACAGCGCACAAAGGAGTACAGAAGGTATCTCTACAGCGCACAAAGGAGTACAGGAAATATCTCTAGAACGTACAAAGGAGTACACGAGGTATCTCTACAGCGTACAAAGGAGTACAGAAGGTATCTCTTCAGCGCACAAAGGAGTACAGAAGGTATCTCTACAGCGTACAAAGGAGTACAGAAGGTATCTCTACAGCGTACAAAGGAGTACAGAAGGTATCTCTACAGCGCACAAAGGAGTACAGAAGGTATCTCTACAGCGTACAAAGGAGTACAGAAAGTATCTCTACAGCGCACAAAGGAGTACAGAAGGTATCTCTACAGCGCACAATGGAGTACAGAAGGTATCCCTACAGCGCACAAAGGAGTACAGAAGGTATCTCTACAGCGCACAAAGGAGTACAGGAAATATCTCTAGAACGTACAAAGGAGTACACGAGGTATCTCTACAGCGTACAAAGGAGTACAGAAGGTATCTCTACAGCGCACAAAGGAGTACAGAAGGTATCTCTACAGCGTAAAAAGGAGTACAGAAGGTATCTCTACAGCGCACAAAGGAGTACAGAAGGTATCTCTACAGCGCACAAAGGAGTACAGAAGGTATCTCTACAGCGCACAAAGGAGTACAGGAAATATCTCTAGAACGTACAAAGGAGTAAACGAGGTATCTCTACAGCGTACAAAGGAGTACAGAAGGTATCTCTACAGCGCACAAAGGAGAACAGAAGGTATCTCTACAGCGTACAAAGGAGTACAGAAGGTATCTCTACAGCGCACAAAGGAGTACAGAAGGTATCTCTACAGCGCACAAAGGAGTACAGAAGGTATCTCTACAGCGCACAAAGGAGTACAGGAAATATCTCTAGAACGTACAAAGTAGTACACGAGGTATCTCTACAGCGTACAAAGGAGTACAGAAGGTATCTCTACAGCGCACAAAGAAGTACAGAAGGTATCTCTACAGCGTACAACGGAGTACAGAAAGTATCTCTACAGCGCACAAAGGAGTACAGAAGGTATCTTTACAGCGCACAAGGGAGTACAGAAGGTATCTCTACAGCCCACAAAGGAGTACAGGAAATATCTCTAGAACGTACAAAGGAGTACACGAGGTATCTCTACAGCGTACGAAGGAGTACAGAAGGTATCTCTACAGCGCAAAAAGGAGTACAGAAGGTATCTCTACAGCGTACAAAGGAGTACAGAAGGTATCTCTACAGCGCACAAAGGAGTACAGAAGGTATCTCTGCAGCGCACAAAGGAGTACAGAAGGTATCTCTACAGCGCACAAAGGAGTACAGGAAATATCTCTAGAACGTACAAAGGAGTACACGAGGTATCTCTAAAGCGTACAAAGGAGTACAGAAGGTATCTCTACAGCGCACAAAGGAGTACAGAAGGTATCTCTACAGCGCACAAAGGAGAACAGAAGGTATCTCTACAGCGTACAAAGGAGTACAGAAGGTATCTCTACAGCGCACAAAGGAGTACAGAAGGTATCTCTACAGCGCACAAAGGAGTACAGAAGGTATCTCTACAGCGCACAAAGGAGTACAGGAAATATCTCTAGAACGTACAAAGTAGTACACGAGGTATCTCTACAGCGTACAAAGGAGTACAGAAGGTATCTCTACAGCGCACAAAGAAGTACAGAAGGTATCTCTACAGCGTACAACGGAGTACAGAAAGTATCTCTACAGCGCACAAAGGAGTACAGAAGGTATCTTTACAGCGCACAAGGGAGTACAGAAGGTATCTCTACAGCCCACAAAGGAGTACAGGAAATATCTCTAGAACGTACAAAGGAGTACACGAGGTATCTCAACAGCGTACGAAGGAGTACAGAAGGTATCTCTACAGCGCACAAAGGAGTACAGAAGGTATCTCTACAGCGTACAAAGGAGTACAGAAGGTATCTCTACAGCGCACAAAGGAGTACAGAAGGTATCTCTGCAGCGCACAAAGGAGTACAGAAGGTATCTCTACAGCGCACAAAGGAGTACAGGAAATATCTCTAGAACGTACAAAGGAGTACACGAGGTATCTCTAAAGCGTACAAAGGAGTACAGAAGGTATCTCTACAGCGCACAAAGGAGTACAGAAGGTATCTCTACAGCGCACAAAGGAGTACAGAAGGTATCTCTACAGCGCACAAAGGAGTACAGGAAATATCTCTAGAACGTACAAAGGAGTACACGAGGTGTCTCTACAGCGTACAAAGGAGTACAGAAGGTATCTCTACAGCGCACAAAGGAGTACAGAATGTATCTCTACAGCGTAAAAAGGAGTACAGAAGGTATCTCTACAGCGCACAAAGGAGTACAGAAGGTATCTCTACAGCGCACAAAGGAGTACAGAAGGTATCTCTACAGCGCACAAAGGAGTACAGGAAATATCTCTAGAACGTACAAAGGAGTAAACGAGGTATCTCTACAGCGTACAAAGGAGTACAGAAGGTATCTCTACAGCGCACAAAGGAGAACAGAAGGTATCTCTACAGCGTACAAAGGAGTACAGAAGGTATCTCTACAGCGCACAAAGGAGTACAGAAGGTGTCTCTACAGCGCACAAAGGAGTACAGAAGGTATCTCTACAGCGCACAAAGGAGTACAGGAAATATCTCTAGAACGTACAAAGTAGTACACGAGGTATCTCTACAGCGTACAAAGGAGTACAGAAGGTATCTCTACAGCGCACAAAGGAGTACAGAAGGTATCTCTACAGCGCACAAAGGAGTACAGAAGGTATCTCTACAACGTACAAAGGAGTACAGAAGGTATCTCTACAGCGCACAGAGGAGTACAGAAGGTATCTCTACAGCGCACAAAGGAGTACAGAAGGTATCTCTACAGCGCACAAAGGAGTACAGGAAATATCTCTAGAACGTACAAAGGAGTACAGAAGGTATCTCTACAGCGTACAAAGGAGTACACGAGGTATCTCTACAGCGTACAAAGGAGTACAGAAGGTATCTCTACAGCGCACAAAGGAGTACAGAAGGTATCTCTACAGCGTACAAAGAAGAACAGAAGGTATCTCTACAGCGCACAAAGGAGTACAGAAGGTATCTCTACAGCGCACAAAGGAGTACAGAAGGTATCTCTACAGCGCACAAAGGAGTACAGAAGGTATCTCTACAGCGCACAAAGGAGTACAGGAAATATCTCTAGAACGTACAAAGGAGTACACGAGGTATCTCTACAGCGTACAAAGGAGTACAGAAGGTATCTCTTCAGCGCACAAAGGAGTACAGAAGGTATCTCTACAGCGTACAAAGGAGTACAGAAGGTATCTCTACAGCGTACAAAGGAGTACAGAAGGTATCTCTACAGCGCACAAAGGAGTACAGAAGGTATCTCTACAGCGTACAAAGGAGTACAGAAAGTATCTCTACAGCGCACAAAGGAGTACAGAAGGTATCTCTACAGCGCACAATGGAGTACAGAAGGTATCCCTACAGCGCACAAAGGAGTACAGAAGGTATCTCTACAGCGCACAAAGGAGTACAGGAAATATCTCTAGAACGTACAAAGGAGTACACGAGGTATCTCTACAGCGTACAAAGGAGTACAGAAGGTATCTCTACAGCGCACAAAGGAGTACAGAAGGTATCTCTACAGCGTAAAAAGGAGTACAGAAGGTATCTCTACAGCGCACAAAGGAGTACAGAAGGTATCTCTACAGCGCACAAAGGAGTACAGAAGGTATCTCTACAGCGCACAAAGGAGTACAGGAAATATCTCTAGAACGTACAAAGGAGTAAACGAGGTATCTCTACAGCGTACAAAGGAGTACAGAAGGTATCTCTACAGCGCACAAAGGAGAACAGAAAGTCTCTCTACAGCGTACAAAGGAGTACAGAAAGTATCTCTACAGCGCACAAAGGAGTACAGAAGGTATCTCTACAGCGCACAAAGGAGTACAGGAAATATCTCTAGAACGTACAAAGTAGTACATGAGGTATCTCTACAGCGTACAAAGGAGTACAGAAGGTATCTCTACAGCGCACAAAGAAGTACAGAAGGTATCTCTACAGCGTACAACGGAGTACAGAAAGTATCTCTACAGCGCACAAAGGAGTACAGAAGGTATCTTTACAGCGCACAAGGGAGTACAGAAGGTATCTCTACAGCCCACAAAGGAGTACAGGAAATATCTCTAGAACGTACAAAGGAGTACACGAGGTATCTCTACAGCGTACGAAGGAGTACAGAAGGTATCTCTACAGCGCACAAAGGAGTACAGAAGGTATCTCTACAGCGTACAAAGGAGTACAGAAGGTATCTCTACAGCGCACAAAGGAGTACAGAAGGTATCTCTGCAGCGCACAAAGGAGTACAGAAGGTATCTCTACAGCGCACAAAGGAGTACAGGAAATATCTCTAGAACGTACAAAGGAGTACACGAGGTATCTCTAAAGCGTACAAAGGAGTACAGAAGGTATCTCTACAGCGCACAAAGGAGTACA
Source organism: Morinoia aosen (assembly GCA_030386875.1). NCBI lineage: Eukaryota > Metazoa > Arthropoda > Malacostraca > Amphipoda > Talitridae > Morinoia > Morinoia aosen. Next base: position 56,554,226 of record CM059576.1, on the reverse strand, counting down.
GAAGGTATCTCTACAGCGCACAAAGGAGTACAGGAAATATCTCTAGAACGTACAAAGGAGTACAGAAGGTATCTCTACAGCGTACAAAGGAGTACACGAGGTATCTCTACAGCGTACAAAGGAGTACAGAAGGTATCTCTACAGCGCACAAAGGAGTACAGAAGGTATCTCTACAGCGTACAAAGAAGAACAGAAGGTATCTCTACAGCGCACAAAGGAGTACAGAAGGTATCTCTACAGCGCACAAAGGAGTACAGAAGGTATCTCTACAGCGCACAAAGGAGTACAGAAGGTATCTCTACAGCGATCAAAGGAGTACAGGAAATATCTCTAGAACGTACAAAGGAGTACACGAGGTATCTCTACAGCGTACAAAGGAGTACAGAAGGTATCTCTTCAGCGCACAAAGGAGTACAGAAGGTATCTCTACAGCGTACAAAGGAGTACAGAAGGTATCTCTACAGCGTACAAAGGAGTACAGAAGGTATCTCTACAGCGCACAAAGGAGTACAGAAGGTATCTCTACAGCGTACAAAGGAGTACAGAAAGTATCTCTACAGCGCACAAAGGAGTACAGAAGGTATCTCTACAGCGCACAATGGAGTACAGAAGGTATCCCTACAGCGCACAAAGGAGTACAGAAGGTATCTCTACAGCGCACAAAGGAGTACAGGAAATATCTCTAGAACGTACAAAGGAGTACACGAGGTATCTCTACAGCGTACAAAGGAGTACAGAAGGTATCTCTACAGCGCACAAAGGAGTACAAAAGGTATCTCTACAGCGTAAAAAGGAGTACAGAAGGTATCTCTACAGCGCACAAAGGAGTACAGAAGGTATCTCTACAGCGCACAAAGGAGTACAGAAGGTATCTCTACAGCGCACAAAGGAGTACAGGAAATATCTCTAGAACGTACAAAGGAGTAAACGAGGTATCTCTACAGCGTACAAAGGAGTACAGAAGGTATCTCTACAGCGCACAAAGGAGAACAGAAGGTATCTCTACAGCGTACAAAGGAGTACAGAAGGTATCTCTACAGCGCACAAAGGAGTACAGAAGGTATCTCTACAGCGCACAAAGGAGTACAGGAAATATCTCTAGAACGTTCAAAGTAGTACACGAGGTATCTCTACAGCGTACAAAGGAGTACAGAAGGTATCTCTACAGCGCACAAAGAAGTACAGAAGGTATCTCTACAGCGTACAACGGAGTACAGAAAGTATCTCTACAGCGCACAAAGGAGTACAGAAGGTATCTTTACAGCGCACAAGGGAGTACAGAAGGTATCTCTACAGCCCACAAAGGAGTACAGGAAATATCTCTAGAACGTACAAAGGAGTACACGAGGTATCTCTACAGCGTACGAAGGAGTACAGAAGGTATCTCTACAGCGCACAAAGGAGTACAGAAGGTATCTCTACAGCGTACAAAGGAGTACAGAAGGTATCTCTACAGCGCACAAAGGAGTACAGAATTTATCTCTGCAGCGCACAAAGGAGTACAGAAGGTATCTCTACAGCGCACAAAGGAGTACAGGAAATATCTCTAGAACGTACAAAGGAGTACACGAGGTATCTCTAAAGCGTACAAAGGAGTACAGAAGGTATCTCTACAGCGCACAAAGGAGTACAGAAGGTATCTCTACAGCGCACAAAGGAGTACAGAAGGTATCTCTACAGCGTACAAAGGAGTACAGAAGGTATCTCTACAGCGCACAAAGGAGTACAGAAGGTATCTCTACAGCGCACAAAGGAGTACAGAAGGTATCTCTACAGCGCACAAAGGAGTACAGAAGGTATCTCTACAGCGCACAAAGGAGTACAGGAAATATCTCTACAGCGTACAAAAGAGTACAGAAGGTATCTCTACAGCGCACATTGGAGTACAGAAGGTATCTCTACAGCGCACAAAGGAGTACAGAAGGTATCTCTACAGCGCACAAAGGAGTACAGAAGGTATCTCTACAGCGCACAAAGGAGTACAGAAGGTATCTCTACAGCGCACAAAGGAGTACAGAAGGTATCTCTACAGCGCACAAAGGAGTACAGAAGGTATCTCTACAGCGCACAAAGGAGTACAGAAGGTATCTCTACAGCGCACAAAGGAGTACAGAAGGTAGCTCTACAGCGCACAGAGGAGTACGGGAAATATCTCTAGAACGTACAAAGGAGTACACGAGGTATCTCTACAGCGTACAAAGGAGTACAGAAGGTATCTCTACAGCGCACAAAGGAGTACACGAAGTATCTCTACAGCGTACAAAGGAGTACAGAAGGTATCTCTACAGCGTACGAAGGAGTCCACGAGGTATCTCTTCAGCGCACAAAGGAATACAGAAGGTATCTCTACAGCGCACAAAGGAGTACAGAAGGTATCTCTACAGCGCACAAACGAGTACAGAAGGTATCTCTACAGCGCACAAAGGAGTACAGAAGGTATCTCTACAGCGCACAAAGGAGTACAGGAAATATCTCTAGAACGTACAAAGGAGTACAGATGGTATCTCTACAGCGTACAAAGGAGTACACGAGGTATCTCTACAGCGTACAAAGGAGTACAGAAGGTATCTCTACAGCGCACAAAGGAGTACAGAAGGTATCTCTACAGCGTACAAAGGAGTACAGAAAGTATCTCTACAGCGCACAAAGGAGTACAGAAGGTATCTCTACAGCGCACAAAGGAGTACAGAAGGTATCTCTACAGCGCACAAAGGAGTACAGAAGGTATCTCTACAGCGCACAAAGGAGTACAGGAAATATCTCTAGAACGTACAAAGGAGTACACGAGGTATCTCTACAGCGTACAAAGGAGTACAGAAGGTATCTCTACAGCGCACAAAGGATTACAGAAGGTATCTCTACAGCGTACAAAGGAGTACAGAAGGTATCTCTACAGCGCACAAAGGAGTACAGAAGGTATCTCAACAGCGCACAAAGGAGTACAGAAGGTATCTCTACAGCGCACAAAGGAGTACAGGAAATATCTCTAGAACGTACGAAGGAGTACACGAGGTATCTCTACAACGTACAAAGGAGTACACGAGGTATCTCTACAGCGTACAAAGGAGTACAGAAGGTATCTCTACAGCGCACAAAGGAGTACAGAAGGTATCTCTACAGCGTACAAAGGAGTACAGAAGGTATCTCTACAGCGCACAAAGGAGTACAAAAGGTATCTCTACAGCGCACAAGGGAGTACAGAAGGTATCTCTACAGCGCACAAAGGAGTACAGAAGGTATCTCTACAGCGCACAAAGGAGTACAGGAAATATCTCTAGAACGTACAAAGGAGTACACGAGGTATCTCTACAGCGTACAAAGGAGTACAGAAGATATCTGTACAGCGCACAAAGGAGTACAGAAGGTATCTCTACAGCGTACAAAGGAGTACAGAAGGTATCTCTACAGCGCACAAAGGAGTACAGAAGGTATCTCTACAGCGCACAAAGGAGTACAGTAGGTATCTTTACAGCGCACAAAAGAGTACAGGAAATATCTCTAGAACGTACAAAGGAGTACACGAGGTATCTCTACAGCGTACAAAGAAGTACAGAAGGTATCTCTACAGCGCACAAAGGAGTACAGAAGGTATATCTACAGCGTACAAAGGAGTACAGAAGGTATCTCTACAGCGCACAAAGGAGTACAGAAGGTATCTCTACAGCGCACAAAGGTGTACAGAAGGTATCTCTACAGCGCACATAGGAGTACAGGAAATATCTCTAGAACGTACAAAGGAGTACACGAGGTATCTCCACAGCGTACAAAGGAGTACAGAAGGTATCTCTACAGCGCACAAAGGAGTACAGAAGGTATCTCTACAGCGCACAAAGGAGTACAGAAGGTATCTCTACAGCGCACAAAGGAGTACAGAAGGTATCTCTACAGCGCACAAAGGAGTACAGAAGGTATCTCTACAGCGCACAGAGGAGTACGGGAAATATCTCTAGAACGTACAAAGGAGTACACGAGGTATCTCTACAGCGTACAAAGGAGTACAGAATGTATCTCTAAAGCGCACAAAGGAGTACACGAGGTATCTCTACAGCGTACAAAGGAGTACAGAAGGTATCTCTACAGCGTACAAAATTGTACACGAGGTATCTCTACAGCGCACAAAGGAGTACAGAAGGTATCTCTACAGCGCACAAAGGAGTACAGAAGGTATCTCTACAGCGCACAAATGAGTACAGAAGGTATCTCTACAGTGCACAAAGGAGTACAGAAGGTATCTCTACAGCGCACAAAGGAGTACAGGAAATATCTCTAGAACGTACAAAGGAGTACAGAAGGTATCTCTACAGCGTACAAAGGAGTACATGAGGTATCTCTACAGCGTACAAAGGAGTACAGAAGGTATCTCTACAGCGCACAAAGGAGTACAGAAGGTATCTCTACAGCGAACAAAGGAGTACAGAAGGTATCTCTACAGCGCACAAAGGAGTACAGAAGGTATCTCTACAGCGCACAAAGGAGTACAGAAGGTATCTCTACAGCGCACAAAGGAGTACAGAAGGTATCTCTACAGCGCACAAAGGAGTACAGGAAATATCTCTAGAACGTACAAAGGAGTACACGAGGTATCTCTACAGCGTACAAAGAAGTACAGAAGGTATCTCTACAGCGCACAAAGGAGTACAGAAGGTATCTCTACAGCGTACAAAGGAGTACAGAAGGTATCTCTACAGCGCACAAAGGAGTACAGAAGGTATCTCTACAGCGCACAAAGGAGTACAGGAAATATCTCTAGAACGTACAAAGGAGTACACGAGGTATCTCTACAGCGTACAAAGGAGTACAGAAGGTATCTCTACAGCGCACAAAGGAGTACAGAAGGTATCTCTACAGCGCACGAAGGAGTACAGAAGGTATCTCTACAGCGTACAAAGGAGTACAGAAGGTATCTCTACAGCGCACAAAGGAGTACAGAAGGTATCTCTACAGCGCACAAAGAGGTACAGAAGGTATCTCTTCAGCGCACAAAGGAGTACAGAAGGTATCTCTACAGCGCACAAAGGAGTACAGAAGGTATCTCTACAGCGCACAAAGGAGTACAGAAGGTATCTCTACAGCGCACAAAGGAGTACAGGAAATATCTCTACAGCGTACAAAAGAGTACAGAAGGTATCTCTACAGCGCACAATGGAGTACAGAAGGTATCTCTACAGCGCACAAAGGAGTACAGAAGGTATCTCTACAGCGCACAAAGGAGTACAGAAGGTATCTCTACAGCGCACAAAGGAGTACAGAAGGTATCTCGACAGCGCACAAAGGAGTACAGAAGGTATCTCTACAGCGCACAAAGGAGTACAGAAGGTATCTCTACAGCGCACAAAGGAGTACAGAAGGTATCTCTACAGCGCACAAAGGAGTACAGAAGGTATCTCTACAGCGCACAGAGGAGTACGGAAAATATCTCTAGAACGTACAAAGGAGTACACGAGGTATCTATACAGCGTACAAAGGAGTACAGAAGGTATCTCTACAGCGCACAAAGGAGTACACGAAGTATCTCTACAGCGTACAAAGGAGTACAGAAGGTATCTCTACAGCGTACGAAGGAGTACACGAGGTATCTCTACAGCGCACAAAGGAGTACAGAAGGTATCTCTACAGCGCACAAAGGAGTACAGAAAGTATCTCTACAGCGCACAAAGGAGTACAGAAGGTATCTCTACAGCGCACAAAGGAGTACAGAAGGTATCTCTACAGCGCACAAAGGAGTACAGAAGGTATCTCTACAGCGCACAAAGGAGTACAGGAAATATCTCTAGAACGTACAAAGGAGTACACGAGGTATCTCTACAGCGTACAAAGGAGTACAGAAGGTATCTCTACAGCGCACAAAGGATTACAGAAGGTATCTCTACAGCGTACAAAGGAGTACAGAAGGTATCTCTACAGCGCACAAAGGAGTACAGAAGGTATCTCAACAGCGCACAAAGGAGTACAGAAGGTATCTCTACAGCGCACAAAGGAGTACAGGAAATATCTCTAGAACGTACGAAGGAGTACACGAGGTATCTCTACAACGTACAAAGGAGTACACGAGGTATCTCTACAGCGTACAAAGGAGTACAGAAGGTATCTCTACAGCGCACAAAGGAGTACAGAAGGTATCTCTACAGCGTACAAAGGAGTACAGAAGGTATCTCTACAGCGCACAAAGGAGTACAAAAGGTATCTCTACAGCGCACAAGGGAGTACAGAAGGTATCTCTACAGCGCACAAAGGAGTACAGAAGGTATCTCTACAGCGCACAAAGGAGTACAGGAAATATCTCTAGAACGTACAAAGGAGTACACGAGGTATCTCTACAGCGTACAAAGGAGTACAGAAGATATCTGTACAGCGCACAAAGGAGTACAGAAGGTATCTCTACAGCGTACAAAGGAGTACAGAAGGTATCTCTACAGCGCACAAAGGAGTACAGAAGGTATCTCTACAGCGCACAAAGGAGTACAGTAGGTATCTTTACAGCGCACAAAGGAGTACAGGAAATATCTCTAGAACGTACAAAGGAGTACACGAGGTATCTCTACAGCGTACAAAGAAGTACAGAAGGTATCTCTACAGCGCACAAAGGAGTACAGAAGGTATATCTACAGCGTACAAAGGAGTACAGAAGGTATCTCTACAGCGCACAAAGGAGTACAGAAGGTATCTCTACAGCGCACAAAGGTGTACAGAAGGTATCTCTACAGCGCACATAGGAGTACAGGAAATATCTCTAGAACGTACAAAGGAGTACACGAGGTATCTCCACAGCGTACAAAGGAGTACAGAAGGTATCTCTACAGCGCACAAAGGAGTACAGAAGGTATCTCTACAGCGCACAAAGGAGTACAGAAGGTATCTCTACAGCGCACAAAGGAGTACAGAAGGTATCTCTACAGCGCACAAAGGAGTACAGAAGGTATCTCTACAGCGCACAGAGGAGTACGGGAAATATCTCTAGAACGTACAAAGGAGTACACGAGGTATCTCTACAGCGTACAAAGGAGTACAGAATGTATCTCTAAAGCGCACAAAGGAGTACACGAGGTATCTCTACAGCGTACAAAGGAGTACAGAAGGTATCTCTACAGCGTACAAAATTGTACACGAGGTATCTCTACAGCGCACAAAGGAGTACAGAAGGTATCTCTACAGCGCACAAAGGAGTACAGAAGGTATCTCTACAGCGCACAAATGAGTACAGAAGGTATCTCTACAGTGCACAAAGGAGTACAGAAGGTATCTCTACAGCGCACAAAGGAGTACAGGAAATATCTCTAGAACGTACAAAGGAGTACAGAAGGTATCTCTACAGCGTACAAAGGAGTACATGAGGTATCTCTACAGCGTACAAAGGAGTACAGAAGGTATCTCTACAGCGCACAAAGGAGTACAGAAGGTATCTCTACAGCGAACAAAGGAGTACAGAAGGTATCTCTACAGCGCACAAAGGAGTACAGAAGGTATCTCTACAGCGCACAAAGGAGTACAGAAGGTATCTCTACAGCGCACAAAGGAGTACAGAAGGTATCTCTACAGCGCACAAAGGAGTACAGGAAATATCTCTAGAACGTACAAAGGAGTACACGAGGTATCTCTACAGCGTACAAAGAAGTACAGAAGGTATCTCTACAGCGCACAAAGGAGTACAGAAGGTATCTCTACAGCGTACAAAGGAGTACAGAAGGTATCTCTACAGCGCACAAAGGAGTACAGAAGGTATCTCTACAGCGCACAAAGGAGTACAGGAAATATCTCTAGAACGTACAAAGGAGTACACGAGGTATCTCTACAGCGTACAAAGGAGTACAGAAGGTATCTCTACAGCGCACAAAGGAGTACAGAAGGTATCTCTACAGCGCACGAAGGAGTACAGAAGGTATCTCTACAGCGTACAAAGGAGTACAGAAGGTATCTCTACAGCGCACAAAGGAGTACAGAAGGTATCTCTACAGCGCACAAAGAGGTACAGAAGGTATCTCTTCAGCGCACAAAGGAGTACAGAAGGTATCTCTACAGCGCACAAAGGAGTACAGAAGGTATCTCTACAGCGCACAAAGGAGTACAGAAGGTATCTCTACAGCGCACAAAGGAGTACAGGAAATATCTCTACAGCGTACAAAAGAGTACAGAAGGTATCTCTACAGCGCACAATGGAGTACAGAAGGTATCTCTACAGCGCACAAAGGAGTACAGAAGGTATCTCTACAGCGCACAAAGGAGTACAGAAGGTATCTCTACAGCGCACAAAGGAGTACAGAAGGTATCTCGACAGCGCACAAAGGAGTACAGAAGGTATCTCTACAGCGCACAAAGGAGTACAGAAGGTATCTCTACAGCGCACAAAGGAGTACAGAAGGTATCTCTACAGCGCACAAAGGAGTACAGAAGGTATCTCTACAGCGCACAGAGGAGTACGGAAAATATCTCTAGAACGTACAAAGGAGTACACGAGGTATCTATACAGCGTACAAAGGAGTACAGAAGGTATCTCTACAGCGCACAAAGGAGTACACGAAGTATCTCTACAGCGTACAAAGGAGTACAGAAGGTATCTCTACAGCGTACGAAGGAGTACACGAGGTATCTCTACAGCGCACAAAGGAGTACAGAAGGTATCTCTACAGCGCACAAAGGAGTACAGAAGGTATCTCTACAGCGCACAAAGGAGTACAGAAGGTATCTCTACAGCGCACAAAGGAGTACAGAAGGTATCTCTACAGCGCACAAAGGAGTACAGGAAATATCTCTAGAACGTACAAAGGAGTACAGAAGGTATCTCTACAGCGTACAAAGGAGTACACGAGGTATCTCTACAGCGTACAAAGGAGTACAGAAGGTATCTCTACAGCGCACAAAGGAGTACAGAAGGTATCTCTACAGCGTACAAAGGAGTACAGAAGGTATCTCTACAGCGCACAAAGGAGTACAGAAGGTATCTCTACAGCGCACAAAGGAGTACAGAAGGTATCTCTACAGCGCACAAAGGAGTACAGAAGGTATCTCTACAGCGCACAAAGGAGTACAGGAAATATCTCTAGAACGTACAAAGGAGTACACGAGGTATCTCTACAGCGTACAAAGGAGTACATAAGGTATCTCTACAGCGCACAAAGGAGTACAGAAGGTATCTCTACAGCGCACAAAGGAGTACAGAAGGTATCTCTACAGCGCACAAAGGAGTACAGGAAATATCTCTAGAACGTACGAAGGAGTACACGAGGTATCTCTACAACGTACAAAGGAGTACACGAGGTATCTCTACAGCGTACAAAGGAGTACAGAAGGTATCTTTACAGCGCACAAAGGAGTACAGAAGGTATCTCTACAGCGTACAAAGGAGTACAGAAGGTATCTCTACAGCGCACAAAGGAGTACAGAAGGTATCTCTACAGCGCACAAAGGAGTACAGAAGGTATCTCTACAGCGCACAAAGGAGTACAGGAAATATCTCTAGAACGTACAAAGGAGTACACGAGGTATCTCTACAGCGTACAAAGAAGTACAGAAGGTATCTTTACAGCGCACAAAGGAGTACAGAAGGTATCTCTACAGCGTACAAAGGAGTACAGAAGGTATCTCTACAGCGCACAAAGGAGTACAGAAGGTATCTCTACAGCGCACAAAGGAGTACAGAAGTTATCTCTACAGCGCACAAAGGAGTACAGGAAATATCTCTAGAACGTACAAAGGAGTACACGAGGTATCTCTACAGCGTACAAAGGAGTACAGAAGGTATCTCTACAGCGCACAAAGGAGTACAGAAGGTATCTCTACAGCGCACAAAGGAGTACAGAAGGTATCTCTACAGCGCACAAAGGAGTACAGAAGGTATCTCTACAGCGCACAAAGGAGTACAGAAGGTATTTCTACAGCGCACAGAGGAGTACGGGAAATATCTCTAGAACGTACAAAGGAGTAAACGAGGTATCTCTACAGCGTACAAAGGAGTACAGAATGTATCTCTACAGCGCCCAAAGGAGTACACGAGGTATCTCTACAGCGTACAAAGGAGTACAGAAGGTATCTCTACAGCGTACAAAGGAGTACACGAGGTATCTCTACAGCGCACAAAGGAGTACAGAAGGTATCTCAACAGCGCACAAAGGAGTACAGAAGGTATCTCTACAGCGCACAAAGGAGTACAGAAGGTATCTCTACAGCGCACAAAGGAGTACAGAAGGTATCTCTACAGCGCACAAAGGAGTACAGGAAATATCTCTAGAACGTAAAAAGGAGTACAGAAGGTATCTCTACAGCGTAAAAAGGAGTACACGAGGTATCTCTACAGCGTACAAAAGAGTACAGAAGGTATCTCTACAGCGCACAAAGGAGTACAGAAGGTATCTCTACAGCGTACAAAGGAGTACAGAAGGTATCTCTACAGCGCACAAAGGAGTACAGGAGGTATCTCTACAGCGCACAAAGGAGTACAGAAGGTATCTCTACAGCGCACAAAGGAGTACAGAAGGTATCTCTACAGCGCACAAAGGAGTACAGGAAATATCTCTAGAACGTACAAAGGAGTACACGAGGTATCTCTACAGCGTACGAAGAAGTACAGAAGGTATCTCTACAGCGCACAAAGGAGTACAGAAGGTATCTCTACAGCGTACAAAGGAGTACAGAAGGTATCTCTACAGCGCACAAAGGAGTACAGAAGGTATCTCTACAGCGCACAAAGGAGTACAGAAGGTATCTCTACAGCGCACAAAGGAGTACAGGAAATATCTCGAGAACGTACGAAGGAGTACACGAGGTATCTATACAACGTACAAAGGAGTACACGAGGTATCTCTACAGCGTACAAAGGAGTACAGAAGGTATCTCTACAGCGCACAAAGGAGTACAGAAGGTATCTCTACAGCATACAAAGGAGTACAGAAAGTATCTCTACAGCGCACAAAGGAGTACAGAAGGTATCTCTACAGCGCACAAAGGAGTACAGAAGGTATCCCTACAGCGCACAAAGGAGTACAGAAGGTATCTCTACAGCGCACAAAGGAGTACAGGAAATATCTCTAGAACGTACAAAGGAGTACACGAGGTGTCTCTACAGCGTACAAAGGAGTACAGAAGGTATCTCTACAGCGCACAAAGGAGTACAGAATGTATCTCTACAGCGTAAAAAGGAGTACAGAAGGTATCTCTACAGCGCACAAAGGAGTACAGAAGGTATCTCTACAGCGCACAAAGGAGTACAGAAGGTATCTCTACAGCGCACAAAGGAGTACAGGAAATATCTCTAGAACGTACAAAGGAGTAAACGAGGTATCTCTACAGCGTACAAAGGAGTACAGAAGGTATCTCTACAGCGCACAAAGGAGAACAGAAGGTATCTCTACAGCGTACAAAGGAGTACAGAAGGTATCTCTACAGCGCACAAAGGAGTACAGAAGGTATCTCTACAGCGCACAAAGGAGTACAGAAGGTATCTCTACAGCGCACAAAGGAGTACAGGAAATATCTCTAGAACGTACAAAGTAGTACACGAGGTATCTCTACAGCGTACAAAGGAGTACAGAAGGTATCTCTACAGCGCACAAAGGAGTACAGAAGGTATCTCTACAGCGCACAAAGGAGTACAGAAGGTATCTCTACAACGTACAAAGGAGTACAGAAGGTATCTCTACAGCGCACAGAGGAGTACAGAAGGTATCTCTACAGCGCACAATGGAGTACAGAAGGTATCCCTACAGCGCACAAAGGAGTACAGAAGGTATCTCTACAGCGCACAAAGGAGTACAGGAAATATCTCTAGAACGTACAAAGGAGTACACGAGGTATCTCTACAGCGTACAAAGGAGTACAGAAGGTATCTCTACAGCGCACAAAGGAGTACAGAAGGTATCTCTACAGCGTAAAAAGGAGTACAGAAGGTATCTCTACAGCGCACAAAGGAGTACAGAAGGTATCTCTACAGCGCAAAAAGGAGTACAGAAGGTATCTCTACAGCGCACAAAGGAGTACAGGAAATATCTCTAGAACGTACAAAGGAGTAAACGAGGTATCTCTACAGCGTACAAAGGAGTACAGAAGGTATCTCTACAGCGCACAAAGGAGAACAGAAGGTATCTCTACAGCGTACAAAGGAGTACAGAAGGTATCTCTACAGCGTACAAAGGAGTACAGAAGGTATCTCTACAGCGCACAGAGGAGTACAGAAGGTATCTCTACAGCGCACAAAGGAGTACAGAAGGTATCTCTACAGCGCATAAAGGAGTACAGGAAATATCTCTAGAACGTACAAAGGAGTACAGAAGGTATCTCTACAGCGTACAAAGGAGTACACGAGGTATCTCTACAGCGTACAAAGGAGTACAGAAGGTATCTCTACAGCGCACAAAGGAGTACAGAAGGTATCTCTACAGCGTACAAAGAAGAACAGAAGGTATCTCTACAGCGCACAAAGGAGTACAGAAGGTATCTCTACAGCGCACAAAGGAGTACAGAAGGTATCTTTACAGCGCACAAAGGAGTACAGAAGGTATCTCTACAGCGCACAAAGGAGTACAGGAAATATCTCTAGAACGTACAAAGGAGTACACGAGGTATCTCTACAGCGTACAAAGGAGTACAGAAGGTATCTCTTCAGCGCACAAAGGAGTACAGAAGGTATCTCTACAGCGTACAAAGGAGTACAGAAGGTATCTCTACAGCGCACAAAGGAGTACAGAAGGTATCTCTACAGCGCACAAAGGAGTACAGAAGGTATCTCTACAGCGCACAAAGGAGTACAGGAAATATCTCTAGAACGTACGAAGGAGTACACGAGGTATCTCTACAACGTATAAAGGAGTACACGAGGTATCTCTACAGCGTACAAAGGAGTACAGAAGGTATCTCTACAGCGCACAAAGGAGTACAGAAGGTATCTCTACAGCGTACAAAGGAGTACAGAAAGTATCTCTACAGCGCACAAAGGAGTACAGAAGGTATCTCTACAGCGCACAAAAGAGTACAGAAGGTATCTCTACAGCGCACAAAGGAGTACAGAAGGTATCTCTACAGCGCACAAAGGAGTACAGGAAATATCTCTAGAACGTACAAAGGTGTACACGAGGTATCTCTACAGCGTATAAAGGAGTACAGAAGGTATCTCTACAGCGCACAAAGGAGTACAGAAGGTATCTCTACAGCGTACAAAGGAGTACAGAAGGTATCTCTACAGCGCACAAAGGAGTACAGAAGGTATCTCTACAGCGCACAAAGGAGTACAGAAGGTATCTCAACAGCGCACAAAGGAGTACAGGAAATATCTCTAGAACGTACAAAGGAGTAAACGAGGTATCTCTACAGCGTACAAAGGAGTACAGAAGGTATCTCTACAGCGCACAAAGGAGTACAGAAGGTATCTCTACAGCGTACAAAGGAGTACAGAAGGTATCTCTACAGCGCACAAAGGAGTACAGAAGGTATCTCTACAGCGCACAAAGGAGTACAGAAGGTATCTCTACAGCGCACAAAGGAGTACAGGAAATATCTCTAGAACGTACAAAGGAGTACACGAGGTATCTCTACAGCGTACAAAGGAGTACAGAAGGTATCTCTACAGCGCACAAAGGAGTACAGAAGGTATCTCTACAGCGCACAAAGGAGTACAGAAGGTATCTCTACAGCGTACAAAGGAGTACAGAAGGTATCTCTACAGCGCACAGAGGAGTACAGAAGGTATCTCTACAGCCCACAAAGGAGTACAGAAGGTATCTCTACAGCGCACAAAGGAGTACAGGAAATATCTCTAGAACGTACAAAGGAGTACACGAAGTATCTCTATAGCGAACAAATGAGTACAGAAGGTATCTCTACAGCGCACAAAGGAGTACAGAAGGTATCTCTACAGCGTACAAAGGAGTACAGAAGGTATCTCTACAGCGTACGAAGGAGTACACGAGGTATCTCTACAGCGCACAAAGGAGTACAGAAGGTATCTCTACAGCGCACAAAGGAGTACAGAAGGTATCTCTACAGCGCACAAAGGAGTACAGAAGGTATCTCTACAGCGCACAAAGGAGTACAGAAGGTATCTCTACAGCGCACAAAGGAGTACAGGAAATATCTCTAGAACGTACAAAGGAGTACAGAAGGTATCTCTACAGCGTACAAAGGAGTACACGAGGTATCTCTACAGCGTACAAAGGAGTACAGAAGGTATCTCTACAGCGCACAAAGGAGTACAGAAGGTATCTCTACAGCGTACAAAGGAGTACAGAAGGTATCTCTACAGCGCACAAAGGAGTACAGAAGGTATCTCTACAGCGCACAAAGGAGTACAGAAGGTATCTCTACAGCGCACAAAGGAGTACAGAAGGTATCTCTACAGCGCACAAAGGAGTACAGGAAATATCTCTAGAACGTACAAAGGAGTACACGAGGTATCTCTACAGCGTACAAAGGAGTACATAAGGTATCTCTACAGCGCACAAAGGAGTACAGAAGGTATCTCTACAGCGCACAAAGGAGTACAGAAGGTATCTCTACAGCGCACAAAGGAGTACAGGAAATATCTCTAGAACGTACGAAGGAGTACACGAGGTATCTCTACAACGTACAAAGGAGTACACGAGGTATCTCTACAGCGTACAAAGGAGTACAGAAGGTATCTGTACAGCGCACAAAGGAGTACAGAAGGTATCTCTACAGCGTACAAAGAAGTACAGAAGGTATCTCTACAGCGCACAAAGGAGTAGAGAAGGTATCTCTACAGCGCACAAAGGAGTACAGAAGGTATCTCTACAGCGCACAAAGGAATACAGGAAATATCTCTAGAACGTACAAAGGAGTACACGAGGTATCTCTACAGCGTACAAAGAAGTACAGAAGGTATCTTTACAGCGCACAAAGGAGTACAGAAGGTATCTCTACAGCGTACAAAGGAGTACAGAAGGTATCTCTACAGCGCACAAAGGAGTACAGAAGGTATCTCTACAGCGCACAAAGGAGTACAGAAGTTATCTCTACAGCGCACAAAGGAGTACAGGAAATATCTCTAGAACGTACAAAGGAGTACACGAGGTATCTCTACAGCGTACAAAGGAGTACAGAAGGTATCTCTACAGCGCACAAAGGAGTACAGAAGGTATCTCTACAGCGCACAAAGGAGTACAGAAGGTATCTCTACAGCGCACAAAGGAGTACAGAAGGTATCTCTACAGCGCACAAAGGAGTACAGAAGGTATTTCTACAGCGCACAGAGGAGTACATGAAATATCTCTAGAACGTACAAAGGAGTAAACGAGGTATCTCTACAGCGTACAAAGGAGTACAGAATGTATCTCTACAGCGCCCAAAGGAGTACACGAGGTATCTCTACAGCGTACAAAGGAGTACAGAAGGTATCTCTACAGCGTACAAAGGAGTACACGAGGTATCTCTACAGCGCACAAAGGAGTACAGAAGGTATCTCAACAGCGCACAAAGGAGTACAGAAGGTATCTCTACAGCGCACAAAGGAGTACAGAAGGTATCTCTACAGCGCACAAAGGAGTACAGAAGGTATCTCTACAGCGCACAAAGGAGTACAGGAAATATCTCTAGAACGTACAAAGGAGTACAGAAGGTATCTCTACAGCGTAAAAAGGAGTACACGAGGTATCTCTACAGCGTACAAAAGAGTACAGAAGGTATCTCTACAGCGCACAAAGGAGTACAGAAGGTATCTCTACAGCGTACAAAGGAGTACAGAAGGTATCTCTACAGCGCACAAAGGAGTACAGGAGGTATCTCTACAGCGCACAAAGGAGTACAGAAGGTATCTCTACAGCGCACAAAGGAGTACAGAAGGTATCTCTACAGCGCACAAAGGAGTACAGGAAATATCTCTAGAACGTATAAAGGAGTACACGAGGTATCTCTACAGCGTACAAAGGAGTACAGAAGGTATCTCTACAGCGTACAAAGGAGTACACGAGGTATCTCTACAGCGCACAAAGGAGTACAGAAGGTATCTCAACAGCGCACAAAGGAGTACAGAAGGTATCTCTACAGCGCACAAAGGAGTACAGGAAATATCTCTAGAACGTACAAAGTAGTACACGAGGTATCTCTACAGCGTACAAAGGAGTACAGAAGGTATCTCTACAGCGCACAAAGGAGTACAGAAGGTATCTCTACAGCGCACAAAAGAGTACAGAAGGTATCTCTACAGCGTACAAAGGAGTACAGAAGGTATCTCTACAGCGCACAGAGGAGTACAGAAGGTATCTCTACAGCGCACAAAGGAGTACAGAAGGTATCTCTACAGCGCATAAAGGAGTACAGGAAATATCTCTAGAACGTACAAAGGAGTACAGAAGGTATCTCTACAGCGTACAAAGGAGTACACGAGGTATCTCTACAGCGTACAAAGGAGTACAGAAGGTATCTCTACAGCGCACAAAGGAGTACAGAAGGTATCTCTACAGCGTACAAAGAAGAACAGAAGGTATCTCTACAGCGCACAAAGGAGTACAGAAGGTATCTCTACAGCGCACAAAGGAGTACAGAAGGTATCTTTACAGCGCACAAAGGAGTACAGAAGGTATCTCTACAGCGCACAAAGGAGTACAGGAAATATCTCTAGAACGTACAAAGGAGTACACGAGGTATCTCTACAGCGTACAAAGGAGTACAGAAGGTATCTCTTCAGCGCACAAAGGAGTACAGAAGGTATCTCTATAGCGTACAAAGGAGTACAGAAGGTATCTCTACAGCGCACAAAGGAGTACAGAAGGTATCTCTACAGCGCACAAAGGAGTACAGAAGGTATCTCTACAGCGCACAAAGGAGTACAGGAAATATCTCTAGAACGTACGAAGGAGTACACGAGGTATCTCTACAACGTATAAAGGAGTACACGAGGTATCTCTACAGCGTACAAAGGAGTACAGAAGGTATCTCTACAGCGCACAAAGGAGTACAGAAGGTATCTCTACAGCGTACAAAGGAGTACAGAAAGTATCTCTACAGCGCACAAAGGAGTACAGAAGGTATCTCTACAGCGCACAAAAGAGTACAGAAGGTATCTCTACAGCGCACAAAGGAGTACAGAAGGTATCTCTACAGCGCACAAAGGAGTACAGGAAATATCTCTAGAACGTACAAAGGAGTACACGAGGTATCTCTACAGCGTATAAAGGAGTACAGAAGGTATCTCTACAGCGCACAAAGGAGTACAGAAGGTATCTCTACAGCGTACAAAGGAGTACAGAAGGTATCTCTACAGCGCACAAAGGAGTACAGAAGGTATCTCTACAGCGCACAAAGGAGTACAGAAGGTATCTCAACAGCGCACAAAGGAGTACAGGAAATATCTCTAGAACGTACAAAGGAGTAAACGAGGTATCTCTACAGCGTACAAAGGAGTACAGAAGGTATCTCTACAGCGCACAAAGGAGTACAGAAGGTGTCTCTACAGCGTACAAAGGAGTACAGAAGGTATCTCTACAGCGCACAAAGGAGTACAGAAGGTATCTCTACAGCGCACAAAGGAGTACAGAAGGTATCTCTACAGCGCACAAAGGAGTACAGGAAATATCTCTAGAACGTACAAAGGAGTACACGAGGTATCTCTACAGCGTACAAAGGAGTACAGAAGGTATCTCTACAGCGCACAAAGGAGTACAGAAGGTATCTCTACAGCGCACAAAGGAGTACAGAAGGTATCTCTACAGCGTACAAAGGAGTACAGAAGGTATCTCTACAGCGCACAGAGGAGTACAGAAGGTATCTCTACAGCCCACAAAGGAGTACAGAAGGTATCTCTACAGCGCACAAAGGAGTACAGGAAATATCTCTAGAACGTACAAAGGAGTACACGAAGTATCTCTATAGCGAACAAATGAGTACAGAAGGTATCTCTACAGCGCACAAAGGAGTACAGAAGGTATCTCTACAGCGTACAAAGGAGTACAGAAGGTATCTCTACAGCGCACAAAGGAGTCCAAAAGGTATCTCTACAGCGCACAAAGAAGTACAAAAGGTATCTCTACAGCGCACAAAGGAGTACAGAAGGTATCTCTACAGCGCACAAAGGAGTACAGGAAATATCTCTAGAACGTACAAAAGAGTACACGAGGTATCTCTACAGCGTACAAAGGAGTACAGAAGGTATCTCTACAGCGTACAAAGGAGTACAGAAGGTATCTCTACAGCGCACAAAGGAGTATAGAAGGTATCTCTACAGCGTACAAAGGAGTACAGAAGGTATCTCTACAGCGCACAAAGGAGTACAGAAGGTATCTCTACAGCGCACAAAGGAGTACAGAAGAAATCTCTAGAGCGCACAAAGGAGTACAGGAAATATCTCTAGAACGTACAAAGGAGTACACGAGGTATCTCTACAGCGTACAAAGGAGTACAGAAGGTATCTCTACAGCGCACAAAGGAGTACAGAAGGTATCTCTACAACGTACAAAAAAGTACAGAAGGTATCTCTACAGCGCACAAAGGAGTACAGAAGGTATCTCTACAGCGCACAAAGGAGTACAGAAGGTATCTCCACAGCGCACAAAGGAGTACAGGAAATATCTCTAGAACGTACAAAGGAGTACACGAGGTATCTCTACAGCGTACAAAGGAGTACAGAAGGTATCTCTACAGCGCACAAAGGAGTACAGAAGGTATCTCTACAGCGCACAAAGAAGTACAGAAGGTATCTTTACAGCGTACAAAGGAGTACAGAAGGTATCTCTACAGCGCACAAAGGAGTACAGAAGGTATCTCTACAGCGCACAAAGGAGTACAGAAGGTATCTCTACAGCGCACAAATTAGTACAGAAGGTATCTCTACAGCGCACAAAGGAGTACAGGAAATATCCCTACAGCGTACGAAGGAGTACAGAAGGTATCTCTACAGCGCACAAAGGAGTACAGAAGGTATCTCTACAGCGCACAAAGGAGTACAGAAGGTATCTCTACCGCGCACAAAGGAGTACAGAAGGTATCTCTACAGCGCACAAAGGAGTACAAAAGGTATCTCTACAGCGCACAAAGGAGTACAGAAGGTATCTCTACAGCGCACAAAGGAGTACAGAAGGTATCTCTACAGCGCACAAATGAGTACAGAAGGTATCTCTACAGCGCACAAAGGAGTACAGAAGGTATCTCTACAGCGCACAAAGGAGTACAGGAAATATCTCTAGAACGTACAAAGGAGTACACGAGGTATCTCTACAGCGTACAAAGGAGTACAGAAGGTATCTCTACAGCGCACAAAGGAGTACAGAAGGTATCTCTACAGCGTACAAAGGAGTACAGAAGGTATCTCTACCGCGCACAAAGGAGTACAGAAGGTATCTCTACAGCGCACAAAGGAGTACAGAAGGTATCTCTACAGCGCACAAAGGAGTGCAGGAAATATCTCTAGAACGTACAAAGGAGTACACGAGGTATCTCTACAGCGTACAAAGGAGTACAGAAGGTATCTCTACAGCGCCCAAAGGAGTACAGAAGGTATCTCTACAGCGTACAAAGGAGTACAGAAGGTATCTCTACAGCGCACAAAGGAGTACAGAAGGTATCTCTACAGCGCACAAAGGAGTACAGAAGGTATCTCTACAGCGCACAAAGGAGTACAGGAAATATCTCTAGAACGTACAAAGGAGTACACGAGGTATCTCTACAGCGTACAAAGGAGTACAGAAGGTATCTCTACAGCGCACAAAGGAGTACAGAAGGTATCTCTACAGCGTACAAAGGAGTACAGAAGGTATCTGTACAGCGCACAAAGGAGTACAGAAGGTATCTCTACAGCGCACAAATGAGTACAGAAGGTATCTCTACAGCGCACAAAGGAGTACAGAAGGTATCTCTACAGCGCATAAAGGAGTACAGAAGGTATCTCTACAGCGCACAAAGGAGTACAGAAGGTATCTCTACAGCGCACAAAGGAGTACAGAAGGTATCTCTACAGCGCACAAAGGAGTACAGGAAATATCTCTAGAACGTACAAAGGAGTACACGAGGTATCTCTACAGCGTACAAAGAAGTACAGAAGGTATCTTTACAGCGCACAAAGGAGTACAGAAGGTATCTCTACAGCGTACAAAGGAGTACAGAAGGTATCTCTACAGCGCACAAAGGAGTACAGAAGGTATCTCTACAGCGCACAAAGGAGTACAGAAGGTATCTCTACAGCGCACAAAGGAGTACAGGAAATATCTCTAGAACGTACAAGGGAGTACACGAGGTATCTCTACAGCGTACAAAGGAGTACAGAAGGTATCTCTACAGCGCACAAAGGAGTACAGAAGGTATCTCTACAGCGCACAAAGGAGTACAGAAGGTATCTCTACAGCGCACAAAGGAGTACAGAAGGTATCTCTACAGCGCACAAAGGAGTACAGAAGGTATTTCTACCGCGCACAGAGGAGTACGGGAAATATCTCTAGAACGTACAAAGGAGTACACGAGGTATCTCTACAGCGTACAAAGGAGTACAGAATGTATCTCTACAGCGCACAAAGGAGTACACGAGGTATCTCTACAGCGTACAAAGGAGTACAGAAGGTATCTCTACAGCGTACAAAGGAGTACACGAGGTATCTCTACAGCGCACAAAGAAGTACAGAAGGTATCTCTACAGCGCACAAAGGAGTACAGAAGGTATCTCCACAGCGCACAAAGGAGTACAGAAGGTATCTCTACAGCGCACAAAGGAGTACAGAAGGTATCTCTACAGCGCACAAAGGAGTACAGGAAATATCTCTAGAACGTACAAAGGAGTACAGAAGGTATCTCTACAGCGTACAAAGGAGTACACGAGGTATCTCTACAGCGTACAAAGGAGTACAGAAGGTATCTCTACAGCGCACAAAGGAGTACAGAAGGTATCTCTACAGCGTACAAAGGAGTACAGAAGGTATCTCTACAGCGCACAAAGGAGTACAGGAGGTATCTCTACAGCGCACAAAGGAGTACAGAAGGTATCTCAACAGCGCACAAAGGAGTACAGAAGGTATCTCTACAGCGCACAAAGGAGTACAGGAAATATCTCTAGAACGTACAAAGGAGTACACGAGGTATCTCTACAGCGTACAAAGAAGTACAGAAGGTATCTCTACAGCGCACAAAGGAGTACAGAAGGTATCTCTACAGCGTACAAAGGAGTACAGAAGGTATCTCTACAGCGCACAAAGGAGTACAGAAGGTATCTCTACAGCGCACAAAGGAGTACAGAAGGTATCTCTACAGCGCACAAAGGAGTACAGGAAATATCTCTAGAACGTACGAAGGAGTACACGAGGTATCTCTACAACGTACAAAGGAGTACACGAGGTATCTCTACAGCGTACATAGGAGTACAGAAGGTATCTCTACAGCGCACAAAGGAGTACAGAAGGTATCTCTACAGCGTACAAAGGAGTACAGAAAGTATCTCTACAGCGCACAAAGGAGTACAGAAGGTATCTCTACAGCGCACAAAGGAGTACAGAAGGTATCCCTACAGCGCACAAAGGAGTACAGAAGGTATCTCTACAGCGCACAAAGGAGTACAGGAAATATCTCTAGAACGTACAAAGGAGTACACGAGGTATCTCTACAGCGTACAAAGGAGTACAGAAGGTATCTCTACAGCGCACAAAGGAGTACAGAAGGTATCTCTACAGCGTACAAAGAAGTACAGAAGGTATCTCTACAGCGCACAAAGGAGTACAGAAGGTATCTCTACAGCGCACAAAGGAGTACAGAAGGTATCTCTACAGCGCACAAAGGAGTACAGGAAATATCTCTAGAACGTACAAAGGAGTAAACGAGGTAACTCTACAGCGTACAAAGGAGTACAGAAGGTATCTCTACAGCGCACAAAGGAGAACAGAAGGTATCTCTACAGCGTACAAAGGAGTACAGAAGGTATCTCTACAGCGCACAAAGGAGTACAGAAGGTATCTCTAGAGCGCACAAAGGAGTACAGAAGGTATCTCTACAGCGCACAAAGGAGTACAATAAATATCTCTAGAACGTACAAAGTAGTACACGAGGTATCTCTACAGCGTACAAAGGAGTACAGAAGGTATCTCTACAGCGCACAAAGGAGTACAGAAGGTATCTCTACAGCGCACAAAGGAGTACAGAAGGTATCTCTACAGCGTACAAAGGAGTACAGAAGGTATCTCTACAGCGCACAGAGGAGTACAGAAGGTATCTCTACAGCGCACAAAGGAGTACAGAAGGTATCTCTACAGCGCACAAAGGAGTACAGGAAATATCTCTAGAACGTACAAAGGAGTACAGAAGGTATCTCTACGCGTACAAAGGAGTACACGAGGTATCTCTACAGCGTACAAAGGAGTACAGAAGGTATCTCTACAGCGCACAAAGGAGTACAGAAGGTATCTCTACAGCGTACAAAGGAGAACAGAAGGTATCTCTACAGCGCACAAAGGAGTACAGAAGGTATCTCTACAGCGCACAAAGGAGTACAGAAGGTATCTCTACAGCGCACAAAGGAGTACAGAAGGTATCTCTACAGCGCACAAAGGAGTACAGGAAATATCTCTAGAACGTACAAAGGAGTACACGAGGTATCTCTACAGCGTACAAAGGAGTACAGAAGGTATCTCTTCAGCGCACAAAGGAGTACAGAAGGTATCTCTACAGCGTACAAAGGAGTACAGAAGGTATCTCTACAGCGCACAAAGGAGTACAGAAGGTATCTCTACAGCGCACAAATGAGTACAGAAGGTATCTCTACAGCGCACAAAGGAGTACAGAAGGTATCTCTACAGCGCATAAAGGAGTACAGAAGGTATCTCTACAGCGCACAAAGGAGTACAGAAGGTATCTCTACAGCGCACAAAGGAGTACAGAAGGTATCTCTACAGCGCACAAAGGAGTACAGGAAATATCTCTAGAACGTACAAAGGAGTACACGAGGTATCTCTACAGCGTACAAAGAAGTACAGAAGGTATCTTTACAGCGCACAAAGGAGTACAGAAGGTATCTCTACAGCGTACAAAGGAGTACAGAAGGTATCTCTACAGCGCACAAAGGAGTACAGAAGGTATCTCTACAGCGCACAAAGGAGTACAGAAGGTATCTCTACAGCGCACAAAGGAGTACAGGAAATATCTCTAGAACGTACAAGGGAGTACACGAGGTATCTCTACAGCGTACAAAGGAATACAGAAGGTATCTCTACAGCGCACAAAGGAGTACAGAAGGTATCTCTACAGCGCACAAAGGAGTACAGAAGGTATCTCTACAGCGCACAAAGGAGTACAGAAGGTATCTCTACAGCGCACAAAGGAGTACAGAAGGTATTTCTACCGCGCACAGAGGAGTACGGGAAATATCTCTAGAACGTACAAAGGAGTACACGAGGTATCTCTACAGCGTACAAAGGAGTACAGAATGTATCTCTACAGCGCACAAAGGAGTACACGAGGTATCTCTACAGCGTACAAAGGAGTACAGAAGGTATCTCTACAGCGTACAAAGGAGTACACGAGGTATCTCTACAGCGCACAAAGAAGTACAGAAGGTATCTCTACAGCGCACAAAGGAGTACAGAAGGTATCTCCACAGCGCACAAAGGAGTACAGAAGGTATCTCTACAGCGCACAAAGGAGTACAGAAGGTATCTCTACAGCGCACAAAGGAGTACAGGAAATATCTCTAGAACGTACAAAGGAGTACAGAAGGTATCTCTACAGCGTACAAAGGAGTACACGAGGTATCTCTACAGCGTACAAAGGAGTACAGAAGGTATCTCTACAGCGCACAAAGGAGTACAGAAGGTATCTCTACAGCGTACAAAGGAGTACAGAAGGTATCTCTACAGCGCACAAAGGAGTACAGGAGGTATCTCTACAGCGCACAAAGGAGTACAGAAGGTATCTCAACAGCGCACAAAGGAGTACAGAAGGTATCTCTACAGCGCACAAAGGAGTACAGGAAATATCTCTAGAACGTACAAAGGAGTACACGAGGTATCTCTACAGCGTACAAAGAAGTACAGAAGGTATCTCTACAGCGCACAAAGGAGTACAGAAGGTATCTCTACAGCGTACAAAGGAGTACAGAAGGTATCTCTACAGCGCACAAAGGAGTACAGAAGGTATCTCTACAGCGCACAAAGGAGTACAGAAGGTATCTCTACAGCGCACAAAGGAGTACAGGAAATATCTCTAGAACGTACGAAGGAGTACACGAGGTATCTCTACAACGTACAAAGGAGTACACGAGGTATCTCTACAGCGTACATAGGAGTACAGAAGGTATCTCTACAGCGCACAAAGGAGTACAGAAGGTATCTCTACAGCGTACAAAGGAGTACAGAAAGTATCTCTACAGCGCACAAAGGAGTACAGAAGGTATCTCTACAGCGCACAAAGGAGTACAGAAGGTATCCCTACAGCGCACAAAGGAGTACAGAAGGTATCTCTACAGCGCACAAAGGAGTACAGGAAATATCTCTAGAACGTACAAAGGAGTACACGAGGTATCTCTACAGCGTACAAAGGAGTACAGAAGGTATCTCTACAGCGCACAAAGGAGTACAGAAGGTATCTCTACAGCGTACAAAGAAGTACAGAAGGTATCTCTACAGCGCACAAAGGAGTACAGAAGGTATCTCTACAGCGCACAAAGGAGTACAGAAGGTATCTCTACAGCGCACAAAGGAGTACAGGAAATATCTCTAGAACGTACAAAGGAGTAAACGAGGTAACTCTACAGCGTACAAAGGAGTACAGAAGGTATCTCTACAGCGCACAAAGGAGAACAGAAGGTATCTCTACAGCGTACAAAGGAGTACAGAAGGTATCTCTACAGCGCACAAAGGAGTACAGAAGGTATCTCTAGAGCGCACAAAGGAGTACAGAAGGTATCTCTACAGCGCACAAAGGAGTACAATAAATATCTCTAGAACGTACAAAGTAGTACACGAGGTATCTCTACAGCGTACAAAGGAGTACAGAAGGTATCTCTACAGCGCACAAAGGAGTACAGAAGGTATCTCTACAGCGCACAAAGGAGTACAGAAGGTATCTCTACAGCGTACAAAGGAGTACAGAAGGTATCTCTACAGCGCACAGAGGAGTACAGAAGGTATCTCTACAGCGCACAAAGGAGTACAGAAGGTATCTCTACAGCGCACAAAGGAGTACAGGAAATATCTCTAGAACGTACAAAGGAGTACAGAAGGTATCTCTACGCGTACAAAGGAGTACACGAGGTATCTCTACAGCGTACAAAGGAGTACAGAAGGTATCTCTACAGCGCACAAAGGAGTACAGAAGGTATCTCTACAGCGTACAAAGGAGAACAGAAGGTATCTCTACAGCGCACAAAGGAGTACAGAAGGTATCTCTACAGCGCACAAAGGAGTACAGAAGGTATCTCTACAGCGCACAAAGGAGTACAGAAGGTATCTCTACAGCGCACAAAGCAGTACAGGAAATATCTCTAGAACGTACAAAGGAGTACACGAGGTATCTCTACAGCGTACAAAGGAGTACAGAAGGTATCTCTTCAGCGCACAAAGGAGTACAGAAGGTATCTCTACAGCGTACAAAGGAGTACAGAAGGTATCTCTACAGCGCACAAAGGAGTACAGAAGGTATCTCTACAGCGCACAAAGGAGTACAGAAGGTATCTCTACAGCGCACAAAGGAGTACAGGAAATATCTCTAGAACGTACGAAGGAGTACACGAGGTATCTCTACAACGTACAAAGGAGTACACGAGGTATCTCTACAGCGTACAAAGGAGTACAGAAGGTATCTCTACAGCGCACAAAGGAGTACAGAAGGTATCTCTACAGCGTACAAAGGAGTACAGAAAGTATCTCTACAGCGCACAAAGGAGTACAGAAGGTATCTCTACAGCGCACAAAGGAGTACAGAAGGTATCTCTACAGCGCACAAAGGAGTACAGAAGGTATCTCTACAGCGCACAAAGGAGTACAGGAAATATCTCTAGAACGTACAAAGGAGTACACGAGGTATCTCTACAGCGTACAAAGGAGTACAGAAGGTATCTCTACAGCGCACAAAGGAGTACAGAAGGTATCTCTACAGCGTACAAAGGAGTACAGAAGGTATCTCTACAGCGCACAAAGGAGTACAGAAGGTATCTCTACAGCGCACAAAGGAGTACAGAAGGTATCTCTACAGCGCACAAAGGAGTACAGGAAATATCTCTAGAACGTACAAAGGAGTAAACGAGGTATCTCTACAGCGTACAAAGGAGTACAGAAGGTATCTCTACAGCGCACAAAGGAGTACAGAAGGTATCTCTACAGCGTACAAAGGAGTACAGAAGGTATCTCTACAGCGCACAAAGGAGTACAGAAGGTATCTCCACAGCGCACAAAGGAGTACAGAAGGTATCTCTACAGCGCACAAAGGAGTACAGGAAATATCTCTAGAACGTACAAAGGAGTACACGAGGTATCTCTACAGCGTACAAAGGAGTACAGAAGGTATCTCTACAGCGCACAAAGGCGTACAGAAGGTATCTCTACAGCGCACAAAGGAGTACAGAAGGTATCTCTACAGCGTACGAAGGAGTACAGAAGGTATCTCTACAGCGCACAGAGGAGTACAGAAGGGATCTCTACAGCCCACAAAGGAGTACAGAAGGTATCTCTACAGCGCACAAAGGAGTACAGGAAATATCTCTAGAACGTACAAAGGAGTACACGAGGTATCTCTATAGCGTACAAAGGAGTACAGAAGGTATCTCTACAGCGCACAAAGGAGTACAGAAGGTATCTCTACAGCGTACAAAAGAGTACAGAAGGTATCTCTACAGCGCACAAAGGAGTACAAAAGGTATCTCTACAGCGCACAAAGAAGTACAGAAGGTATCTCTACAGCGCACAAAGGAGTACAGAAGGTATCTCTACAGCGCACAAAGGAGTACAGGAAATATCTCTAGAACGTACAAAAGAGTACACGAGGTATCTCTACAGCGTACAATGGAGTACACGAGGTATCTCTACAGCGTACAAAGGAGTACAGAAGGTATCTCTACAGCGCACAAAGGAGTACAGAAGGTATCTCTACAGCGTACAAAGGAGTACAGAAGGTATCTCTACAGCGCACAAAGGAGTACAGAAGGTATCTCTACAGCGCACAAAGGAGTACAGAAGGTATTTCTACAGCGCACAGAGGAGTACGGGAAATATCTCTAGAACGTACAAAGGAGTACACGAGGTATCTCTACAGCGTACAAAGGAGTACAGAATGTATCTCTACAGCGCACAAAGGAGTACACGAGGTATCTCTACAGCGTACAAAGGAGTACAGAAGGTATTTCTACAGCGTACAAAGGAGTACACGAGGTATCTCTACAGCGCACAAAGGAGTACAGAAGGTATCTCTACAGCGCACAGAGGAGTACAGAAGGTATCTCTACAGCGCACAAAGGAGTACAGAAGGTATCTCTACAGCGCACAAAGGAGTACAGAAGGTATCTCTACAGCGCACAAAGGAGTACAGGAAATATCTCTAGAACGTACAAAGGAGTACAGAAGGTATCTCTACAGCGTACAAAGGAGTACACGAGGTATCTCTACAGCGTACAAAGGAGTACAGAAGGTATCTCTACAGCGCACAAAGGAGTACAGAAGGTATCTCTACAGCGTACAAAGGAGTACAGAAGGTATCTCTACAGCGCACAAAGGAGTACAGGAGGTATCTCTACAGCGCACAAAGGAGTACAGAAGGTATCTCTACAGCGCACAAAGGAGTACAGAAGGTATCTCTACAGCGCACAAAGGAGTACAGGAAATATCTCTAGAACGTACAAAGGAGTACACGAGGTATCTCTACAGCGTACAAAGAAGTACAGAAGGTATCTCTACAGCGCACAAAGGAGTACAGAAGGTATCTCTACAGCGTACAAAGGAGTACAGAAGGTATCTCTACAGCGCACAAAGGAGTACAGAAGGTATCTCTACAGCGCACAAAGGAGTACAGAAGGTATCTCTACAGCGCACAAAGGAGTACAGGAAATATCTCTAGAACGTACGAAGGAGTACACGAGGTATCTCTACAACGAACAAAGGAGTACACGAGGTATCTCTACAGCGTACAAAGGAGTACAGAAGGTATCTCTACAGCGCACAAAGGCGTACAGAAGGTATCACTACAGCGCACAAAGGAGTACAGAAGGTATCTCTACAGCGTACGAAGGAGTACAGAAGGTATCTCTACAGCGCACAGAGGAGTACAGAAGGGATCTCTACAGCCCACAAAGGAGTACAGAAGGTATCTCTACAGCGCACAAAGGAGTACAGGAAATATCTCTAGAACGTACAAAGGAGTACACGAGGTATCTCTATAGCGTACAAAGGAGTACAGAAGGTATCTCTACAGCGCACAAAGGAGTACAGAAGGTATCTCTACAGCGTACAAAGGAGTACAGAAGGTATCTCTACAGCGCACAAAGGAGTACAAAAGGTATCTCTACAGCGCACAAAGAAGTACAGAAGGTATCTCTACAGCGCACAAAGGAGTACAGAAGGTATCTCTACAGCGCACAAAGGAGTACAGGAAATATCTCTAGAACGTACAAAAGAGTACACGAGGTATCTCTACAGCGTACAATGGAGTACACGAGGTATCTCTACAGCGTACAAAGGAGTACAGAAGGTATCTCTACAGCGCACAAAGGAGTACAGAAGGTATCTCTACAGCGCACAAAGGAGTACAGAAGGTATCTCTACAGCGCACAAAGGAGTACAGAAGGTATCTCTACAGCGCACAAAGGAGTACAGAAGGTATTTCTACAGCGCACAGAGGAGTACGGGAAATATCTCTAGAACGTACAAAGGAGTACACGAGGTATCTCTACAGCGTACAAAGGAGCACAGAATGTATCTCTACAGCGCACAAAGGAGTACACGAGGTATCTCTACAGCGTACAAAGGAGTACAGAAGGTATTTCTACAGCGTACAAAGGAGTACACGAGGTATCTCTACAGCGCACAAAGGAGTACAGAAGGTATCTCTACAGCGCACAGAGGAGTACAGAAGGTATCTCTACAGCGCACAAAGGAGTACAGAAGGTATCTCTACAGCGCACAAAGGAGTACAGAAGGTATCTCTACAGCGCACAAAGGAGTACAGGAAATATCTCTAGAACGTACAAAGGAGTACAGAAGGTATCTCTACAGCGTACAAAGGAGTACACGAGGTATCTCTACAGCGTACAAAGGAGTACAGAAGGTATCTCTACAGCGCACAAAGGAGTACAGAAGGTATCTCTACAGCGTACAAAGGAGTACAGAAGGTATCTCTACAGCGCACAAAGGAGTACAGGAGGTATCTCTACAGCGCACAAAGGAGTACAGAAGGTATCTCTACAGCGCACAAAGGAGTACAGAAGGTATCTCTACAGCGCACAAAGGAGTACAGGAAATATCTCTAGAACGTACAAAGGAGTACACGAGGTATCTCTACAGCGTACAAAGAAGTACAGAAGGTATCTCTACAGCGCACAAAGGAGTACAGAAGGTATCTCTACAGCGTACAAAGGAGTACAGAAGGTATCTCTACAGCGCACAAAGGAGTACAGAAGGTATCTCTACAGCGCACAAAGGAGTACAGAAGGTATCTCTACAGCGCACAAAGGAGTACAGGAAATATCTCTAGAACGTACGAAGGAGTACACGAGGTATCTCTACAACGAACAAAGGAGTACACGAGGTATCTCTACAGCGTACAAAGGAGTACAGAAGGTATCTCTACAGCGCACAAAGGAGTACAGAAGGTATCTCTACAGCGCACAAAGGAGTACAGAAGGTATCTCTACAGCGCACAAAGGAGTACAGGAAATATCTCTAGAACGTACAAAGGAGTACACGAGGTATCTCTACAGCGTACAAAGGAGTACAGAAGGTATCTCTACAGCGCACAAAGGAGTACAGAAGGTATCTCTACAGCGTACAAAGGAGTACAGAAGGTATCTCTACAGCGCACAAAGGAGTACAGAAGGTATCTCTACAGCGCACAAAGGAGTACAGAAGGTATCTCTACAGCGTACAAAGGAGTACAGAAGGTATCTCTACAGCGCACAAAGGAGTACAGAAGGTATCTCTACAGCGCACAAAGGAGTACAGAAGGTATCTCTACAGCGCACAAAGGAGTACAGGAAATATCTCTAGAACGTACAAAGGAGTACACGAGGTATCTCTACAGCGTACAAAGGAGTACAGAAGGTATCTCTACAGCGCACAAAGGAGTACAGAAGGTATCTCTACAGCGCACAAAGGAGTACAGAAGGTATCTCTACAGCGTACAAAGGAGTACAGAAGGTATCTCTACAGCGCACAGAGGAGTACAGAAGGTATCTCTACAGCCCACAAAGGAGTACAGAAGGTATCTCTACAGCGCACAAAGGAGTACAGGAAATATCTCTAGAACGTACAAAGGAGTACACGAAGTATCTCTATAGCGTACAAAGGAGTACAGAAGGTATCTCTACAGCGCACAAAGGAGTACAGAAGGTATCTCTACAGCGTACAAAGGAGTACAGAAGGTATCTCTACAGCGCACAAAGGAGTACAAAAGGTATCTCTACAGCGCACAAAGAAGTACAGAAGGTATCTCTACAGCGCACAAAGGAGTACAGAAGGTATCTCTACAGCGCACAAAGGAGTACAGAAAATATCTCTAGAACGTACAAAAGAGTACACGAGGTATCTCTACAGCGTACAAAGGAGTACAGAAGGTATCTCTACAGCGTACAAAGGAGTACAGAAGGTATCTCTACAGCGCACAAAAGAGTATAGAAGGTATCTCTACAGCGTACAAAGGAGTACAGAAGGTATCTCTACAGCGCACAAAGGAGTACAGAAGGTATCTCTACAGCGCACAAAGGAGTACAGAAGAAATCTCTAGAGCGCACAAAGGAGTACAGGAAATATCTCTAGAACGTACAAAGGAGTACACGAGGTATCTCTACAGCGTACAAAGGAGTACAGAAGGTATCTCTACAGCGCACAAAGGAGTACAGAAGGTATCTCTACAGCGTACAAAAAAGTACAGAAGGTATCTCTACAGCGCACAAAGGAGTACAGAAGGTATCTCTACAGCGCACAAAGGAGTACAGAAGGTATCTCTACAGCGCACAAAGGAGTACAGGAAATATCTCTAGAACGTACAAAGGAGTACACGAGGTATCTCTACAGCGTACAAAGGAGTACAGAAGGTATCTCTACAGCGCACAAAGGAGTACAGAAGGTATCTCTACAGTGCACAAAGAAGTACAGAAGGTATCTTTACAGCGTACAAAGGAGTACAGAAGGTATCTCTACAGCGCACAAAGGAGTACAGAAGGTATCTCTACAGCGCACAAAGGAGTACAGAAGGTATCTCTACAGCGCACAAAGGAGTACAGAAGGTATCTCTACAGCGCACAAAGGAGTACAGGAAATATCCCTACAGCGTACGAAGGAGTACAGAAGGTATCTCTACAGCGCACAAAGGAGTACAGAAGGTATCTCTACAGCGCACAAAGGAGTACAGAAGGTATCTCTACCGCGCACAAAGGAGTACAGAAGGTATCTCTACAGCGCACAAAGGAGTACAAAAGGTATCTCTACAGCGCACAAAGGAGTACAGAAGGTATCTCTACAGCGCACAAAGGAGTACAGAAGGTATCTCTACAGCGCACAAATGAGTACAGAAGGTATCTCTACAGCGCACAAAGGAGTACAGAAGGTATCTCTACAGCGCACAAAGGAGTACAGGAAATATCTCTAGAACGTACAAAGGAGTACACGAGGTATCTCTACAGCGTACAAAGGAGTACAGAAGGTATCTCTACAGCGCACAAAGGAGTACAGAAGGTATCTCTACAGCGTACAAAGGAGTACAGAAGGTATCTCTACCGCGCACAAAGGAGTACAGAAGGTATCTCTACAGCGCACAAAGGAGTACAGAAGGTATCTCTACAGCGCACAAAGGAGTGCAGGAAATATCTCTAGAACGTACAAAGGAGTACACGAGGTATCTCTACAGCGTACAAAGGAGTACAGAAGGTATCTCTACAGCGCAAAAAGGAGTACAGAAGGTATCTCTACAGCGTACAAAGGAATACAGAAGGTATCTCTACAGCGCACAAAGGAGTACAGAAGGTATCTCTACAGCGCACAAAGGAGTACAGAAGGTATCTCTACAGCGCACAAAGGAGTACAGGAAATATCTCTAGAACGTACAAAGGAGTACACGAGGTATCTCTACAGCGTACAAAGGAGTACAGAAGGTATCTCTACAGCGCACAAAGGAGTACAGAAGGTATCTCTACAGCGTACAAAGGAGTACAGAAGGTATCTGTACAGCGCACAAAGGAGTACAGAAGGTATCTCTACAGCGCACAAATGAGTACAGAAGGTATCTCTACAGCGCACAAAGGAGTACAGAAGGTATCTCTACAGCGCACAAAGGAGTACAGAAGGTATCTCTACAGCGCACAAAGGAGTACAGAAGGTATCTCTACAGCGCACAAAGGAGTACAGAAGGTATCTCTACAGCGAACAAAGGAGTACAGGAAATATCTCTAGAACGTACAAAGGAGTACACGAGGTATCTCTACAGCGTACAAAGAAGTACAGAAGGTATCTTTACAGCGCACAAAGGAGTACAGAAGGTATCTCTACAGCGTACAAAGGAGTACAGAAGGTATCTCTACAGCGCACAAAGGAGTACAGAAGGTATCTCTACAGCGCACAAAGGAGTACAGAAGGTATCTCTACAGCGCACAAAGGAGTACAGGAAATATCTCTAGAACGTACAAAGGAGTACACGAGGTATCTCTACAGCGTACAAAGGAGTACAGAAGGTATCTCTACAGCGCACAAAGGAGTACAGAAGGTATCTCTACAGCGCACAAAGGAGTACAGAAGGTATCTCTACAGCGCACAAAGGAGTACAGAAGGTATCTCTACAGCGCACAAAGGAGTACAGAAGGTATTTCTACAGCGCACAGAGGAGTACGGGAAATATCTCTAGAACGTACAAAGGAGTACACGAGGTATCTCTACAGCGTACAAAGGAGTACAGAATGTATCTCTACAGCGCACAAAGGAGTACACGAGGTATCTCTACAGCGTACAAAGGAGTACAGAAGGTATCTCTACAGCGTACAAAGGAGTACACGAGGTATCTCTACAGCGCACAAAGGAGTACAGAAGGTATCTCTACAGCGCACAAAGGAGTACAGAAGGTATCTCTACAGCGCACAAAGGAGTACAGAAGGTATCTCTACAGCGCACAAAGGAGTACAGAAGGTGTCTCTACAGCGCACAAAGGAGTACAGGAAATATCTCTAGAACGTACAAAGGAGTACAGAAGATATCTCTACAGCGTACAAAGGAGTACACGAGGTATCTCTACAGCGTACAAAGGAGTACGGAAGGTATCTCTACAGCGCACAAAGGAGTACAGAAGGTATCTCTACAGCGCACAAAGCAGTACAGAAGGTATCTCTACAGCGCACAAAGAAGTACAGAAGGTATCTCTACAGCGCACAAAGGAGTACAGGAAATATCTCTAGAACGTACGAAGGAGTACACGAGGTATCTCTACAACGTACAAAGGAGTACACGAGGTATCTCTACAGCGTACATAGGAGTACAGAAGGTATCTCTACAGCGCACAAAGGAGTACAGAAGGTATCTCTACAGCGTACAGAGGAGTACAGAAAGTATCTCTACAGCGCACAAAGGAGTACAGAAGGTATCTCTACAGCGCACAAAGGAGTACAGAAGGTATCCCTACAGCGCACAAAGGAGTACAGAAGGTATCTCTACAGCGCACAAAGGAGTACAGGAAATATCTCTAGAACGTACAAAGGAGTACACGAGGTATCTCTACAGCGTACAAAGGAGTACAGAAGGTATCTCTACAGCGCACAAAGGAGTACAGAAGGTATCTCTACAGCGTACAAAGAAGTACAGAAGGTATCTCTACAGCGCACAAAGGAGTACAGAAGGTATCTCTACAGCGCACAAAGGAGTACAGAAGGTATCTCTACAGCGCACAAAGGAGTACAGGAAATATCTCTAGAACGTACAAAGGAGTAAACGAGGTAACTCTACAGCGTACAAAGGAGTACAGAAGGTATCTCTACAGCGCACAAAGGAGAACAGAAGGTATCTCTACAGCGTACAAAGGAGTACAGAAGGTATCTCTACAGCGCACAAAGGAGTACAGAAGGTATCTCTACAGCGCACAAAGGAGTACAGAAGGTATCTCTACAGCGCACAAAGGAGTACAATAAATATCTCTAGAACATACAAAGTAGTACACGAGGTATCTCTACAGCGTACAAAGGAGTACAGAAGGTATCTCTACAGCGCACAAAGGAGTACAGAAGGTATCTCTACAGCGCACAAAGGAGTACAGAAGGTATCTCTACAGCGTACAAAGGAGTACAGAAGGTATCTCTACAGCGCACAGAGGAGTACAGAAGGTATCTCTACAGCGCACAAAGGAGTACAGAAGGTATCTCTACAGCGCACAAAGGAGTACAGGAAATATCTCTAGAACGTACAAAGGAGTACAGAAGGTATCTCTACGCGTACAAAGGAGTACACGAGGTATCTCTACAGCGTACAAAGGAGTACAGAAGGTATCTCTACAGCGCACAAAGGAGTACAGAAGGTATCTCTACAGCGTACAAAGGAGAACAGAAGGTATCTCTACAGCGCACAAAGGAGTACAGAAGGTATCTCTACAGCGCACAAAGGAGTACAGAAGGTATCTCTACAGCGCACAAAGGAGTACAGAAGGTATCTCTACAGCGCACAAAGGAGTACAGGAAATATCTCTAGAACGTACAAAGGAGTACACGAGGTATCTCTACAGCGTACAAAGGAGTACAGAAGGTATTTCTTCAGCGCACAAAGGAGTACAGAAGGTATCTCTACAGCGTACAAAGGAGTACAGAAGGTATCTCTACAGCGCACAAAGGAGTACAGAAGGTATCTCTACAGCGCACAAAGGAGTACAGAAGGTATCTCTACAGCGCACAAAGGAGTAGAGGAAATATCTCTAGAACGTACGAAGGAGTACACGAGGTATCTCTACAACGTACAAAGGAGTACACGAGGTATCTCTACAGCGTACAAAGGAGTACAGAAGGTATCTCTACAGCGCACAAAGGAGTACAGAAGGTATCTCTACAGCGTACAAAGGAGTACAGAAAGTATCTCTACAGCGCACAAAGGAGTACAGAAGGTATCTCTACAGCGCACAAAGGAGTACAGAAGGTATCTCTACAGCGCACAAAGGAGTACAGAAGGTATCTCTACAGCGCACAAAGGAGTACAGGAAATATCTCTAGAACGT
Organism: Morinoia aosen; assembly: GCA_030386875.1. Taxonomy (NCBI): domain Eukaryota; kingdom Metazoa; phylum Arthropoda; class Malacostraca; order Amphipoda; family Talitridae; genus Morinoia; species Morinoia aosen. Next base: position 56,518,946 of record CM059576.1, on the reverse strand, counting down.
ACAAAGGAGTACACGAGGTATCTCTACAGCGTACAAAGGAGTACAGAAGGTATCTCTACAGCGCACAAAGGAGTACAGAAGGTATCTCTACAGCGTACAAAGGAGTACAGAAGGTATCTCTACAGCGCAAAAAGGAGTACAGAAGGTATCTCTACAGCGCACAAAGGAGTACAGAAGGTATCTCTACAGCGCACAAAGGAGTACAGGAAATATCTCAAGAACGTACAAAGGAGTAAACGAGGTATCTCTACAGCGTACAAAGGAGTACAGAAGGTATCTCTACAGCGCACAAAGGAGTACAGAAGGTATCTCTACAGCGCACAAAGGAGTACAGGAAATATCTCTAGAACGTACAAAGGAGTAAACGAGGTATCTCTACAGCGTACAAAGGAGTACAGAAGGTATCTCTACAGCGCACAAAGGAGTACAGAAGGTATCTCTACAGCGTACAAAGGAGTACAGAAGGTATCTCTACAGCGCACAATGGAGTACAGAAGGTATCTCTACAGCGCACAAAGGAGTACAGAAGGTATCTCTACAGCGCACAAAGGAGTACAGGAAATATCTCTAGAACGTACAAAGGAGTACACGAGGTATCTCTACAGCGTACAAAGGAGTACAGAAGGTATCTCTACAGCGCACAAAGGCGTACAGAAGGTATCTCTACAGCGCACAAAGGAGTACAGAAGGTATCTCTACAGCGTACGAAGGAGTACAGAAGGTATCTCTACAGCGCACAGAGGAGTACAGAAGGGATCTCTACAGCCCACAAAGGAGTACAGAAGGTATCTCTACAGCGCACAAAGGAGTACAGGAAATATCTCTAGAACGTACAAAGGAGTACACGAGGTATCTCTATAGCGTACAAAGGAGTACAGAAGGTATCTCTACAGCGCACAAAGGAGTACAGAAGGTATCTCTACAGCGTACAAAGGAGTACAGAAGGTATCTCTACAGCGCACAAAGGAGTACAAAAGGTATCTCTACAGCGCACAAAGAAGTACAGAAGGTATCTCTACAGCGCACAAAGGAGTACAGAAGGTATCTCTACAGCGCACAAAGGAGTACAGGAAATATCTCTAGAACGTACAAAAGAGTACACGAGGTATCTCTACAGCGTACAATGGAGTACACGAGGTATCTCTACAGCGTACAAAGGAGTACAGAAGGTATCTCTACAGCGCACAAAGGAGTACAGAAGGTATCTCTACAGCGCACAAAGGAGTACAGAAGGTATCTCTACAGCGCACAAAGGAGTACAGAAGGTATCTCTACAGCGCACAAAGGAGTACAGAAGGTATTTCTACAGCGCACAGAGGAGTACGGGAAATATCTCTAGAACGTACAAAGGAGTACACGAGGTATCTCTACAGCGTACAAAGGAGTACAGAATGTATCTCTACAGCGCACAAAGGAGTACACGAGGTATCTCTACAGCGTACAAAGGAGTACAGAATGTATTTCTACAGCGTACAAAGGAGTACACGAGGTATCTCTACAGCGCACAAAGGAGTACAGAAGGTATCTCTACAGCGCACAGAGGAGTACAGAAGGTATCTCTACAGCGCACAAAGGAGTACAGAAGGTATCTCTACAGCGCACAAAGGAGTACAGAAGGTATCTCTACAGCGCACAAAGGAGTACAGGAAATATCTCTAGAACGTACAAAGGAGTACAGAAGGTATCTCTACAGCGTACAAAGGAGTACACGAGGTATCTCTACAGCGTACAAAGGAGTACAGAAGGTATCTCTACAGCGCACAAAGGAGTACAGAAGGTATCTCTACAGCGTACAAAGGAGTACAGAAGGTATCTCTACAGCGCACAAAGGAGTACAGGAGGTATCTCTACAGCGCACAAAGGAGTACAGAAGGTATCTCTACAGCGCACAAAGGAGTACAGAAGGTATCTCTACAGCGCACAAAGGAGTACAGGAAATATCTCTAGAACGTACAAAGGAGTACACGAGGTATCTCTACAGCGTACAAAGAAGTACAGAAGGTATCTCTACAGCGCACAAAGGAGTACAGAAGGTATCTCTACAGCGTACAAAGGAGTACAGAAGGTATCTCTACAGCGCACAAAGGAGTACAGAAGGTATCTTTACAGCGCACAAAGGAGTACAGAAGGTATCTCTACAGCGCACAAAGGAGTACAGGAAATATCTCTAGAACGTACGAAGGAGTACACGAGGTATCTCTACAACGAACAAAGGAGTACACGAGGTATCTCTACAGCGTACAAAGGAGTACAGAAGGTATCTCTACAGCGCACAAAGGAGTACAGAAGGTATCTCTACAGCGCACAAAGGAGTACAGAAGGTATCTCTACAGCGCACAAAGGAGTACAGGAAATATCTCTAGAACGTACAAAGGAGTACACGAGGTATCTCTACAGCGTACAAAGGAGTACAGAAGGTATCTCTACAGCGCACAAAGGAGTACAGAAGGTATCTCTACAGCGTACAAAGGAGTACAGAAGGTATCTCTACAGCGCACAAAGGAGTACAGAAGGTATCTCTACAGCGCACAAAGGAGTACAGAAGGTATCTCTACAGCGTACAAAGGAGTACAGAAGGTATCTCTACAGCGCACAAAGGAGTACAGAAGGTATCTCTACAGCGCACAAAGGAGTACAGAAGGTATCTCTACAGCGCACAAAGGAGTACAGGAAATATCTCTAGAACGTACAAAGGAGTACACGAGGTATCTCTACAGCGTACAAAGGAGTACAGAAGGTATCTCTACAGCGCACAAAGGAGTACAGAAGGTATCTCTACAGCGCACAAAGGAGTACAGAAGGTATCTCTACAGCGTACAAAGGAGTACAGAAGGTATCTCTACAGCGCACAGAGGAGTACAGAAGGTATCTCTACAGCCCACAAAGGAGTACAGAAGGTATCTCTACAGCGCACAAAGGAGTACAGGAAATATCTCTAGAACGTACAGAGGAGTACACGAAGTATCTCTATAGCGTACAAAGGAGTACAGAAGGTATCTCTACAGCGCACAAAGGAGTACAGAAGGTATCTCTACAGCGTACAAAGGAGTACAGAAGGTATCTCTACAGCGCACAAAGGAGTACAAAAGGTATCTCTACAGCGCACAAAGAAGTACAGAAGGTATCTCTACAGCGCACAAAGGAGTACAGAAGGTATCTCTACAGCGCACAAAGGAGTACAGGAAATATCTCTAGAACGTACAAAAGAGTACACGAGGTATCTCTACAGCGTACAAAGGAGTACAGAAGGTATCTCTACAGCGTACAAAGGAGTACAGAAGGTATCTCTACAGCGCACAAAGGAGTATAGAAGGTATCTCTACAGCGTACAAAGGAGTACAGAAGGTATCTCTACAGCGCACAAAGGAGTACAGAAGGTATCTCTACAGCGCACAAAGGAGTACAGAAGAAATCTCTAGAGCGCACAAAGGAGTACAGGAAATATCTCTAGAACGTACAAAGGAGTACACGAGGTATCTCTACAGCGTACAAAGGAGTACAGAAGGTATCTCTACAGCGCACAAAGGAGTACAGAAGGTATCTCTACAGCGTACAAAAAAGTACAGAAGGTATCTCTACAGCGCACAAAGGAGTACAGAAGGTATCTCTACAGCGCACAAAGGAGTACAGAAGGTATCTCTACAGCGCACAAAGGAGTACAGGAAATATCTCTAGAACGTACAAAGGAGTACACGAGGTATCTCTACAGCGTACAAAGGAGTACAGAAGGTATCTCTACAGCGCACAAAGGAGTACAGAAGGTATCTCTACAGTGCACACAGAAGTACAGAAGGTATCTTTACAGCGTACAAAGGAGTACAGAAGGTATCTCTACAGCGCACAAAGGAGTACAGAAGGTATCTCTACAGCGCACAAAGGAGTACAGAAGGTATCTTTACAGCGCACAAAGGAGTACAGAAGGTATCTCTACAGCGCACAAAGGAGTACAGGAAATATCCCTACAGCGTACGAAGGAGTACAGAAGGTATCTCTACAGCGCACAAAGGAGTACAGAAGGTATCTCTACAGCGCACAAAGGAGTACAGAAGGTATCTCTACCGCGCACAAAGGAGTACAGAAGGTATCTCTACAGCGCACAAAGGAGTACAGAAGGTATCTCTACAGCGCACAAAGGAGTACAGAAGGTATCTCTACAGCGCACAAATGAGTACAGAAGGTATCTCTACAGCGCACAAAGGAGTACAGAAGGTATCTCTACAGCGCACAAAGGAGTACAGGAAATATCTCTAGAACGTACAAAGGAGTACACGAGGTATCTCTACAGCGTACAAAGGAGTACAGAAGGTATCTCTACAGCGCACAAAGGAGTACAGAAGGTATCTCTACAGCGTACAAAGGAGTACAGAAGGTATCTCTACCGCGCACAAAGGAGTACAGAAGGTATCTCTACAGCGCACAAAGGAGTACAGAAGGTATCTCTACAGCGCACAAAGGAGTGCAGGAAATATCTCTAGAACGTACAAAGGAGTACACGAGGTATCTCTACAGCGTACAAAGGAGTACAGAAGGTATCTCTACAGCGCAAAAAGGAGTACAGAAGGTATCTCTACAGCGTACAAAGGAATACAGAAGGTATCTCTACAGCGCACAAAGGAGTACAGAAGGTATCTCTACAGCGCACAAAGGAGTACAGAAGGTATCTCTACAGCGCACAAAGGAGTACAGGAAATATCTCTAGAACGTACAAAGGAGTACACGAGGTATCTCTACAGCGTACAAAGGAGTACAGAAGGTATCTCTACAGCGCACAAAGGAGTACAGAAGGTATCTCTACAGCGTACAAAGGAGTACAGAAGGTATCTGTACAGCGCACAAAGGAGTACAGAAGGTATCTCTACAGCGCACAAATGAGTACAGAAGGTATCTCTACAGCGCACAAAGGAGTACAGAAGGTATCTCAACAGCGCACAAAGGAGTACAGAAGGTATCTCTACAGCGCACAAAGGAGTACAGAAGGTATCTCTACAGCGCACAAAGGAGTACAGAAGGTATCTCCACAGCGCACAAAGGAGTACAGGAAATATCTCTAGAACGTACAAAGGAGTACACGAGGTATCTCTACAGCGTACAAAGAAGTACAGAAGGTATCTTTACAGCGCACAAAGGAGTACAGAAGGTATCTCTACAGCGTACAAAGGAGTACAGAAGGTATCTCTACAGCGCACAAAGGAGTACAGAAGGTATCTCTACAGCGCACAAAGGAGTACAGAAGGTATCTCTACAGCGCACAAAGGAGTACAGGAAATATCTCTAGAACGTACAAAGGAGTACACGAGGTATCTCTACAGCGTACAAAGGAGTACAGAAGGTATCTCTACAGCGCACAAAGGAGTACAGAAGGTATCTCTACAGCGCACAAAGGAGTACAGAAGGTATCTCTACAGCGCACAAAGGAGTACAGAAGGTATCTCTACAGCGCACAAAGGAGTACAGAAGGTATTTCTACAGCGCACAGAGGAGTACGGGAAATATCTCTAGAACGTACAAAGGAGTACACGAGGTATCTCTACAGCGTACAAAGGAGTACAGAATGTATCTCTACAGCGCACAAAGGAGTACACGAGGTATCTCTACAGCGTACAAAGGAGTACAGAAGGTATCTCTACAGCGTACAAAGGAGTACACGAGGTATCTCTACAGCGCACAAAGGAGTACAGAAGGTATCTCTACAGCGCACAAAGGAGTACAGAAGGTATCTCTACAGCGCACAAAGGAGTACAGAAGGTATCTCTACAGCGCACAAAGGAGTACAGAAGGTGTCTCTACAGCGCACAAAGGAGTACAGGAAATATCTCTAGAACGTACAAAGGAGTACAGAAGGTATCTCTACAGCGTACAAAGGAGTACACGAGGTATCTCTACAGCGTACAAAGGAGTACAGAAGGTATCTCTACAGCGCACAAAGGAGTACAGAAGGTATCTCTACAGCGCACAAAGGAGTACAGAAGGTATCTCTACAGCGCACAAAGGAGTACAGAAGGTATCTCTACAGCGCACAAAGGAGTACAGGAAATATCTCTAGAACGTACGAAGGAGTACACGAGGTATCTCTACAACGTACAAAGGAGTACACGAGGTATCTCTACAGCGTACATAGGAGTACAGAAGGTATCTCTACAGCGCACAAAGGAGTACAGAAGGTATCTCTACAGCGTACAGAGGAGTACAGAAAGTATCTCTACAGCGCACAAAGGAGTACAGAAGGTATCTCTACAGCGCACAAAGGAGTACAGAAGGTATCCCTACAGCGCACAAAGGAGTACAGAAGGTATCTCTACAGCGCACAAAGGAGTACAGGAAATATCTCTAGAACGTACAAAGGAGTACACGAGGTATCTCTACAGCGTACAAAGGAGTACAGAAGGTATCTCTACAGCGCACAAAGGAGTACAGAAGGTATCTCTACAGCGTACAAAGAAGTACAGAAGGTATCTCAACAGCGCACAAAGGAGTACAGAAGGTATCTCTACAGCGCACAAAGGAGTACAGAAGGTATCTCTACAGCGCACAAAGGAGTACAGGAAATATCTCTAGAACGTACAAAGGAGTAAACGAGGTAACTCTACAGCGTACAAAGGAGTACAGAAGGTATCTCTACAGCGCACAAAGGAGAACAGAAGGTATCTCTACAGCGTACAAAGGAGTACAGAAGGTATCTCTACAGCGCACAAAGGAGTACAGAAGGTATCTCTTCAGCGCACAAAGGAGTACAGAAGGTATCTCTACAGCGCACAAAGGAGTACAATAAATATCTCTAGAACGTACAAAGTAGTACACGAGGTATCTCTACAGCGTACAAAGGAGTACAGAAGGTATCTTTACAGCGCACAAAGGAGTACAGAAGGTATCTCTACAGCGCACAAAGGAGTACAGAAGGTATCTCTACAGCGTACAAAGGAGTACAGAAGGTATCTCTACAGCGCACAGAGGAGTACAGAAGGTATCTCTACAGCGCACAAAGGAGTACAGAAGGTATCTCTACAGCGCACAAAGGAGTACAGGAAATATCTCTAGAACGTACAAAGGAGTACAGAAGGTATCTCTACGCGTACAAAGGAGTACACGAGGTATCTCTACAGCGTACAAAGGAGTACAGAAGGTATCTCTACAGCGCACAAAGGAGTACAGAAGGTATCTCTACAGCGTACAAAGGAGAACAGAAGGTATCTCTACAGCGCACAAAGGAGTACAGAAGGTATCTCTACAGCGCACAAAGGAGTACAGAAGGTATCTCTACAGCGCACAAAGGAGTACAGAAGGTATCTCTACAGCGCACAAAGGAGTACAGGAAATATCTCTAGAACGTACAAAGGAGTACACGAGGTATCTCTACAGCGTACAAAGGAGTACAGAAGGTATCTCTTCAGCGCACAAAGGAGTACAGAAGGTATCTCTACAGCGTACAAAGGAGTACAGAAGGTATCTCTACAGCGCACAAAGGAGTACAGAAGGTATCTCTACAGCGCACAAAGGAGTAAAGAAGGTATCTCTACAGCGCACAAAGGAGTACAGGAAATATCTCTAGAACGTACGAAGGAGTACACGAGGTATCTCTACAACGTACAAAGGAGTACACGAGGTATCTCTTCAGCGTACAAAGGAGTACAGAAGGTATCTCTACAGCGCACAAAGGAGTACAGAAGGTATCTCTACAGCGTACAAAGGAGTACAGAAAGTATCTCTACAGCGCACAAAGGAGTACAGAAGGTATCTCTACAGCGCACAAAGGAGTACAGAAGGTATCTCTACAGCGCACAAAGGAGTACAGAAGGTATCTCTACAGCGCACAAAGGAGTACAGGAAATATCTCTAGAACGTACAAAGGAGTACACGAGGTATCTCTACAGCGTACAAAGGAGTACAGAAGGTATCTCTACAGCGCACAAAGGAGTACAGAAGGTATCTCTACAGCGTACAAAGGAGTACAGAAGGTATCTCTACAGCGCAAAAAGGAGTACAGAAGGTATCTCTACAGCGCACAAAGGAGTACAGAAGGTATCTCTACAGCGCAAAAAGGAGTACAGGAAATATCTCAAGAACGTACAAAGGAGTAAACGAGGTATCTCTACAGCGTACAAAGGAGTACAGAAGGTATCTCTACAGCGCACAAAGGAGTACAGAAGGTATCTCTACAGCGTACAAAGGAGTACAGAAGGTATCTCTACAGCGCACAAAGGAGTACAGAAGGTATCTCTACAGCGCACAAAGGAGTACAGAAGGTATCTCTACAGCGCACAAAGGAGTACAGGAAATATCTCTAGAACGTACAAAGGAGTACACGAGGTATCTCTACAGCGTACAAAGGAGTACAGAAGGTATCTCTACAGCGCACAAAGGAGTACAGAAGGGATCTCTACAGCGCACAAAGGAGTACAGAAGGTATCTCTACAGCGTACAAAGGAGTACAGAAGGTATCTCTACAGCGCACAGAGGAGTACAGAAGGGATCTCTACAGCCCACAAAGGAGTACAGAAGGTATCTCTACAGCGCACAAAGGAGTACAGGAAATATCTCTAGAACGTACAAAGGAGTACACGAGGTATCTCTATAGCGTACAAAGGAGTACAGAAGGTATCTCTACAGCGCACAAAGGAGTACAGAAGGTATCTCTACAGCGTACAAAGGAGTACAGAAGGTATCTCTACAGCGCACAAAGGAGTACAAAAGGTATCTCTACAGCGCACAAAGAAGTACAGAAGGTATCTCTACAGCGCACAAAGGAGTACAGAAGGTATCTCTACAGCGCACAAAGGAGTACAGGAAATATCTCTAGAACGTACAAAAGAGTACACGAGGTATCTCTACAGCGTACAATGGAGTACACGAGGTTTCTCTACAGCATACAAAGGAGTACAGAAGGTATCTCTACAGCGCACAAAGGAGTACAGAAGGTATCTCTACAGCGCACAAAGGAGTACAGAAGGTATCTCTACAGCGCACAAAGGAGTACAGAAGGTATCTCTACAGCGCACAAAGGAGTACAGAAGGTATTTCTACAGCGCACAGAGGAGTACGGGAAATATCTCTAGAACGTACAAAGGAGTACACGAGGTATCTCTACAGCGTACAAAGGAGTACAGAATGTATCTCTACAGCGCACAAAGGAGTACACGAGGTATCTCTACAGCGTACAAAGGAGTACAGAATGTATTTCTACAGCGTACAAAGGAGTACACGAGGTATCTCTACAGCGCACAAAGGAGTACAGAAGGTATCTCTACAGCGCACAGAGGAGTACAGAAGGTATCTCTACAGCGCACAAAGGAGTACAGAAGGTATCTCTACAGCGCACAAAGGAGTACAGAAGGTATCTCTACAGCGCACAAAGGAGTACAGGAAATATCTCTAGAACGTACAAAGGAGTACAGAAGGTATCTCTACAGCGTACAAAGGAGTACACGAGGTATCTCTACAGCGTACAAAGGAGTACAGAAGGTATCTCTACAGCGCACAAAGGAGTACAGAAGGTATCTCTACAGCGTACAAAGGAGTACAGAAGGTATCTCTACAGCGCACAAAGGAGTACAGGAGGTATCTCTACAGCGCACAAAGGAGTACAGAAGGTATCTCTACAGCGCACAAAGGAGTACAGAAGGTATCTCTACAGCGCACAAACGAGTACAGGAAATATCTCTAGAACGTACAAAGGAGTACACGAGGTATCTCTACAGCGTACAAAGAAGTACAGAAGGTATCTCTACAGCGCACAAAGGAGTACAGAAGGTATCTCTACAGCGTACAAAGGAGTACAGAAGGTATCTCTACAGCGCACAAAGGAGTACAGAAGGTATCTCTACAGCGCACAAAGGAGTACAGAAGGTATCTCTACAGCGCACAAAGGAGTACAGGAAATTTCTCTAGAACGTACGAAGGAGTACACGAGGTATCTCTACAACGAACAAAGGAGTACACGAGGTATCTCTACAGCGTACAAAGGAGTACAGAAGGTATCTCTACAGCGCACAAAGGAGTACAGAAGGTATCTCTACAGCGCACAAAGGAGTACAGAAGGTATCTCTACAGCGCACAAAGGAGTACAGGAAATATCTCTAGAACGTACAAAGGAGTACACGAGGTATCTCTACAGCGTACAAAGGAGTACAGAAGGTATCTCTACAGCGCACAAAGGAGTACAGAAGGTATCTCTACAGCGTACAAAGGAGTACAGAAGGTATCTCTACAGCGCACAAAGGAGTACAGAAGGTATCTCTACAGCGCACAAAGGAGTACAGAAGGTATCTCTACAGCGCACAAAGGAGTGCAGGAAATATCTCTAGAACGTACAAAGGAGTACACGAGGTATCTCTACAGCGTACAAAGGAGTACAGAAGGTATCTCTACAGCGCACAAAGGAGTACAGAAGGTATCTCTACAGCGTACAAAGGAGTACAGAAGGTATCTCTACAGCGCACGAAGGAGTACAGAAGGTATCTCTACAGCGCACAAAGGAGTACAGAAGGTATCTCTACAGCGCACAAAGGAGTACAGGAAATATCTCTAGAACGTACAAAGGAGTACACGAGGTATCTCTACAGCGTACAAAGGAGTACAGAAGGTATCTCTACAGCGTACAAAGGAGTACAGAAGGTATCTGAACAGCGCACAAAGGAGTACAGAAGGTATCTCTACAGCGCACAAATGAGTACAGAAGGTATCTCTACAGCGCACAAAGGAGTACAGAAGGTATCTCTACAGCGCACAAAGGAGTACAGAAGGTATCTCTACAGCGCACAAAGGAGTACAGAAGGTATCTCTACAGCGCACAAAGGAGTACAGAAGGTATCTCTACAGCGCACAAAGGAGTACAGGAAATATCTCTAGAACGTACAAAGGAGTACACGAGGTATCTCTACAGCGTACAAAGGAGTACAGAAGGTATCTCTACAGCGCACAAAGGAGTACAGAAGGTATCTCTACAGCGCACAAAGGAGTACAGAAGGTATCTCTACAGCGCACAAAGGAGTACAGAAGGTATCTCTACAGCGCACAAAGGAGTACAGAAGGTATTTCTACAGCGCACAGAGGAGTACGGGAAATATCTCTAGAACGTACAAAGGAGTACACGAGGTATCTCTACAGCGTACAAAGGAGTACAGAATGTATCTCTACAGCGCACAAAGGAGTACACGAGGTATCTCTACATGGTACAAAGGAGTACAGAAGGTATCTCTACAGCGTACAAAGGAGTACACGAGGTATCTCTACAGCGCACAAAGGAGTACAGAAGGTATCTCTACAGCGCACAAAGGAGTACAGAAGGTATCTCTACAGCGCACAAAGGAGTACAGGAAATATCTCTAGAACGTACAAAGGAGTACAGAAGGTATCTCTACAGCGTACAAAGGAGTACACGAGGTATCTCTACAGCGTACAAAGGAGTACAGAAGGTATCTCTACAGCGCACAAAGGAGTACAGAAGGTATCTCTACAGCGTACAAAGGAGTACAGAAGGTATCTCTACAGCGCACAAAGGAGTACAGGAGGTATCTCTACAGCGCACAAAGGAGTACAGAAGGTATCTCTACAGCGCACAAAGGAGTACAGAAGGTATCTCTACAGCGCACAAAGGAGTATAGGAAATATCTCTAGAACGTACAAAGGAGTACACGAGGTATCTCTACAGCGTACAAAGAAGTACAGAAGGTATCTCTACAGCGCAAAAAGGAGTACAGAAGGTATCTCTACAGCGTACAAAGGAGTACAGAAGGTATCTCTACAGCGCACAAAGGAGTACAGAAGGTATCTCTACAGCGCACAAAGGAGTACAGAAGGTATCTCTACAGCGCACAAAGGAGTACAGGAAATATCTCTAGAACGTACGAAGGAGTACACGAGGTATCTCTACAACGTACAAAGGAGTACACGAGGTATCTCTACAGCGTAAATAGGAGTACAGAAGGTATCTCTACAGCGCACAAAGGAGTACAGAAGGTATCTCTACAGCGTACAAAGGAGTACAGAAAGTATCTCTACAGCGCACAAAGGAGTACAGAAGGTATCTCTACAGCGCACAAAGGAGTACAGAAGGTATCCCTACAGCGCACAAAGGAGTACAGAAGGTATCTCTACAGCGCACAAAGGAGTACAGGAAATATCTCTAGAACGTACAAAGGAGTACACGAGGTATCTCTACAGCGTACAAAGGAGTACAGAAGGTATCTCTACAGCGCACAAAGGAGTACAGAAGGTATCTCTACAGCGTACAAAGAAGTACAGAAGGTATCTCTACAGCGCACAAAGGAGTACAGAAGGTATCTCTACAGCGCACAAAGGAGTACAGAAGGTATCTCTACAGCGCACAAAGGAGTACAGGAAATATCTCTAGAACGTACAAAGGAGTAAACGAGGTATCTCTACAGCGTACAAAGGAGTACAGAAGGTATCTCTACAGCGCACAAAGGAGAACAGAAGGTATCTCTACAGCGTACAAAGGAGTACAGAAGGTATCTCTACAGCGCACAAAGGAGTACAGAAGGTATCTCTACAGCGCACAAAGGAGTACAGAAGGTATCTCTACAGCGCACAAAGGAGTACAGGAAATATCTCTAGAACGTACAAAGTAGTACACGAGGTATCTCTACAGCGTACAAAGGAGTACAGAAGGTATCTCTACAGCGCACAAAGGAGTACAGAAGGTATCTCTACGGCGCACAAAGGAGTACAGAAGGTATCTCTACAGCGTACAAAGGAGTACAGAAGGTATCTCTACAGCGCACAGAGGAGTACAGAAGGTATCTCTACAGCGCACAAAGGAGTACAGAAGGTATCTCTACAGCGCACAAAGGAGTACAGGAAATATCTCTAGAACGTACAAAGGAGTACAGAAGGTATCTCTACAGCGTACAAAGGAGTACACGAGGTATCTCTACAGCGTACAAAGGAGTACAGAAGGTATCTCTACAGCGCACAAAGGAGTACAGAAGGTATCTCTACAGCGTACAAAGGAGAACAGAAGGTATCTCTACAGCGCACAAAGGAGTACAGAAGGTATCTCTACAGCGCACAAAGGAGTACAGAAGGTATCTCTACAGCGCACAAAGGAGTACAGAAGGTATCTCTACAGCGCACAAAGGAGTACAGGAAATATCTCTAGAACGTACAAAGGAGTACACGAGGTATCTCTACAGCGTACAAAGGAGTACAGAAGGTATCTCTTCAGCGCACAAAGGAGTACAGAAGGTATCTCTACAGCGTACAAAGGAGTACAGAAGATATCTCTACAGCGCACAGAGGAGTACAGAAGGTATCTCTACAGCGCACAAAGGAGTACAGAAGGTATCTCTACAGCGCACAAAGGAGTACAGGAAATATCTCTAGAACGTACGAAGGAGTACACGAGGTATCTCTACAACGTACAAAGGAGTACGCGAGGTATCTCTACAGCGTACAAAGGAGTACAGAAGGTATCTCTACAGCGCACAAAGGAGTACAGAAGGTATCTCTACAGCGTACAAAGGAGTACAAAAAGTATCTCTACAGCGCACAAAGAAGTACGGAAGGTATCTCTACAGCGCACAAAGGAGTACAGAAGGTATCTCTACAGCGCACAAAGGAGTACAGAAGGTATCCCTACAGCGCACAAAGGAGTACAGGAAATATCTCTAGAACGTACAAAGGAGTACACGAGATATCTCTACAGCGTACAAAGGAGTACAGAAGGTATCTCTACAGCGCACAAAGGAGTACAGAAGGTATCTCTACAGCGTACAAAGGAGTACAGAAGGTATCTCTACAGCGCACAAAGGAGTACAGAAGGTATCTCTACAGCGCACAAAGGAGTACAGAAGGTATCTCTACAGCGCACAAAGGAGTACAGGAAATATCTCTAGAACGTACAAAGGAGTAAACGAGGTATCTCTACAGCGTACAAAGGAGTACAGAAGGTATCTCTACAGCGCACAAAGGAGTACAGAAGGTATCTCTACAGCGTACAAAGGAGTACAGAAGGTATCTCTACAGCGCACAAAGGAGTACAGAGGGTATCTCTACAGCGCACAAAGGAGTACAGAAGGTATCTCTACAGCGCACAAAGGAGTACAGGAAATATCTCTAGAACGTACAAAGGAGTACACGAGGTATCTCTACAGCGTACGAAGGAGTACAGAAGGTATCTCTACAGCGCACAAAGGAGTACAGAAGGTATCTCTACAGCGCACAAAGGAGTATAGAAGGTATCTCTACAGCGTACAAAGGAGTACAGAAGGTATCTCTACAGCGCACAGAGGAGTACAGAAGGGATCTCTACAGCCCACAAAGGAGTACAGAAGGTATCTCTACAGCGCACAAAGGAGTACAGGAAATATCTCTAGAACGTACAAAGGAGTACACGAGGTATCTCTATAGCGTACAAAGGAGTACAGAAGGTATCTCTACAGCGCACAAAGGAGTACAGAAGGTATCTCTACAGCGTACAAAGGAGTACAGAAGGTATCTCTACAGCGCACAAAGGAGTACAGAAGGTATCTCTACAGCGCACAAAGGAGTACAGAAGGTATCTCTACAGCGCACAAAGGAGTACAGGAAATATCTCTAGAACGTACAAAGGAGTACAGAAGGTATCTCTACAGCGTACAAAGGAGTACACGAGGTATCTCTACAGCGTACAAAGGAGTACAGAAGGTATCTCTACAGCGCACAAAGGAGTACAGAAGGTATCTCTACAGCGTACAAAGGAGTACAGAAGGTATCTCTACAGCGCACAAAGGAGTACAGGAGGTATCTCTACAGCGCACAAAGGAGTACAGAAGGTATCTCTACAGCGCAGAAAGGAGTACAGAAGGTATCTCTACAGCGCACAAACGAGTACAGGAAATATCTCTAGAACGTACAAAGGAGTACACGAGGTATCTCTACAGCGTACAAAGAAGTACAGAAGGTATCTCTACAGCGCACAAAGGAGTACAGAAGGTATCTCTACAGCGTACAAAGGAGTACAGAAGGTATCTCTACAGCGCACAAAGGAGTACAGAAGGTATCTCTACAGCGCACAAAGGAGTACAGAAGGTATCTCTACAGCGCACAAAGGAGTACAGGAAATTTCTCTAGAACGTACGAAGGAGTACACGAGGTATCTCTACAACGAACAAAGGAGTACACGAGGTATCTCTACAGCGTACAAAGGAGTACAGAAGGTATCTCTACAGCGCACAAAGGAGTACAGAAGGTATCTCTACAGCGCACAAAGGAGTACAGAAGGTATCTCTACAGCGCACAAATGAGTACAGGAAATATCTCTAGAACGTACAAAGGAGTACACGAGGTATCTCTACAGCGTACAAAGGAGTACAGAAGGTATCTCTACAGCGCACAAAGGAGTACAGAAGGTATCTCTACAGCGTACAAAGGAGTACAGAAGGTATCTCTACAGCGCACAAAGGAGTACAGAAGGTATCTCTACAGCGCACAAAGGAGTACAGAAGGTATCTCTACAGCGCACAAAGGAGTGCAGGAAATATCTCTAGAACGTACAAAGGAGTACACGAGGTATCTCTACAGCGTACAAAGGAGTACAGAAGGTATCTCTACAGCGCACAAAGGAGTACAGAAGGTATCTCTACAGCGTACAAAGGAGTACAGAAGGTATCTCTACAGCGCACGAAGGAGTACAGAAGGTATCTCTACAGCGCACAAAGGAGTACAGAAGGTATCTCTACAGCGCACAAAGGAGTACAGGAAATATCTCTAGAACGTACAAAGGAGTACACGAGGTATCTCTACAGCGTACAAAGGAGTACAGAAGGTATCTCTACAGCGTACAAAGGAGTACAGAAGGTATCTGAACAGCGCACAAAGGAGTACAGAAGGTATCTCTACAGCGCACAAATGAGTACAGAAGGTATCTCTACAGCGCACAAAGGAGTACAGAAGGTATCTCTACAGCGCACAAAGGAGTACAGAAGGTATCTCTACAGCGCACAAAGGAGTACAGAAGGTATCTCTACAGCGCACAAAGGAGTACAGAAGGTATCTCTACAGCGCACAAAGGAGTACAGGAAATATCTCTAGAACGTACAAAGGAGTACACGAGGTATCTCTACAGCGTACAAAGGAGTACAGAAGGTATCTCTACAGCGCACAAAGGAGTACAGAAGGTATCTCTACAGCGCACAAAGGAGTACAGAAGGTATCTCTACAGCGCACAAAGGAGTACAGAAGGTATCTCTACAGCGCACAAAGGAGTACAGAAGGTATTTCTACAGCGCACAGAGGAGTACGGGAAATATCTCTAGAACGTACAAAGGAGTACACGAGGTATCTCTACAGCGTACAAAGGAGTACAGAATGTATCTCTACAGCGCACAAAGGAGTACACGAGGTATCTCTACAGCGTACAAAGGAGTACAGAAGGTATCTCTACAGCGTACAAAGGAGTACACGAGGTATCTCTACAGCGCACAAAGGAGTACAGAAGGTATCTCTACAGCGCACAAAGGAGTACAGAAGGTATCTCTACAGCGCACAAAGGAGTACAGGAAATATCTCTAGAACGTACAAAGGAGTACAGAAGGTATCTCTACAGCGTACAAAGGAGTACACGAGGTATCTCTACAGCGTACAAAGGAGTACAGAAGGTATCTCTACAGCGCACAAAGGAGTACAGAAGGTATCTCTACAGCGTACAAAGGAGTACAGAAGGTATCTCTACAGCGCACAAAGGAGTACAGGAGGTATCTCTACAGCGCACAAAGGAGTACAGAAGGTATCTCTACAGCGCACAAAGGAGTACAGAAGGTATCTCTACAGCGCACAAAGGAGTACAGGAAATATCTCTAGAACGTACAAAGTAGTACACGAGGTATCTCTACAGCGTACAAAGGAGTACAGAAGGTATCTCTACAGCGCACAAAGGAGTACAGAAGGTATCTCTACGGCGCACAAAGGAGTACAGAAGGTATCTCTACAGCGTACAAAGGAGTACAGAAGGTATCTCTACAGCGCACAGAGGAGTACAGAAGGTATCTCTACAGCGCACAAAGGAGTACAGAAGGTATCTCTACAGCGCACAAAGGAGTACAGGAAATATCTCTAGAACGTACAAAGGAGTACAGAAGGTATCTCTACAGCGTACAAAGGAGTACACGAGGTATCTCTACAGCGTACAAAGGAGTACAGAAGGTATCTCTACAGCGCACAAAGGAGTACAGAAGGTATCTCTACAGCGTACAAAGGAGAACAGAAGGTATCTCTACAGCGCACAAAGGAGTACAGAAGGTATCTCTACAGCGCACAAAGGAGTACAGAAGGTATCTCTACAGCGCACAAAGGAGTACAGAAGGTATCTCTACAGCGCACAAAGGAGTACAGGAAATATCTCTAGAACGTACAAAGGAGTACACGAGGTATCTCTACAGCGTACAAAGGAGTACAGAAGGTATCTCTTCAGCGCACAAAGGAGTACAGAAGGTATCTCTACAGCGTACAAAGGAGTACAGAAGATATCTCTACAGCGCACAGAGGAGTACAGAAGGTATCTCTACAGCGCACAAAGGAGTACAGAAGGTATCTCTACAGCGCACAAAGGAGTACAGGAAATATCTCTAGAACGTACGAAGGAGTACACGAGGTATCTCTACAACGTACAAAGGAGTACACGAGGTATCTCTACAGCGTACAAAGGAGTACAGAAGGTATCTCTACAGCGCACAAAGGAGTACAGAAGGTATCTCTACAGCGTACAAAGGAGTACAAAAAGTATCTCTACAGCGCACAAAGAAGTACAGAAGGTATCTCTACAGCGCACAAAGGAGTACAGAAGGTATCTCTACAGCGCACAAAGGAGTACAGAAGGTATCCCTACAGCGCACAAAGGAGTACAGGAAATATCTCTAGAACGTACAAAGGAGTACACGAGATATCTCTACAGCGTACAAAGGAGTACAGAAGGTATCTCTACAGCGCACAAAGGAGTACAGAAGGTATCTCTACAGCGTACAAAGGAGTACAGAAGGTATCTCTACAGCGCACAAAGGAGTACAGAAGGTATCTCTACAGCGCACAAAGGAGTACAGAAGGTATCTCTACAGCGCACAAAGGAGTACAGGAAATATCTCTAGAACGTACAAAGGAGTAAACGAGGTATCTCTACAGCGTACAAAGGAGTACAGAAGGTATCTCTACAGCGCACAAAGGAGTACAGAAGGTATCTCTACAGCGTACAAAGGAGTACAGAAGGTATCTCTACAGCGCACAAAGGAGTACAGAGGGTATCTCTACAGCGCACAAAGGAGTACAGAAGGTATCTCTACAGCGCACAAAGGAGTACAGGAAATATCTCTAGAACGTACAAAGGAGTACACGAGGTATCTCTACAGCGTACGAAGGAGTACAGAAGGTATCTCTACAGCGCACAAAGGAGTACAGAAGGTATCTCTACAGCGCACAAAGGAGTATAGAAGGTATCTCTACAGCGTACAAAGGAGTACAGAAGGTATCTCTACAGCGCACAGAGGAGTACAGAAGGGATCTCTACAGCCCACAAAGGAGTACAGAAGGTATCTCTACAGCGCACAAAGGAGTACAGGAAATATCTCTAGAACGTACAAAGGAGTACACGAGGTATCTCTATAGCGTACAAAGGAGTACAGAAGGTATCTCTACAGCGCACAAAGGAGTACAGAAGGTATCTCTACAGCGTACAAAGGAGTACAGAAGGTATCTCTACAGCGCACAAAGGAGTACAGAAGGTATCTCTACAGCGCACAAAGGAGTACAGAAGGTATCTCTACAGCGCACAAAGGAGTACAGGAAATATCTCTAGAACGTACAAAGGAGTACAGAAGGTATCTCTACAGCGTACAAAGGAGTACACGAGGTATCTCTACAGCGTACAAAGGAGTACAGAAGGTATCTCTACAGCGCACAAAGGAGTACAGAAGGTATCTCTACAGCGTACAAAGGAGTACAGAAGGTATCTCTACAGCGCACAAAGGAGTACAGGAGGTATCTCTACAGCGCACAAAGGAGTACAGAAGGTATCTCTACAGCGCAGAAAGGAGTACAGAAGGTATCTCTACAGCGCACAAACGAGTACAGGAAATATCTCTAGAACGTACAAAGGAGTACACGAGGTATCTCTACAGCGTACAAAGAAGTACAGAAGGTATCTCTACAGCGCACAAAGGAGTACAGAAGGTATCTCTACAGCGTACAAAGGAGTACAGAAGGTATCTCTACAGCGCACAAAGGAGTACAGAAGGTATCTCTACAGCGCACAAAGGAGTACAGAAGGTATCTCTACAGCGCACAAAGGAGTACAGGAAATTTCTCTAGAACGTACGAAGGAGTACACGAGGTATCTCTACAACGAACAAAGGAGTACACGAGGTATCTCTACAGCGTACAAAGGAGTACAGAAGGTATCTCTACAGCGCACAAAGGAGTACAGAAGGTATCTCTACAGCGCACAAAGGAGTACAGAAGGTATCTCTACAGCGCACAAATGAGTACAGGAAATATCTCTAGAACGTACAAAGGAGTACACGAGGTATCTCTACAGCGTACAAAGGAGTACAGAAGGTATCTCTACAGCGCACAAAGGAGTACAGAAGGTATCTCTACAGCGTACAAAGGAGTACAGAAGGTATCTCTACAGCGCACAAAGGAGTACAGAAGGTATCTCTACAGCGCACAAAGGAGTACAGAAGGTATCTCTACAGCGCACAAAGGAGTGCAGGAAATATCTCTAGAACGTACAAAGGAGTACACGAGGTATCTCTACAGCGTACAAAGGAGTACAGAAGGTATCTCTACAGCGCACAAAGGAGTACAGAAGGTATCTCTACAGCGCACAAAGGAGTACAGAAGGTATCTCTACAGCGCACGAAGGAGTACAGAAGGTATCTCTACAGCGCACAAAGGAGTACAGAAGGTATCTCTACAGCGCACAAAGGAGTACAGGAAATATCTCTAGAACGTACAAAGGAGTACACGAGGTATCTCTACAGCGTACAAAGGAGTACAGAAGGTATCTCTACAGCGTACAAAGGAGTACAGAAGGTATCTGAACAGCGCACAAAGGAGTACAGAAGGTATCTCTACAGCGCACAAATGAGTACAGAAGGTATCTCTACAGCGCACAAAGGAGTACAGAAGGTATCTCTACAGCGCACAAAGGAGTACAGGAGGTATCTCTACAGCGCACAAAGGAGTACAGAAGGTATCTCTACAGCGCAGAAAGGAGTACAGAAGGTATCTCTACAGCGCACAAACGAGTACAGGAAATATCTCTAGAACGTACAAAGGAGTACACGAGGTATCTCTACAGCGTACAAAGAAGTACAGAAGGTATCTCTACAGCGCACAAAGGAGTACAGAAGGTATCTCTACAGCGTACAAAGGAGTACAGAAGGTATCTCTACAGCGCACAAAGGAGTACAGAAGGTATCTCTACAGCGCACAAAGGAGTACAGAAGGTATCTCTACAGCGCACAAAGGAGTACAGGAAATTTCTCTAGAACGTACGAAGGAGTACACGAGGTATCTCTACAACGAACAAAGGAGTACACGAGGTATCTCTACAGCGTACAAAGGAGTACAGAAGGTATCTCTACAGCGCACAAAGGAGTACAGAAGGTATCTCTACAGCGCACAAAGGAGTACAGAAGGTATCTCTACAGCGCACAAATGAGTACAGGAAATATCTCTAGAACGTACAAAGGAGTACACGAGGTATCTCTACAGCGTACAAAGGAGTACAGAAGGTATCTCTACAGCGCACAAAGGAGTACAGAAGGTATCTCTACAGCGTACAAAGGAGTACAGAAGGTATCTCTACAGCGCACAAAGGAGTACAGAAGGTATCTCTACAGCGCACAAAGGAGTACAGAAGGTATCTCTACAGCGCACAAAGGAGTGCAGGAAATATCTCTAGAACGTACAAAGGAGTACACGAGGTATCTCTACAGCGTACAAAGGAGTACAGAAGGTATCTCTACAGCGCACAAAGGAGTACAGAAGGTATCTCTACAGCGCACAAAGGAGTACAGAAGGTATCTCTACAGCGCACGAAGGAGTACAGAAGGTATCTCTACAGCGCACAAAGGAGTACAGAAGGTATCTCTACAGCGCACAAAGGAGTACAGGAAATATCTCTAGAACGTACAAAGGAGTACACGAGGTATCTCTACAGCGTACAAAGGAGTACAGAAGGTATCTCTACAGCGTACAAAGGAGTACAGAAGGTATCTGAACAGCGCACAAAGGAGTACAGAAGGTATCTCTACAGCGCACAAATGAGTACAGAAGGTATCTCTACAGCGCACAAAGGAGTACAGAAGGTATCTCTACAGCGCACAAAGGAGTACAGAAGGTATCTCTACAGCGCACAAAGGAGTACAGAAGGTATCTCTACAGCGCACAAAGGAGTACAGAAGGTATCTCTACAGCGCACAAAGGAGTACAGGAAATATCTCTAGAACGTACAAAGGAGTACACGAGGTATCTCTACAGCGTACAAAGGAGTACAGAAGGTATCTCTACAGCGCACAAAGGAGTACAGAAGGTATCTCTACAGCGCACAAAGGAGTACAGAAGGTATTTCTACAGCGCACAGAGGAGTACGGGAAATATCTCTAGAACGTACAAAGGAGTACACGAGGTATCTCTACAGCGTACAAAGGAGTACAGAATGTATCTCTACAGCGCACAAAGGAGTACACGAGGTATCTCTACAGCGTACAAAGGAGTACAGAAGGTATCTCTACAGCGTACAAAGGAGTACACGAGGTATCTCTACAGCGCACAAAGGAGTACAGAAGGTATCTCTACAGCGCACAAAGGAGTACAGAAGGTATCTCTACAGCGCACAAAGGAGTACAGGAAATATCTCTAGAACGTACAAAGGAGTACAGAAGGTATCTCTACAGCGTACAAAGGAGTACACGAGGTATCTCTACAGCGTACAAAGGAGTACAGAAGGTATCTCTACAGCGCACAAAGGAGTACAGAAGGTATCTCTACAGCGTACAAAGGAGTACAGAAGGTATCTCTACAGCGCACAAAGGAGTACAGGAGGTATCTCTACAGCGCACAAAGGAGTACAGAAGGTATCTCTACAGCGCACAAAGGAGTACAGAAGGTATCTCTACAGCGCACAAAGGAGTACAGGAAATATCTCTAGAACGTACAAAGGAGTACACGAGGTATCTCTACAGCGTACAAAGAAGTACAGAAGGTATCTCTACAGCGCAAAAAGGAGTACAGAAGGTATCTCTACAGCGTACAAAGGAGTACAGAAGGTATCTCTACAGCGCACAAAGGAGTACAGAAGGTATCTCTACAGCGCACAAAGGAGTACAGAAGGTATCTCTACAGCGCACAAAGGAGTACAGGAAATATCTGTAGAACGTACGAAGGAGTACACGAGGTATCTGTACAACGTACAAAGGAGTACACGAGGTATCTCTACAGCGTAAATAGGAGTACAGAAGGTATCTCTACAGCGCACAAAGGAGTACAGAAGGTATCTCTACAGCGTACAAAGGAGTACAGAAAGTATCTCTACAGCGCACAAAGGAGTACAGAAGGTATCTCTACAGCGCACAAAGGAGTACAGAAGGTATCCCTACAGCGCACAAAGGAGTACAGAAGGTATCTCTACAGCGCACAAAGGAGTACAGGAAATATCTCTAGAACGTACAAAGGAGTACACGAGGTATCTCTACAGCGTACAAAGGAGTACAGAAGGTATCTCTACAGCGCACAAAGGAGTACAGAAGGTATCTCTACAGCGTACAAAGAAGTACAGAAGGTATCTCTACAGCGCACAAAGGAGTACAGAAGGTATCTCTACAGCGCACAAAGGAGTACAGAAGGTATCTCTACAGCGCACAAAGGAGTACAGGAAATATCTCTAGAACGTACAAAGGAGTAAACGAGGTATCTCTACAGCGTACAAAGGAGTACAGAAGGTATCTCTACAGCGCACAAAGGAGAACAGAAGGTATCTCTACAGCGTACAAAGGAGTACAGAAGGTATCTCTACAGCGCACAAAGGAGTACAGAAGGTATCTCTACAGCGCACAAAGGAGTACAGAAGGTATCTCTACAGCGCACAAAGGAGTACAGGAAATATCTCTAGAACGTACAAAGTAGTACACGAGGTATCTCTACAGCGTACAAAGGAGTACAGAAGGTATCTCTACAGCGCACAAAGGAGTACAGAAGGTATCTCTACGGCGCACAAAGGAGTACAGAAGGTATCTCTACAGCGTACAAAGGAGTACAGAAGGTATCTCTACAGCGCACAGAGGAGTACAGAAGGTATCTCTACAGCGCACAAAGGAGTACAGAAGGTATCTCTACAGCGCACAAAGGAGTACAGGAAATATCTCTAGAACGTACAAAGGAGTACAGAAGGTATCTCTACAGCGTACAAAGGAGTACACGAGGTATCTCTACAGCGTACAAAGGAGTACAGAAGGTATCTCTACAGCGCACAAAGGAGTACAGAAGGTATCTCTACAGCGTACAAAGGAGAACAGAAGGTATCTCTACAGCGCACAAAGGAGTACAGAAGGTATCTCTACAGCGCACAAAGGAGTACAGAAGGTATCTCTACAGCGCACAAAGGAGTACAGAAGGTATCTCTACAGCGCACAAAGGAGTACAGGAAATATCTCTAGAACGTACAAAGGAGTACACGAGGTATCTCTACAGCGTACAAAGGAGTACAGAAGGTATCTCTTCAGCGCACAAAGGAGTACAGAAGGTATCTCTACAGCGTACAAAGGAGTACAGAAGGTATCTCTACAGCGCACAGAGGAGTACAGAAGGTATCTCTACAGCGCACAAAGGAGTACAGAAGGTATCTCTACAGCGCACAAAGGAGTACAGGAAATATCTCTAGAACGTACGAAGGAGTACACGAGGTATCTCTACAACGTACAAAGGAGTACACGAGGTATCTCTACAGCGTACAAAGGAGTACAGAAGGTATCTCTACAGCGCACAAAGGAGTACAGAAGGTATCTCTACAGCGTACAAAGGAGTACAGAAAGTATCTCTACAGCGCACAAAGGAGTACAGAAGGTATCTCTACAGCGCACAAAGGAGTACAGAAGGTATCTCTACAGCGCACAAAGGAGTACAGAAGGTATCCCTACAGCGCACAAAGGAGTACAGGAAATATCTCTAGAACGTACAAAGGAGTACACGAGATATCTCTACAGCGTACAAAGGAGTACAGAAGGTATCTCTACAGCGCACAAAGGAGTACAGAAGGTATCTCTACAGCGTACAAAGGAGTACAGAAGGTATCTCTACAGCGCACAAAGGAGTACAGAAGGTATCTCTACAGCGCACAAAGGAGTACAGAAGGTATCTCTACAGCGCACAAAGGAGTACAGGAAATATCTCT
This sequence comes from Morinoia aosen, assembly GCA_030386875.1. Classification (NCBI taxonomy): domain Eukaryota; kingdom Metazoa; phylum Arthropoda; class Malacostraca; order Amphipoda; family Talitridae; genus Morinoia; species Morinoia aosen. Next base: position 56,494,570 of record CM059576.1, on the reverse strand, counting down.
AGAACGTACAAAGGAGTAAACGAGGTATCTCTACAGCGTACAAAGGAGTACAGAAGGTATCTCTACAGCGCACAAAGGAGTACAGAAGGTATCTCTACAGCGTACAAAGGAGTACAGAAGGTATCTCTACAGCGCACAAAGGAGTACAGAGGGTATCTCTACAGCGCACAAAGGAGTACAGAAGGTATCTCTACAGCGCACAAAGGAGTACAGGAAATATCTCTAGAACGTACAAAGGAGTACACGAGGTATCTCTACAGCGTACGAAGGAGTACAGAAGGTATCTCTACAGCGCACAAAGGAGTACAGAAGGTATCTCTACAGCGCACAAAGGAGTATAGAAGGTATCTCTACAGCGTACAAAGGAGTACAGAAGGTATCTCTACAGCGCACAGAGGAGTACAGAAGGGATCTCTACAGCCCACAAAGGAGTACAGAAGGTATCTCTACAGCGCACAAAGGAGTACAGGAAATATCTCTAGAACGTACAAAGGAGTACACGAGGTATCTCTATAGCGTACAAAGGAGTACAGAAGGTATCTCTACAGCGCACAAAGGAGTACAGAAGGTATCTCTACAGCGTACAAAGGAGTACAGAAGGTATCTCTACAGCGCACAAAGGAGTACAAAAGGTATCTCTACAGCGCACAAAGAAGTACAGAAGGTATCTCTACAGCGCACAAAGGAGTACAGAAGGTATCTCTACAGCGCACAAAGGAGTACAGGAAATATCTCTAGAACGTACAAAAGAGTACACGAGGTATCTCTACAGCGTACAATGGAGTACACGAGGTATCTCTACAGCGTACAAAGGAGTACAGAAGGTATCTCTACAGCGCACAAAGGAGTACAGAAGGTATCTCTACAGCGCACAAAGGAGTACAGAACGTATCTCTACAGCGCACAAAGGAGTACAGAAGGTATCTCTACAGCGCACAAAGGAGTACAGAAGGTATTTCTACAGCGCACAGAGGAGTACGGGAAATATCTCTAGAACGTACAAAGGAGTACACGAGGTATCTCTACAGCGTACAAAGGAGTACAGAATGTATCTCTACAGCGCACAAAGGAGTACACGAGGTATCTCTACAGCGTACAAAGGAGTACAGAAGGTATTTCTACAGCGTACAAAGGAGTACACGAGGTATCTCTACAGCGCACAAAGGAGTACAGAAGGTATCTCTACAGCGCACAGAGGAGTACAGAAGGTATCTCTACAGCGCACAAAGGAGTACAGAAGGTATCTCTACAGCGCACAAAGGAGTACAGAAGGTATCTCTACAGCGCACAAAGGAGTACAGGAAATATCTCTAGAACGTACAAAGGAGTACAGAAGGTATCTCTACAGCGTACAAAGGAGTACACGAGGTATCTCTACAGCGTACAAAGGAGTACAGAAGGTATCTCTACAGCGCACAAAGGAGTACAGAAGGTATCTCTACAGCGTACAAAGGAGTACAGAAGGTATCTCTACAGCGCACAAAGGAGTACAGGAGGTATCTCTACAGCGCACAAAGGAGTACAGAAGGTATCTCTACAGCGCACAAAGGAGTACAGAAGGTATCTCTACAGCGCACAAAGGAGTACAGGAGGTATCTCTACAGCGCACAAAGGAGTACAGAAGGTATCTCTACAGCGTACAAAGGAGTACAGAAGGTATCTCTTCAGCGCACAAAGGAGTACAGAAGGTATCTCTACAGCGTACAAAGGAGTACAGAAGGTATCTCTACAGCGCACAGAGGAGTACAGAAGGTATCTCTACAGCGCACAAAGGAGTACAGAAGGTATCTCTACAGCGCACAAAGGAGTACAGGAAATATCTCTAGAACGTACGAAGGAGTACACGAGGTATCTCTACAACGTACAAAGGAGTACACGAGGTATCTCTACAGCGTACAAAGGAGTACAGAAGGTATCTCTACAGCGCACAAAGGAGTACAGAAGGTATCTCTACAGCGTACAAAGGAGTACAGAAAGTATCTCTACAGCGCACAAAGGAGTACAGAAGGTATCTCTACAGCGCACAAAGGAGTACAGAAGGTATCTCTACAGCGCACAAAGGAGTACAGAAGGTATCTCTACAGCGCACAAAGGAGTACAGGAAATATCTCTAGAACGTACAAAGGAGTACACGAGATATCTCTACAGCGTACAAAGGAGTACAGAAGGTATCTCTACAGCGCACAAAGGAGTACAGAAGGTATCTCTACAGCGTACAAAGGAGTACAGAAGGTATCTCTACAGCGCACAAAGGAGTACAGAAGGTATCTCTACAGCGCACAAAGGAGTACAGAAGGTATCTCTACAGCGCACAAAGGAGTACAGGAAATATCTCTAGAACGTACAAAGGAGTAAACGAGGTATCTCTACAGCGTACAAAGGAGTACAGAAGGTATCTCTACAGCGCACAAAGGAGTACAGAAGGTATCTCTACAGCGTACAAAGGAGTACAGAAGGTATCTCTACAGCGCACAAAGGAGTACAGAGGGTATCTCTACAGCGCACAAAGGAGTACAGAAGGTATCTCTACAGCGCACAAAGGAGTACAGGAAATATCTCTAGAACGTACAAAGGAGTACACGAGGTATCTCTACAGCGTACGAAGGAGTACAGAAGGTATCTCTACAGCGCACAAAGGAGTACAGAAGGTATCTCTACAGCGCACAAAGGAGTACAGAAGGTATCTCTACAGCGTACAAAGGAGTACAGAAGGTATCTCTACAGCGCACAGAGGAGTACAGAAGGGATCTCTACAGCCCACAAAGGAGTACAGAAGGTATCTCTACAGCGCACAAAGGAGTACAGGAAATATCTCTAGAACGTACAAAGGAGTACACGAGGTATCTCTATAGCGTACAAAGGAGTACAGAAGGTATCTCTACAGCGCACAAAGGAGTACAGAAGGTATCTCTACAGCGTACAAAGGAGTACAGAAGGTATCTCTACAGCGCACAAAGGAGTACAAAAGGTATCTCTACAGCGCACAAAGAAGTACAGAAGGTATCTCTACAGCGCACAAAGGAGTACAGAAGGTATCTCTACAGCGCACAAAGGAGTACAGGAAATATCTCTAGAACGTACAAAAGAGTACACGAGGTATCTCTACAGCGTACAATGGAGTACACGAGGTATCTCTACAGCGTACAAAGGAGTACAGAAGGTATCTCTACAGCGCACAAAGGAGTACAGAAGGTATCTCTACAGCGCACAAAGGAGTACAGAAGGTATCTCTACAGCGCACAAAGGAGTACAGAAGGTATCTCTACAGCGCACAAAGGAGTACAGAAGGTATTTCTACAGCGCACAGAGGAGTACGGGAAATATCTCTAGAACGTACAAAGGAGTACACGAGGTATCTCTACAGCGTACAAAGGAGTACAGAATGTATCTCTACAGCGCACAAAGGAGTACACGAGGTATCTCTACAGCGTACAAAGGAGTACAGAAGGTATTTCTACAGCGTACAAAGGAGTACACGAGGTATCTCTACAGCGCACAAAGGAGTACAGAAGGTATCTCTACAGCGCACAGAGGAGTACAGAAGGTATCTCTACAGCGCACAAAGGAGTACAGAAGGTATCTCTACAGCGCACAAAGGAGTACAGAAGGTATCTCTACAGCGCACAAAGGAGTACAGGAAATATCTCTAGAACGTACAAAGGAGTACAGAAAGTATCTCTACAGCGTACAAAGGAGTACACGAGGTATCTCTACAGCGTACAAAGGAGTACAGAAGGTATCTCTACAGCGCCCAAAGGAGTACAGAAGGTATCTCTACAGCGTACAAAGGAGTACAGAAGGTATCTCTACAGCGCACAAAGGAGTACAGGAAATATCTCTAGAACGTACAAAGAAGTACACGAGGTATCTCTACAGCGTACAAAGAAGTACAGAAGGTATCTCTACAGCGCACAAAGGAGTACAGAAGGTATCTCTACAGCGTACAAAGGAGTACAGAAGGTATCTCTACAGCGCACAAAGGAGTACAGAAGGTATCTCTACAGCGCACAAAGGAGTACAGAAGGTATCTCTACAGCGCACAAAGGAGTACAGGAAATATCTCTAGAACGTACGAAGGAGTACACGAGGTATCTCTACAACGAACAAAGGAGTACACGAGGTATCTCTACAGCATACAAAGGAGTACAGAAGGTATCTCTACAGCGCACAAAGGAGTACAGAAGGTATCTCTACAGCGTACAAAGGAGTACAGAAAGTATCTCTACAGCGCACAAAGGAGTACAGAAGGTATCTCTACAGCGCACAAAGGAGTGCAGAAGGTATCCCTACAGCGCACAAAGGAGTACAGAAGGTATCTCTACAGCGCACATAGGAGTACAGGAAAAATCTCTAGAACGTACAAAGGAGTACACGAGGTATCTCAACAGCGTACAAAGGAGTACAGAAGGTATCTCTACAGCGCACAAAGGAGTACAGAAGGTATCTCTACAGCGTACAAAGGAGTACAGAAGGTATCTCTACAGCGCACAAAGGAGTACAGAAGGTATCTCTACAGCGCACAAAGGAGTACAGAAGGTATCTCTACAGCGCACAAAGGAGTACAGGAAATATCTCTAGAACGTACAGAGGAGTAAACGAGGTATCTCTACAGCGTACAAAGGAGTACAGAAGGTATCTCTACAGCGCACAAAGGAGAACAGAAGGTATCTCTACAGCGTACAAAGGAGTACAGAAGGTATCTCTACAGCGCACAAAGGAGTACAGGAAATATCTCTAGAACGTACAAAGGAGTACACGAGGTATCTCTACAGCGTACAAAGGAGTACAGAAGGTATCTCTACAGCGTACAAAGGAGTACAGAAGGTATCTCTACAGCGCACAAAGGAGTACAGAAGGTATCTCTACAGCGCACAAAGTAGTACAGAAGGTATCTCTACAGCGCACAAAGGAGTACAGGAAATATCTCTATAACGTAGAAAGGAGTAAACGAGGTATCTCTACAGCGTACAAAGGAGTACAGAAGGTATCTCTACAGCGCACAAAGGAGAACAGAAGGTATCTCTACAGCGCACAAAGGAGTACAGAAGGTATCTCTACAGCGCACAAAGGAGTACAGGAAATATCTCTAGAACGTACAAAGGAGTACACGAGGTATCTCTACAGCGTACAAAGGAGTACAGAAGGTATCTCTACAGCGCACAAAGGAGTACAGAAGGTATCTCTACAGCGTACAAAGGAGTACAGAAGGTATCTCTACAGCGCACAAAGGAGTACAGAAGGTATCTCTACAGCGCACAAAGGAGTACAGAAGGTATCTCTACAGCGCACAAAGGAGTACAGGAAATATCTCTAGAACGTACAAAGGAGTAAACGAGGTATCTCTACAGCGTACAAAGGAGTACAGAAAGTATCTCTACAGCGCACAAAGGAGTACAGAAGGTATCTCTACAGCGTACAAAGGAGTACAGAAGGTATCTCTACAGCGCACAAAGGAGTACAGAAGGTATCTCTACAGCGCACAAAGGAGTACAGAAGGTATCTCTACAGCGCACAAAGGAGTACAGGAAATATCTCTAGAACGTACAAAGGAGTACACGAGGTATCTCTACAGCGTACAAAGGAGTACAGAAGGTATCTCTACAGGGCACAAAGGAGTACAGAAGGTATCTCTACAGCGCACAAAGGAGTACAGAAGGTATCTCTACAGCGTACAAAGGAGTACAGAAGGTATCTCTACAGCGCACAGAGGAGTACAGAAGGTATCTCTACAGCCCAAAAAGGAGTACAATAGGTATCTCTACAGCGCACAAAGGAGTACAGGAAATATCTCTAGAACGTACAAAGGAGTACACGAGGTATCTCTATAGCGTACAAAGGAGTACAGAAGGTATTTCTACAGCGCACAAAGGAGTACAGAAGGTATCTCTACAGCGTACAAAGGAGTACAGAAGGTATCTCTACAGCGCACAAAGGAGTACAAAAGGTATCTCTACAGCGCACAAAGAAGTACAGAAGGTATCTCTACAGCGCACAAAGGAGTACAGAAGGTATCTCTACAGCGCACAAAGGAGTACAGGAAATATCTCTAGAACGTACAAAAGAGTACACGAGGTATCTCTACAGCGTACAAAGGAGTACACGAGATATCTCTACAGCGTACAAAGGAGTACAGAAGGTATCTCTACAGCGCACAAAGGAGTACAGAAGGTATCTCTACAGCGCACAAAGGAGTACAGAAGGTATCTCTACAGCGCACAAAGGAGTACAGAAGGTATCTCTACAGCGCACAAAGGAGTACAGAAGGTATTTCTACAGCGCACAGAGGAGTACGGGAAATATCTCTAGAACGTACAAAGGAGTACACGAGGTATCTCTACAGCGTACAAAGGAGTACAGAATGTATCTCTACAGCGCACAAAGGAGTACACGAGGTATCTTCACAGCGTACAAAGGAGTACAGAAGGTATCTCTACAGCGTACAAAGGAGTACACGAGGTATCTTTACAGCGCACAAAGGAGTACAGAAGGTATCTCTACAGCGCACAGAGGAGTACAGAAGGTATCTCTACAGCGCACAAAGGAGTACAGAAGGTATCTCTACAGCGCACAAAGGAGTACAGAAGGTATCTCTACAGCGCACAAAGGAGTACAGGAAATATCTCTAGAACGTACAAAGGAGTACAGAAGGTATCTCTACAGCGCACAAAGGAGTACAGAAGGTATCTCTACAGCGCACAAAGGAGTACAGAAGGTATCTCTACAGCGCACAAAGGAGTACAGGAAATATCTCTAGAACGTACAGAGGAGTAAACGAGGTATCTCTACAGCGTACAAAGGAGTACAGAAGGTATCTCTACAGCGCACAAAGGAGAACAGAAGGTATCTCTACAGCGTACAAAGGAGTACAGAAGGTATCTCTACAGCGCACAAAGGAGTACAGGAAATATCTCTAGAACGTACAAAGGAGTACACGAGGTATCTCTACAGCGTACAAAGGAGTACAGAAGGTATCTCTACAGCGTACAAAGGAGTACAGAAGGTATCTCTACAGCGCACAAAGGAGTACAGAAGGTATCTCTACAGCGCACAAAGTAGTACAGAAGGTATCTCTACAGCGCACAAAGGAGTACAGGAAATATCTCTAGAACGTAGAAAGGAGTAAACGAGGTATCTCTACAGCGTACAAAGGAGTACAGAAGGTATCTCTACAGCGCACAAAGGAGAACAGAAGGTATCTCTACAGCGCACAAAGGAGTACAGAAGGTATCTCTACAGCGCACAAAGGAGTACAGGAAATATCTCTAGAACGTACAAAGGAGTACACGAGGTATCTCTACAGCGTACAAAGGAGTACAGAAGGTATCTCTACAGCGCACAAAGGAGTACAGAAGGTATCTCTACAGCGTACAAAGGAGTACAGAAGGTATCTCTACAGCGCACAAAGGAGTACAGAAGGTATCTCTACAGCGCACAAAGGAGTACAGAAGGTATCTCTACAGCGCACAAAGGAGTACAGGAAATATCTCTAGAACGTACAAAGGAGTAAACGAGGTATCTCTACAGCGTACAAAGGAGTACAGAAGGTATCTCTACTGCGCACAAAGGAGTACAGAAGGTATCTCTACAGCGTACAAAGGAGTACAGAAGGTATCTCTACAGCGCACAAAGGAGTACAGAAGGTATCTCTACAGCGCACAAAGGAGTACAGAAGGTATCTCTACAGCGCACAAAGGAGTACAGGAAATATCTCTAGAACGTACAAAGGAGTACACGAGGTATCTCTACAGCGTACAAAGGAGTACAGAAGGTATCTCTACAGCGCACAAAGGAGTACAGAAGGTATCTCTACAGCGCACAAAGGAGTACAGAAGGTATCTCTACAGCGTACAAAGGAGTACAGAAGGTATCTCTACAGCGCACAGAGATGTACAGAAGGTATCTCTACAGCCCAAAAAGGAGTACAGAAGGTATCTCTACAGCGCACAAAGGAGTACAGGAAATATCTCTAGAACGTACAAAGGAGTACACGAGGTATCTCTATAGCGTACAAAGGAGTACAGAAAGTATCTCTACAGCGCACAAAGGAGTACAGAAGGTATCTCTACAGCGTACAAAGGAGTACAGAAGGTATCTCTACACCGCACAAAGGAGTACAAAAGGTATCTCTACAGCGCACAAAGAAGTACAGAAGGTATCTCTACAGCGCACAAAGGAGTACAGAAGGTATCTCTACAGCGCACAAAGGAGTACAGGAAATATCTCTAGAACGTACAAAAGAGTACACGAGGTATCTCTACAGCGTACAAAGGAGTACACGAGGTATCTCTACAGCGTACAAAGGAGTACAGAAGGTATCTCTACAGCTCACAAAGGAGTACAGAAGGTATCTCTACAGCGCACAAAGGAGTACAGAAGGTATCTCTACAGCGCACAAAGGAGTACAGAAGGTATCTCTACAGCGCACAAAGGAGTACAGAAGGTATTTCTACAGCGCACAGAGGAGTACGGGAAATATCTCTAGAACGTACAAAGGAGTGCACGAGGTATCTCTACAGCGTACAAAGGAGTACAGAATGTATCTCTACAGCGCACAAAGGAGTACACGAGGTATCTTCACAGCGTACAAAGGAGTACAGAAGGTATCTCTACAGCGTACAAAGGAGTACACGAGGTATCTTTACAGCGCACAAAGGAGTACAGAAGGTATCTCTACAGCGCACAGAGGAGTACAGAAGGTATCTCTACAGCGCACAAAGGAGTACAGAAGGTATCTCTACAGCGCACAAAGGAGTACAGAAGGTATCTCTACAGCGCACAAAGAAGTACAGGAAATATCTCTAGAACGTACAAAGGAGTACAGAAGGTATCTCTACAGCGTACAAAGGAGTACACGAGGTATCTCTACAGCGTACAAAGGAGTACAGAAGGTATCTCTACAGCGCACAAAGGAGTACAGAAGGTATCTCTACAGCGTACAAAGGAGTACAGAAGGTATCTCTACAGCGCACAAAGGAGTACAGGAGGTATCTCTACAGCGCACAAAGGAGTACAGAAGGTATCTCTACAGCGCACAAAGGTGTACAGAAGGTACCTCTACAGCGCACAAAGGAGTACGGGAAATATCTCTAGAACGTACAAAGGAGTACACGAGGTATCTCTACAGCGTACAAAGAAGTACAGAAGGTATCTCTACAGCGCACAAAGGAGTACAGAAGGTATCTCTACAGCGTACAAAGGAGTACAGAAGGTATCTCTACAGCGCACAAAGGAGTACAGAAGGTATCTCTACAGCGCACAAAGGAGTACAGAAGGTATCTCTACAGCGCACAAAGGAGTACAGGAAATATCTCTAGAACGTACGAAGGAGTACACGAGGTATCTCTACAACGAACAAAGGAGTACAGGAAATATCTCTAGAACGTACAAAGGAGTACACGAGGTATCTCTACAGCGTACAAAGGAGTACAGAAGGTATCTCTACAGCGCACAAAGGAGTACAGAAGGTATCTCTACAGCGCACAAAGGAGTACAGGAAATATCTCTAGAACGTACAAAGGAGTACACGAGGTATCTCTACAGCGTACAAAGGAGTACAGAAGGTATCTCTACAGCGCACAAAGGAGTACAGAAGGTATCTCTACAGCGCACAAAGGAGTACAGAAGGTATCTCTACAGCGTACAAAGGAGTACAGAAGGTATCTCTACAGCGCACAGAGATGTACAGAAGGTATCTCTACAGCCCAAAAAGGAGTACAGAAGGTATCTCTACAGCGCACAAAGGAGTACAGGAAATATCTCTAGAACGTACAAAGGAGTACACGAGGTATCTCTATAGCGTACAAAGGAGTACAGAAAGTATCTCTACAGCGCACAAAGGAGTACAGAAGGTATCTCTACAGCGTACAAAGGAGTACAGAAGGTATCTCTACACCGCACAAAGGAGTACAAAAGGTATCTCTACAGCGCACAAAGAAGTACAGAAGGTATCTCTACAGCGCACAAAGGAGTACAGAAGGTATCTCTACAGCGCACAAAGGAGTACAGGAAATATCTCTAGAACGTACAAAAGAGTACACGAGGTATCTCTACAGCGTACAAAGGAGTACACGAGGTATCTCTACAGCGTACAAAGGAGTACAGAAGGTATCTCTACAGCTCACAAAGGAGTACAGAAGGTATCTCTACAGCGCACAAAGGAGTACAGAAGGTATCTCTACAGCGCACAAAGGAGTACAGAAGGTATCTCTACAGCGCACAAAGGAGTACAGAAGGTATTTCTACAGCGCACAGAGGAGTACGGGAAATATCTCTAGAACGTACAAAGGAGTGCACGAGGTATCTCTACAGCGTACAAAGGAGTACAGAATGTATCTCTACAGCGCACAAAGGAGTACACGAGGTATCTTCACAGCGTACAAAGGAGTACAGAAGGTATCTCTACAGCGTACAAAGGAGTACACGAGGTATCTTTACAGCGCACAAAGGAGTACAGAAGGTATCTCTACAGCGCACAAAGGAGTACAGAAGGTATCTCTACAGCGTACAAAGGAGTACAGAAAGTATCTCTACAGCGCACAAAGGAGTACAGAAGGTATCTCTACAGCGCACAAAGGAGTACAGAAGGTATCCCTACAGCGCACAAAGGAGTACAGAAGGTATCTCTACAGCGCACAAAGGAGTACAGGAAATATCTCTAGAACGTACAAAGGAGTAAACGAGGTATCTCTACAGCGTACAAAGGAGTACAGAAGGTATCTCTACAGCGCACAAAGGAGAACAGAAGGTATCTCTACAGCGTACAAAGGAGTACAGAAGGTATCTCTACAGCGCACAAAGGAGTACAGAAGGTATCTCTACAGCGCACAAAGGAGTACAGAAGGTATCTCTACAGCGCACAAAGGAGTACAGGAAATATCTCTAGAACGTACAAAGTAGTACACGAGTTATCTCTACAGCGTACAAAGGAGTACAGAAGGTATCTCTACAGCGCACAAAGGAGTACAGAAGGTATCTCTACAGCGCACAAAGGAGTACAGAAGGTATCTCTACAGCGTATAAAGGAGTACAGAAGGTATCTCTACAGCGCACAGAGGAGTACAGAAGGTATCTCTACAGCGCACAAAGGAGTACAGAAGGTATCTCTACAGCGCACAAAGGAGTACAGGAAATATCTCTAGAACGTACAAAGGAGTACACGAGGTATCTCTACAGCGTACAAAGGAGTACAGAAGGTATCTCTTCAGCGCACAAAGGAGTACAGAAGGTATCTCTACAGCGTACAAAGGAGTACAGAAGGTATCTCTACAGAGCACAAAGGAGTACAGAAGGTATCTCTACAGCGCACAAAGGAGTACAGAAGGTATCTCTACAGCGCACAAAGGAGTACAGGAAATATCTCTAGAACGTACGAAGGAGTACACGAGGTATCTCTACAACGTACAAAGGAGTACACGAGGTATCTCTACAGCGTACAAAGGAGTACAGAAGGTATCTCTACAGCGCACAAAGGAGTACAGAAGGTATCTCTACAGCGTACAAAGGAGTACAGAAAGTATCTCTTCAGCGCACAAAGGAGTACAGAAGGTATCTCTACAGCGCACAAAGGAGTACAGAAGGTATCTCTACAGCGCACAAAGGAGTACAGAAGGTATCTCTACAGCGCACAAAGGAGTACAGGAAATATCTCTAGAACGTACAAAGGAGTACACGAGGTATCTCTACAGCGTACAAAGGAGTACAGAAGGTATCTCTACAGCGCACAGAGGAGTACAGAAGGTATCTCTACAGCGTACAAAGGAGTACAGAAGGTATCTCTACAGCGCACAAAGGAGTACAGATAGTATCTCTACAGCGCACAAAGGAGTACAGAAGGTATCTCTACAGCGCACAAAGAAGTACAGGAAATATCTCTAGAACGTACAAAGGAGTAAACGAGGTATCTCTACAGCGTACAAAGGAGTACTGAAGGTATCCCTACAGCGCACAAAGGAGTACAGAAGGTATCTCTACAGCGTACAAAGGAGTACAGAAGGTATCTCTACAGCGCACAAAGGAGTACAGAAGGTATCTCTACAGCGCACAAAGGAGTACAGAAGGTATCTCTACAGCGCACAAAGGAGTACAGGAAATATCTCTAGAACGTACAAAGGAGTACACGAGGTATCTCTACAGCGTACAAAGGAGTACAGAAGGTATCTCTACAGCGCACAAAGGAGTACAGAAGGTATCTCTACAGCCCAAAAAGGAGTACAATAGGTATCTCTACAGCGCACAAAGGAGTACAGGAAATATCTCTAGAACGTACAAAGGAGTACACGAGGTATCTCTATAGCGTACAAAGGAGTACAGAAGGTATCTCTACAGCGCACAAAGGAGTACAGAAGGTATCTCTACAGCGTACAAAGGAGTACAGAAGGTATCTCTACAGCGCACAAAGGAGTACAAAAGGTATCTCTTCAGCGCACAAAGAAGTACAGAAGGTATCTCTACAGCGCACAAAGGAGTACAGAAGGTATCTCTACAGCGCACAAAGGAGTACAGGAAATATCTCTAGAACGTACAAAAGAGTACACGAGGTATCTCTACAGCGTACAAAGGAGTACACGAGGTATCTCTACAGCGTACAAAGGAGTACAGAAGGTATCTCTACAGCGCACAAAGGAGTACAGAAGGTATCTCTACAGCGCACAAAGGAGTACAGAAGGTATCTCTACAGCGCACAAAGGAGTACAGAAGGTATCTCTACAGCGCACAAAGGAGTACAGAAGGTATTTCTACAGCGCACAGAGGAGTACGGGAAATATCTCTAGAACGTACAAAGGAGTACACGAGGTATCTCTACAGCGTACAAAGGAGTACAGAATGTATCTCTACAGCGCACAAAGGAGTACACGAGGTATCTTCACAGCGTACAAAGGAGTACAGAAGGTATCTCTACAGCGTACAAAGGAGTACACGAGGTATCTTTACAGCGCACAAAGGAGTACAGAAGGTATCTCTACAGCGCACAGAGGAGTACAGAAGGTATCTCTACAGCGCACAAAGGAGTACAGAAGGTATCTCTACAGCGCACAAAGGAGTACAGAAGGTATCTCTACAGCGCACAAAGGAGTACAGGAAATATCTCTAGAACGTACAAAGGAGTACAGAAGGTATCTCTACAGCGCACAAAGGAGTACAGAAGGTATCTCTACAGCGCACAAAGGAGTACAGAAGGTATCTCTACAGCGCACAAAGGAGTACAGGAAATATCTCTAGAACGTACAGAGGAGTAAACGAGGTATCTCTACAGCGTACAAAGGAGTACAGAAGGTATCTCTACAGCGCACAAAGGAGAACAGAAGGTATCTCTACAGCGTACAAAGGAGTACAGAAGGTATCTCTACAGTGCACAAAGGAGTACAGGAAATATCTCTAGAACGTACAAAGGAGTACACGAGGTATCTCTACAGCGTACAAAGGAGTACAGAAGGTATCTCTACAGCGTACAAAGGAGTACAGAAGGTATCTCTACAGCGCACAAAGGAGTACAGAAGGTATCTCTACAGCGCACAAAGTAGTACAGAAGGTATCTCTACAGCGCACAAAGGAGTACAGGAAATATCTCTAGAACGTAGAAAGGAGTAAACGAGGTATCTCTACAGCGTACAAAGGAGTACAGAAGGTATCTCTACAGCGCACAAAGGAGAACAGAAGGTATCTCTACAGCGCACAAAGGAGTACAGAAGGTATCTCTACAGCGCACAAAGGAGTACAGGAAATATCTCTAGAACGTACAAAGGAGTACACGAGGTATCTCTACAGCGTACAAAGGAGTACAGAAGGTATCTCTACAGCGCACAAAGGAGTACAGAAGGTATCTCTACAGCGTACAAAGGAGTACAGAAGGTTTCTCTACAGCGCACAAAGGAGTACAGAAGGTATCTCTACAGCGCACAAAGGAGTACAGAAGGTATCTCTACAGCGCACAAAGGAGTACAGGAAATATCTCTAGAACGTACAAAGGAGTAAACGAGGTATCTCTACAGCGTACAAAGGAGTACAGAAGGTATCTCTACAGCGCACAAAGGAGTACAGAAGGTATCTCTACAGCGTACAAAGGAGTACAGAAGGTATCTCTACAGCGCACAAAGGAGTACAGAAGGTATCTCTACAGCGCACAAAGGAGTACAGAAGGTATCTCTACAGCGCACAAAGGAGTACAGGAAATATCTCTAGAACGTACAAAGGAGTACACGAGGTATCTCTACAGCGTACAAAGGAGTACAGAAGGTATCTCTACAGCGCACAAAGGAGTACAGAAGGTATCTCTACAGCGCACAAAGGAGTACAGAAGGTATCTCTACAGCGTACAAAGGAGTACAGAAGGTATCTCTACAGCGCACAGAGATGTACAGAAGGTATCTCTACAGCCCAAAAAGGAGTACAGAAGGTATCTCTACAGCGCACAAAGGAGTACAGGAAATATCTCTAGAACGTACAAAGGAGTACACGAGGTATCTCTATAGCGTACAAAGGAGTACAGAAGGTATCTCTACAGCGCACAAAGGAGTACAGAAGGTATCTCTACAGCGTACAAAGGAGTACAGAAGGTATCTCTACAGCGCACAAAGGAGTACAAAAGGTATCTCTACAGCGCACAAAGAAGTACAGAAGGTATCTCTACAGCGCACAAAGGAGTACAGAAGGTATCTCTACAGCGCACAAAGGAGTACAGGAAATATCTCTAGAACGTACAAAAGAGTACACGAGGTATCTCTACAGCGTACAAAGGAGTACACGAGGTATCTCTACAGCGTACAAAGGAGTACAGAAGGTATCTCTACAGCGCACAAAGGAGTACAGAAGGTATCTCTACAGCGCACAAAGGAGTACAGAAGGTATCTCTACAGCGCACAAAGGAGTACAGAAGGTATCTCTACAGCGCACAAAGGAGTACAGAAGGTATTTCTACAGCGCACAGAGGAGTACGGGAAATATCTCTAGAACGTACAAAGGAGTACACGAGGTATCTCTACAGCGTACAAAGGAGTACAGAATGTATCTCTACAGCGCACAAAGGAGTACACGAGGTATCTTCACAGCGTACAAAGGAGTACAGAAGGTATCTCTACAGCGTACAAAGGAGTACACGAGGTATCTTTACAGCGCACAAAGGAGTACAGAAGGTATCTCTACAGCGCACAGAGGAGTACAGAAGGTATCTCTACAGCGCACAAAGGAGTACAGAAGGTATCTCTACAGCGCACAAAGGAGTACAGAAGGTATCTCTACAGCGCACAAAGGAGTACAGGAAATATCTCTAGAACGTACAAAGGAGTACAGAAGGTATCTCTACAGCGTAAAAAGGAGTACACGAGGTATCTCTACAGCGTACAAAGGAGTACAGAAGGTATCTCTACAGCGCACAAAGGAGTACAGAAGGTATCTCTACAGCGTACAAAGGAGTACAGAAGGTATCTCTACAGCGCACAAAGGAGTACAGGAGGTATCTCTACAGCGCACAAAGGAGTACAGAAGGTATCTCTACAGCGCACGAAGGAGTACAGAAGGTACCTCTACAGCGCACAAAGGAGTACGGGAAATATCTCTAGAACGTACAAAGGAGTACACGAGGTATCTCTACAGCGTACAAAGAAGTACAGAAGGTATCTCTACAGCGCACAAAGGAGTACAGAAGGTATCTCTACAGCGTACAAAGGAGTACAGAAGGTATCTCTACAGCGCACAAAGGAGTACAGAAGGTATCTCTACAGCGCACAAAGGAGTACAGAAGGTATCTCTACAGCGCACAAAAGAGTACAGGAAATATCTCTAGAACGTACGAAGGAGTACACGAGGTATCTCTACAACGAACAAAGGAGTACACGAGGTATCTCTACAGCGTACAAAGGAGTACAGAAGGTATCTCTACAGCGCACAAAGGAGTACAGAAGGTATCTCTACAGCGTACAAAGGAGTACAGAAAGTATCTCTACAGCGCACAAAGGAGTACAGAAGGTATCTCTACAGCGCACAAAGGAGTACAGAAGGTATCCCTACAGCGCACAAAGGAGTACAGAAGGTATCTCTACAGCGCACAAAGGAGTACAGGAAATATCTCTAGAACGTACAAAGGAGTAAACGAGGTATCTCTACAGCGTACAAAGGAGTACAGAAGGTATCTCTACAGCGCACAAAGGAGAACAGAAGGTATCTCTACAGCGTACAAAGGAGTACAGAAGGTATCTCTACAGCGCACAAAGGAGTACAGAAGGTATCTCTACAGCGCACAAAGGAGTACAGAAGGTATCTCTACAGCGCACAAAGGAGTACAGGAAATATCTCTAGAACGTACAAAGTAGTACACGAGGTATCTCTACAGCGTACAAAGGAGTACAGAAGGTATCTCTACAGCGCACAAAGGAGTACAGAAGGTATCTCTACAGCGCACAAAGGAGTACAGAAGGTATCTCTACAGCGTACAAAGGAGTACAGAAGGTATCTCTACAGCGCACAGAGGAGTACAGAAGGTATCTCTACAGCGCACAAAGGAGTACAGAAGGTATCTCTACAGCGCACAAAGGAGTACAGGAAATATCTCTAGAACGTACAAAGGAGTACACGAGGTATCTCTACAGCGTACAAAGGAGTACAGAAGGTATCTCTTCAGCGCACAAAGGAGTACAGAAGGTATCTCTACAGCGTACAAAGGAGTACAGAAGGTATCTCTACAGAGCACAAAGGAGTACAGAAGGTATCTCTACAGCGCACAAAGGAGTACAGAAGGTATCTCTACAGCGCACAAAGGAGTACAGGAAATATCTCTAGAACGTACGAAGGAGTACACGAGGTATCTCTACAACGTACAAAGGAGTACACGAGGTATCTCTACAGCGTACAAAGGAGTACAGAAGGTATCTCTACAGCGCACAAAGGAGTACAGAAGGTATCTCTACAGCGTACAAAGGAGTACAGAAAGTATCTATTCAGCGCACAAAGGAGTACAGAAGGTATCTCTACAGCGCACAAAGGAGTACAGAAGGTATCTCTACAGCGCACAAAGGAGTACAGAAGGTATCTCTACAGCGCACAAAGGAGTACAGGAAATATCTCTAGAACGTACAAAGGAGTACACGAGGTATCTCTACAGCGTACAAAGGAGTACAGAAGGTATCTCTACAGCGCACAGAGGAGTACAGAAGGTATCTCTACAGCGTACAAAGGAGTACAGAAGGTATCTCTACAGCGCACAAAGGAGTACAGATAGTATCTCTACAGCGCACAAAGGAGTACAGAAGGTATCTCTACAGCGCACAAAGAAGTACAGGAAATATCTCTAGAACGTACAAAGGAGTAAACGAGGTATCTCTACAGCGTACAAAGGAGTACTGAAGGTATCTCTACAGCGCACAAAGGAGTACAGAAGGTATCTCTACAGCGTACAAAGGAGTACAGAAGGTATCTCTACAGCGCACAAAGGAGTACAGAAGGGGTCTCTACAGCGCACAAAGGAGTACAGAAGGTATCTCTACAGCGCACAAAGGAGTACAGGAAATATCTCTAGAACGTACAAAGGAGTACACGAGGTATCTCTACAGCGTACAAAGGAGTACAGAAGGTATCTCTACAGCGCACAAAGGAGTACAGAAGGTATCTCTACAGCGTACAAAGGAGTACAGAAGGTATCTCTACAGCGCACAAAGGAGTACAGGAAATATCTTTAGAACGTACAAAGGAGTACACGAGGTATCTCTATAGCGTACAAAGGAGTACAGAAGGTATCTCTACAGCGCACAAAGGAGTACAGAAGGTATCTCTACAGCGTACAAAGGAGTACAGAAGGTATCTCTACAGCGCACAAAGGAGTACAAAAGGTATCTCTACAGCGCACAAAGAAGTACAGAAGGTATCTCTACAGCGCACAAAGGAGTACAGAAGGTATCTCTACAGCGCACAAAGGAGTACAGGAAATATCTCTAGAACGTACAAAAAAGTACACGAGGTATCTCTACAGCGTACAAAGGAGTACAGAAGGTATCTCTACAGCGTACAAAGGAGTACAGAAGGTATCTCTACAGCGCAAAAAGGAGTACAGAAGGTATCTATACAGCGTACAAAGGAGTACAGAAGGTATCTCTACAGCGCACAAAGGGGTACAGAAGGTATCTCTACAGCGCACAAAGGAGTACAGAAGAAATCTCTAGAGCGCACAAAGGAGTACAGGAAATATCTCTAGAACGTACAAAGGAGTACACGAGGCATCTCTACAGCGTACAAAGGAGTACAGAAGGTATCGCTACAGCGTACAAAGGAGTACAGAAGGTATCTCTACAGCGTACAAAAAAGTACAGAAGGTATCTCTACAGCGCACAAAGGAGTACAGAAGGTATCTCTACAGCGCACAAAGGAGTACAGAAGGTATCTCTACAGCGCACAAAGGAGTACAGGAAATATCTCTAGAACGTACAAAGGAGTACACGAGGTTTCTCTACAGCGTACAAAGGAGTACAGAAGGTATCTCTACAGCGCACAAAGGAGTACAGAAGGTATCTCTACAGCGCACAAAGAAGTACAGAAGGTATCTCTACAGCGTACAAAGGAGTACAGAAGGTATCTCTACAGCGCACAAAGGAGTACAGAAGGTATCTCTACAGCGCACAAAGGAGTACAGAAGGTATCTCTACAGCGCACAAAGGAGTACAGAAGGTATCTCTACAGCGCACAAAGGAGTACAGGAAATATCCCTACAGCGTACAAAGGAGTACAGAAGGTATCTCTACAGCGCACAAAGGAGTACAAAAGGTATCTCTACAGCGCACAAAGGAGTACAGAAGGTATCTCTACAGCGCACAAAGGAGTACAGAAGGTATCTCTACAGCGCACAAATGAGTACAGAAGGTATCTCTACAGCGCACAAAGGAGTACAGAAGGTATCTCTACAGCGCACAAAGGAGTACAGGAAATATCTCTAGAACGTACAAAGGAGTACACGAGGTATCTCTACAGCGTACAAAGGAGTACAGAAGGTATCTCTACAGCGCACAAAGGAGTACACGAGGTATCTCTACAGCGTACAAAGGAGTACAGAAGGTATCTCTACAGCGTACAAAGGAGTACACGAGGTATCTCTACAGCGCACAAAGGAGTACAGAAGGTATCTCTACAGCGCACAAAGGAGTACAGAAGGTATCTCTACAGCGCACAAAGGAGTACAGAAGGTATCTCTACAGCGCACAAAGGAGTACAGAAGGTATCTCTACAGCGCACAAAGGAGTACAGAAGGTATCTCTACAGCGCACAAAGGAGTACAGCAAATATCTCTAGAACGTACAAAGGAGTACACGAGGTATCTATACAGCGTACAAAGGAGTACAGAAGGTATCTCTACAGCGCACAAAGGAGTACAGAAGGTATCTCTACAGCGTACAAAGGAGTACAGAAGGTATCTCTACAGCGCACAAAGGAGTGCAGAAGGTATCTCTACAGCGCACAAAGGAGTACAGAAGGTATCTCTACAGCGCACAAAGGAGTGCAGGAAATATCTCTAGAACGTACAAAGGAGTACACGAGGTATCTCTACAGCGTACAAAGGAGTACACGAGGTATCTCTACAGCGTACAAAGGAGTACAGAAGGTATCTCTACAGCGCACAAAGGAGTACAGAAGGTATCTCTACAGCGTACAAAGGAGTACAGAAGGTATCTCTACAGCGCACAAAGGAGTACAGGAGGTATCTCTACAGCGCACAAAGGAGTACAGAAGGTATCTCTACAGCGCACAAAGGAGTACAGAAGGTATCTCTACAGCGCACAAAGGAGTACAGGAAATATCTCTAGAACGTACAAAGGAGTACACGAGGTATCTCTACAGCGTACAAAGAAGTACAGAAGGTATCTCTACAGCGCACAAAGGAGTACAGAAGGTATCTCTACAGCGTAAAAAGGAGTACAGAAGGTATCTCTACAGCGCACAAAGGAGTACAGAAGGTATCTCTACAGCGCACAAAGGAGTACAGAAGGTATCTCTACAGCGCACAAAGGAGTACAGGAAATATCTCTAGAACGTACGGAGGAGTACACGAGGTATCTCTACAACGAACAAAGGAGTACACGAGGTATCTCTACAGCGTACAAAGGAGTACAGAAGGTATCTCTACAGCGCACAAAGGAGTACAGAAGGTATCTCTACAGCGTACAAAGGAGTACAGAAAGTATCTCTACAGCGCACAAAGGAGTACAGAAGGTATCTCTACAGCGCACAAAGGAGTACAGAAGGTATCCCTACAGCGCACAAAGTAGTACAGAAGGTATCTCTACAGCGCACAAAGGAGTACAGGAAATATCTCTAGAACGTACAAAGGAGTACACGAGGTATCTCTACAGCGTACACAGGAGTACAGAAGGTATCTCTACAGCGCACAAAGGAGTACAGAAGGTATCTCTACAGCGTACAAAGGAGTACAGAAGGTATCTCTACAGCGCACAAAGGAGTACAGAAGGTATCTCTACAGCGCACAAAGGAGTACAGAAGGTATCTCTACAGCGCACAAAGGAGTACAGGAAATATCTCTAGAACGTACAAAGGAGTAAACGAGGTATCTCTACAGCGTACAAAGGAGTACAGAAGGTATCTCTACAGCGAACAAAGGAGAACAGAAGGTATCTCTACAGCGTACAAAGGAGTACAGAAGGTATCTCTACAGCGCACAAAGGAGTACAGAAGGTATCTATACAGCGCACAAAGGAGTACAGAAGGTATCTCTACAGCGCACAAAGGAGTACAGGAAATATCTCTAGAACGTACAAAGTAGTACACGAGGTATCTCTACAGCGTACAAAGGAGTACAGAAGGTATCTCTACAGCGCACAAAGGAGTACAGAAGGTATCTCTACAGCGCACAAAGGAGTACAGAAGGTATTTCTACAGCGTACAAAGGAGTACAGAAGGTATCTCTACAGCGCACAGAGGAGTACAGAAGGTATCTCTACGGCGCACAAAGGAGTACAGAAGGTATCTCTACAGCGCACAAAGGAGTACAGGAAATATCTCTAGAACGTACAAAGGAGTACAGAAGGTATCTCTACAGCGTACAAAGGAGTACACGAGGTATCTCTACAGCGTACAAATGAGTACAGAAGGTATCTCTACAGCGCACAAAGGAGTACAGAAGGTATCTCTACAGCGTACAAAGGAGAACAGAAGGTATCTCTACAGCGCACAAAGGAGTACAGAAGGTATCTCTACAGCGCACAAAGGAGTACAGAAGGTATCTCTACAGCGCACAAAGGAGTACAGAAGGTATCTCTACAGCGCACAAAGGAGTACAGGAAATATCTCTAGAACGTACAAAGGAGTACACGAGGTATCTCTACAGCGTACAAAGGAGTACAGAAGGTATCTCTTCAGCGCACAAAGGAGTACAAAAGGTATCTCTACAGCGTACAAAGGAGTACAGAAGGTATCTCTACAGCGCACAAAGGAGTAGAGAAGGTATCTCTACAGCGCACAAAGGAGTACAGAAGGTATCTCTACAGCGCACAAAGGAGTACAGGAAATATCTCTAGAACGTACGAAGGAGTACACGAGGTATCTCTACAATGTACAAAGGAGTACACGAGGTATCTCTACAGCGTACAAAGGAGTACAGAAGGTATCTCTACAGCGCACAAAGGAGTACAGAAGGTATCTCTACAGCGTACAAAGGAGTACAGAAAGTATCTCTACAGCGCACAAAGGAGTACAGAAGGTATCTCTACAGCGCACAAAGGAGTACAGAAGGTATCTCTACAGCGCACAAAGGAGTACAGAAGGTATCTCTACAGCGCACAAAGGAGTACAGAAGGTATCTCTACAGCGCACAGAGGAGTACAGAAGGTATCTCTACAGCGCACAAAGGAGTACAGAAGGTATCTCTACAGCGCACAAAGGAGTACAGGAAATATCTCTAGAACGTACAAAGGAGTAAACGAGGTATCTCTACAGCGTACAAAGGAGTACAGAAGGTATCTCTACAGCGCACAAAGGAGTACAGAAGGTATCTCTACAGCGTACAAAGGAGTACAGAAGGTATCTCTACAGCGCACAAAGGAGTACAGAAGGTATCTCTACAGCGCACAAAGGAGTACAGAAGGTATCTCTACAGCGCACAAAGGAGTACAGGAAATATCTCTAGAACGTACAAAGGAGTACACGAGGTATCTCTACAGCGTACAAAGGAGTACAGAAGGTATCTCTACAGCGCACAAAGGAGTACAGAAGGTATCTCTACAGCGCACAAAGGAGTACAGAAGGTATCTCTACAGCGTACAAAGGAGTACAGAAGGTATCTCTACAGCGCACAGAGGAGTACAGAAGGTATCTCTACAGCCCACAAAGGAGTACAGAAGGTATCTCTACAGCGCACAAAGGAGTACAGGAAATATCTCTAGAACGTACAAAGGAGTACACGAGGTATCTCTATAGCGTACAAAGGAGTACAGAAGGTATCTCTACAGCGCACAAAGGAGTACAGAAGGTATCTCTACAGCGTACAAAGGAGTACAGAAGGTATCTCTACAGCGCACAAAGGAGTACAAAAGGTATCTCTACAGCGCACAAAGAAGTACAGAAGGTATCTCTACAGCGCACAAAGGAGTACAGAAGGTATCTCTACAGCGCACAAAGGAGTACAGGAAATA